>CM074721.1:188251007-188606007 GCA_037306005.1 Rhinophrynus dorsalis | reverse complement strand
TAACTTTATTTTATTTTGTAGGCATTAAAAAAACATGAAGAATGATATAAGTCTTATCTCTCAAACCTTTATGGTTTATGAGATATTCACAAGCAAAGTTCCCCTCCCCGCCCCTTTTACCTAGTGTAAGCCATCTCTTCTCAGATGTGAGTCTGGTTGTATGACAGTACAGATAACAGAAGGGGATAATTTTCTTTGTATGAAAACAATGAAAGCTCTTCCCCCCTTGACAAGTTTTTCAGCTTTTTCCATTATCTTAATTGAAGATTGTCCCTCTCTGCAGTCTACCTGGGCATCTCCCTTCTGATCTGGTTGAACGGGGGGGGGATACTTTGTTTGTGAATATCTCTTAAACCATAAAGGTTTGAGAGATAAGACTTATATCATTCTTCATGTTTTTTTAATGCCTACAAAATAAAATAAAGTTAAAATGAAGTATTACTATCCCTTTAATCAGAATTTACAGTGAGTGGTACTGGGATAAACCTGGATTGTTCAGAGCTCCTTTTACTGTGTAATTTGTAGCTTCCAAGAGAGATTAAGACTTTTCAATGCACATTTTGTCATAGTTTTATGAACACAAGCTATTCGGAAGCTTCTCCAACCAGATTCCTCACATCCACTCACCTCACAGGACAATGTCTGGTGTGGTGAGCGGACAACAGCAGATGACATTGGTGCAGCTTGACAATGCATCCATTCTCATGCAACTCTGGACGCATCTGCTGTTCTCTTACCTCGCCAGACAGTGCGCAGCAAGGTCAGTGGTTGCCAGTGGAGAGGCTTTGTGAAGCATCCGCATAGTTTATGTTTATAAAACTTTCACAAATGTGCATTAAAAGCCAGACCTCTCTTGGTAACTATACATTTCACAGCCAAAGAAGCTCTAATCCAGTGGTTCTCAACTCCTGTCCTCAGGACCCACTAACAGGCCAGGACTTAGGGATTTCTCTGCTAGAGCACAGGTGTGGTGATCAGAGGCTCGTTCACATTGACTAACTCACTTGTGCTCTAAAACAAGGAAATCATAAAATTCTGGCCTGTTAGTGGGTCCTGAGGACAGGAGTTGAGAACCACTGCTCTAATCCATCAGGGTCTATCACAGTACCACCCATTGTAACTCCTGATTTAACCCAGGAAGGCAAAGACTGAACCTGACAAAGTGAACAACAATTGTGAATCAGTTAAATTCAATATCATAGTAGAAAGATGGAAACCCAATAGCTGTATCCTGTCTAATCTGCCTCCAACATCCACTTATATGCACCTTACTCAGCTGCGAGTATCATGCTGAGAAAGGAATGCAATTCTGCTGACCCAGGATTACTCAGTTACTGAGGTCAATGCCTAAATTCTTACAGCTGAATTCCTGTCATACAGAGGCTCCCAATTATGACCTGTGCAAGCCCCCCCATCTAGCCTCTCTGCTTCAGCTTTTACAATAACATTTTTACCCATTTCACTACCATAAGAGTAAGCAATGCACATTCCTATAGCACTGAAAGGGTTTGTGGTGCTGGAGTCTGAGCACACACACTCTGCTCCCCCAGTGGGCAAGCACAGAAAATGCACTCACATTTCAAGGTTTTCAAATTGCTAGCAGTGTGTAAGGGAGGGCATCCATTACACATCGCCAGCAGTACAACAACCCTGCATGCTAATGGGAATATTCTTTCTCCCTCCCCTTCCATCAATAATTTTAGTGCATATGGCTATATGCTTGCCACACAACAATATCTTTGCCTCTAAGTGCATCTCCTCTTTAAGCAGAGAGGACCTCCATTGATATTGTGTCTCCAATTTTGATGTTATTCTACAGAGGCAGAGGCCTATGCACTAAGAAACCTCCCACTTAAGACAACTTATTGCATATGCTCTACAGAATAATACAGGACTTGGAGAGTTTTGTAACAGTGGCGAAGTCATCTCCAATATCACACCTTAACACTTAACTGAACCAGAAGAGAAAAGCAAAGAAACGGTGGAGCATCAACAACCCATAAGGAGAAGAGATGTTTTCTCGTGGTGAGATGCCCTGCATCCCTCATTCAAAAAAGGAGAAAATGATTCATCGGTATGTATAAAAATACTCTTGCATATATTGAGGGATGCAGGAACCATGGGGAAAAAATGAAGGGAAAGAAAATTAGAAAACAGCAGTCTGCAAAGAACTGCAACCAAAACTTGCATCTTGGGATGAAAAAAAAAACATTAACTTTGTAGAATTTTGTGAAAGTATGAACAGATGACAGTAGCTGGCTTCCAGAGCTGATCAGCAGAAGTTGGTGTTTCAAAGCCCTTGTAGAACTTAAACATGTTGAATGGGCAGCAACCCAGAACAGTGCTGCACAAGACTTGAGAAGGTGAGCCTGTCTGGTAGTCCAAAATCATAGCTTTAGAAGCAGGTCAGCCCTTCCTAGTATGATGAACAAATTATCCGTCTGAAAAGATCTGCAGTTGGACACAGTAGTAAAAACATCTGACCACATACATACTATGAAGTACTTCCTTATTTCTATTATGTGGATTAGGACACAAGGAGGGAAACCAATTCTTGATTAACCTGAAAAGAACAAACAACTTTAGGTTGAAAAACAGAAGCAGGTCTTATTACCACTATGTCTCTGTGGAAGGCAAGGTGAGAACATCAGCAGGATAGGTGACTAAGCTCTTAAACACTCTGTGCAGAAGAGAAAGCAGTAAGGACAATACCTTTACATGTCATATGTTGGAGAGAAGCTGAAGACCGAGTTACACCCAGAATCTCTCTCCTGGAACAAAACTGATAAAGCCAACATTTTTACTTTAAGAGAGCTTACGCTCAAACATTTTTCAAGCCCAGCTTGCAAGAAGTCCAGAACACAGGGAAGCTTGAAATGAAGAGTATTCAGTTCACAAAAAGCCAGGTAAATATTCCAGATGCAATTACACATTTTAGCAGACTGGTATAGGGGTGTCAACATATAGTTTAAACAAAAATTTCTGCCTCAAGTTCCACACCATTAAGACAAGGTTTGACTGATTGGCATGTTGAAGAGGACTGAGTAACAAGAAGTACGGAGGACCAGTGGAAGGTGACATTAGATCCTCTACTTACATCCAGCATCTGATGAAACAAATATAGTCTTAGCCACATGGAGCAATGAGCAGAGCTTGAACACATTCTGTTTAGTATTTGGTGATTACTCTGGGGATCATGGTAGTCAAAAGAAAAATTTACACTAAATCGTATTACCAGGGTACTACCAAGGTGTCCTCATCCACTTCTCCTTTGGATCCCTTGCTCTTGAACAAAACAGTGGCAGATTCATGTTGAGGCAACAGGCTAGCAAGTCTATCTCTGGCATCCTCCAGCATGCTACAAGTAGAAGAAAAATATCTTGTTTCAATTAAAATTATCAAGGGTCTATGGACTGTCAGCTGAGATAGTCTACCTTCACAGTTTTCTTTTCCTGAGATGTAAATAGTCGAGCGCACTTTTGTCCAAGAGACAAAGCTCTTGGTGCGGCTGTAATAAATGATATACACCACCACAGTGAAATTGTCTGACAGCATCCGAACACAAAGTCCCTTCAATAATGTTGTCCATGGGGGCTGAGTACTGAAGATGGCTCTTAAATTTCCATATGTTGATAGTAAGGAGCACTTTAGTCTCTGTACATTGACCTCAAACTAAATAAGGAGCACACACATCCCTCCAACCCAACAGGCTAGCTCTGTAAACACAATTGTCCATTTCATGATGGGGAATGAGTATCTGGTGAACAGTGCTTCTCAGAACCATCTCAGTGACTGAACTCTGGACTGAGACAAGATCACTTGGTGGAGATGACAAGGATCCTTGCTCTAATGAAAAAGCAGATTCAGCTTATGGTCTTAGATAAACCTGTGCAAAAGGAATGGCTCCTACCATGGAGACCATCGTTGCCACCAATCTCATACAGTCCCATACTGCTGGCTGTGGCCGACTGATTATACCACGAATCTTGACTCCTATGCACACCCTCTTGACTAGAGAAGATGATGCACTTTAGGTGTGGTCTTCGACATGACTCTTCAAATAGCAATCATTGAGTAGGTATCAGATTCATGCACATTAATGATTCATCAGTGCTGTAAACTCTGCTTGTTGAGTTATAAATGCTCCTGCAGAAGTTGTGGGGAAGGAGCCTTCAGTAACAGACTGCAAAGAAAAGGCATCAGATTCATTCCCAAACAATGTATAAATGAAAACAGAGGCAGGCACTATAACGGTGATTTTACAAGGTGTACTAAAGAGATCGGTGTTGCTCAGGCAATTCGTGAATGTATAAACAAAGCGTATATTAGACAGAGTTCATTGCTTTACTCTGTTGGTTTCATGGCAGCTATGACAGATCTGATGGACTCCATCTTGAACGAAGATACCTTTTATTTAATTTTTTTTTGGGGGTGCAAAGAGATTGATATAAAAGCCTTTGAATTGGTGTTCCTTGAGTACTGGGACTATCACTCATACAGTCAATGGCTGTACTGCCTGATGAAAGGCATCCGTTAAAGTTTTATGGAATTCAGAGTATTAAGAAGGGAGGTAGAGGTTGTGTCAGGATACCACAGTGACACTCATTTGTCTGAGATGAAGAACAAAGTATCATAGCCTTCCCAACCAATGGAGGACAGCTGGAACACTCTAGAACACAATCTTCAGAATGAACAGGATTTGAGACCAGGTGGCTTAGAAGCAGACATCTTATTCTGCCAGACTGATTTGGGCCTTCCTGATTATGGACATAAGTGAAAGATGAGGCCGCAGCTGGCTGGTGTGAAGAGGAGCCACTATAATACCCGAGTAAAGTAAATTTTACAGTGCTCCCTTTTCTTTGAAAGTCTAAGCAATGTTTCTTGCCCTGAGGAAGGAGGGTACTCTTGCCATCCATAGCTTCACTGATTATTTTATTTAGCTTGGGCACAAACAGAAGTTTGACAGACACAAACAACTTCTAGAATACTAACTGGGTGATAAGTAGATTTATTTTTATCATAATCTATTTATAAGCTAATTTATCTTCTCTCTAGTTTGTAAGTATATTTCAGTATATCACAATAATAAGCTTTTGATAGTTATATGAACTGATCCTTGATATATTAATTGTTCGCATTGTGTGTGAGTTTTCAAACATACCTGAGGCGAATAGTAGTGAGCACTGGAGGTGTTTTTTCTGTTTTACTGTATCAAATGCCTTTGCAAAATCTAGATATATTACATCAACTGCTTTACCATTATCTGGGTTGCTACTTCTTCATAGAACCTCAAAAGATTAGTTTGGCACAATCTATTCCTCATAAAACTATGTTGAGTCTGCTAATTTTATTTTCTGCAGAGTGACCCTGAATATAATGCGTTATTATCCCTTCTAGAAGTTTTCCCACTACAGAGGTCAAAGTCACTGGTCTGAAATTCCCAGGTTCTGTTTTAGTCCCCTTCTTAAAGGGATAGCAAACCTTGAAAATAAGTTTATTTTATATTGTAGCCCTTAAAAAAACATGAAAAATGATATACGTCTTATCTCCCAAACCTTTATGGTTTGGTTGATATTCAGAAATAAAAGTAAAATTCCCTTTTCCTGGCTGTTTCAGCCAAGTCTGCCATCTAGTGGACAGATTTGGAATTCGGTCCACAGATCAACCAGCAGCTCTTTAGCAGTGCCGAGATCACGATCTTTAAAAAGTATTACTTATTTGGAACTGTGTACAAAGTGTGCCTGGCTTGCAAGCACATTTTGTAGACCATTCCAATTAAGAAATTTTTTTTAAAGATTGTGATCTTTGGACTTCTGGAAAGCCTCAGCCGGTCCCGGGACCGAATTCCAAATATGAGAGCTAGAACGGTGACGTCACTCAGGGGGAAACTTTGCTTCTGAATATCTCCCAAACCATAAAGGTTTGGGAGGTAAGACATATCATTTTTCAAGTTTTTTTTTAAGGGCTACAATATAAAATAAACTTATTTTCAAGGTTTACTATCCCTTTAAATAAAGGCACACTGGCTTTATGCCACTCATGTGGCGCTGAGCCTGTTGTCAGAGAATCTTTATAGAGTAAAAAGAGGGGTCTTGCTAACACTGCACTAAGTATACCATCAGGACTCAATACTTTGTCAGTCTTAATTTTGTTCAGTCTTCTCATGACTTCATTTGTGTTAACCCGATAGCTGATAATAGTATGGCTTTGTTACTTGTTGAGGCTCTTCTAAAATTTCTCGTTCCCTGGTATATACTGATGCAAAGAAAGCTTTACAAAATCAGCATTTTCCTTATCCTCTCTAATCCGCACACCCATCTCATTTGTTTAAAAAAAAAAGGTCCAATTCACTCCCTCTTAATTTGTTTATGTATTTGAAAAAACTTTTTGTGATTAGTCTTGCTCTCCCTTGCAATTTGAGATTCATTATCTATTTTTTCTACCCTAATTGCCTTTTTGCAATCTTTGCTGCACTCCGTGTATTTAAAAAAAAATAATTTTCTGTTCCTTCAGATTTAAATAGTTTAAAGCGGAACTACCATCGTTACAAAACTTCATCTCCAATAATTCCCCATCTGGCGACTAGCTGCTCAGTAGCGCTAGTCGCCAGAATTATTACCTTGTTAAATAGAATTCTCCATTCTTCGTGGGCTGACAGGCAGGATGGAGCGCAGACATCTTTCCATAGTGACGTCTGCACGCCTGCGCTGTCAGTCCTAGCAGGCTCTAGGAGGCGTTGCTAGGAGCCATTCGGCTCCAAAAGGGACTGGGTTAACAGGACTGTTGCCATGTGGAGTGAACAGCTAAGGGAGGCTGTCTGTGCTGATGCTTCCAAAGAGGATCTGTTGGTTTTCTTGGCCAACAAGGTGGTCGAGGTTTCTTAGGCTCTTTTTGAGGTGGTCCATTTGTCCTCAAAAGCCTCAGCCTTTTCTGTTGATGCAAGATGCACTTTGTGGCTTAAGATTTGGTCTGCGGATCAGTCTTCCAAGAAGTCACTGATTTCCTTAACCTTTCAGGGCAACTCCCTGTTTGGACCTGAATTAAAGCAGATCTTTAATCATGCTACTAGGGGCAAGAGCACTTTTTTGCCTCAGATGCCCGCCCACCAAACGTCCGACTATGGCGAGGAAATTGTATTTTTCACTCCCCCCGCCAAATGGAGGAGCAATGGCATGGGAGTCCTCGGGAACGGACAAGTGGGTTTTGCTGAAAAACTGAGAAGTGTACCACATAGATTTTGCATCCCTTCCACCATATTGCTTTTTTTTGTCCAGGGTACCAAAGAGGCCAGACAAGGTACAACTGTTTCTGGAGGCAGTGGACTCACAGCTGATGAAGGAGGTTCCTGGACCTCCTCAGGAGCACAGTTCAGGTTTTTATTTCAATCTGTTTGTGGTTCCAAAGAAAGACTGCAGCTATCGTCCCATCTTGGACCTCAAATGTCAACAAAAGAGGATTTTAGTCTTACCTGTTAAATCCTTTTCTCTTAGTCCATACAGGTTACTTGTAACTTTGGGAAGGCGATCTGCCCCTTTAAGTAGGCAGGAACAATTCTAGAATTGAATGAAAGGGTGGGGCCTACCTTCCCTCCTTGGCTGCAGCTAGCCAATCAGCTCCAGTAAGATTTGAGACACTAACTATTGATTAGATAGAAAGAAGGGAAAGAAGGGAAAGAAGACTCCTGTGAGCATGAACCAGAAGGACCCCCACGTTCTGCCACAGGAGAGCCAAGCATGGTCCACTGACAGGGTGGAAGACCAGTAACCTATATGGACTAAGAGAAAAGGATTTATAAGACTAAAATGGTATGACTAATATCCTCTTTTCTCCGTCGTCCAATATAGGTTACTGGTAACTTTGGGATGTCCAACCATTGAGTTTCCCAGAGGCGGGAAGTAAGGCAAGGACCAGGCGCAGGGCCCCCAATGTCACCAGAGCATATATGAACCATCAGATCAGAGACAGCCCAAAAACTACAAATGACGTGTCAACGGACACCACCCCAGGAACTGTTACACAGCACGCCGAACTAGAGCCAACAGGGCTCAAAAGAGAAGGAGCACTGAGGAATCTAAAAAGATCCTAGACAAGCAAGACTGCCTCCAGGATCTTCCTCCCAAAGCTGGCATCATCTGATGCCAGCAAGTCAACACGGTAGTGCTTAGAAAAGATGTGCACAGATGACCAAGTGGCAGCCTTGCACAACTGATCAGCTGAGGCCTGATTTTTGTAAGACCAAGAAGCCCCAATGGATCTTGTAGAATGATCAGTGACCCAAAAGGGAACAGGTTTCTTCTCAGCTCGTAAGCATTGAGAATAGTGGACTTAATCCAAGACGCAATGGTCACTTTGGATGCAGGTCTTCCTGCCCTGGGACTCTCAGGGATGATGAACAGTGAGTCAGACTGCTGAATGGACTCAGTGCAATGTACATAAAACTTGAGACAACACATCGCATCTAACAAGTGGAGATCCCTCTCCTTGTCAGGGGTAGGGTCAGGGCAGAAAGAAGGCACCACAATCTCCTGATTAATGTGGAACTCAGAAACCAACTTTGGGAGAAACTCCTGTGAAGTGCAAAGCCTTGTCCTTGTGAAACACCAAAAAAGGGTGATCTGCAAGACAGAGCATGCAACTCTGACACGGCAAATGGACACGATCGCCAGGAGAAAGGCCATTTTCCATGTCAGCAGACGTAGAGTAATAGTAGCCAAGGACTCAAAGGGAGGGCGCTGAAGGACGCCCAAAGCCAGGTTAAGATTTCACTGAGGAGCGGGAGTCTTGAAAGCAGGACGGGTATGAGCAACGACCTGGAAGAAAACCTGGACATCAGGAAGAATAGCAATGCGCCTCTGAAAGAAAACAGAGAGCAGAACTCAAACGGAGGTAATTATCCACACAATCCTGCAAGAAGGCCAGGACAGTAGGTAGATCAAATACGCGGGGTGAAACATTACATCAGTTCTTTAAAATTTCTCTTTTCTACGAAAGAATAAGGCAGCATATCAACTGACAACATTTTGATAAATTTGCCATTTCACAGGTGTACTTTAGATTATTTTAATGAGGTGTCAACTCCTTCCAAAGAACTCAGTATGTGTGGGTTGGCAGTACACAACAAGAACTGCATAACTTTATTGATGATTTGTGCTAGTGGACATGGTGGCCAACATTAGGTATTGGCACCACCTCGCATCATCTCCTTCAACAAACTTAGTCATACTCCTCTTTGTTATGCATTTGAAGAATAGCAACAGGAGAAATAGGTGTTATTGCAAAAGAAGGAAATACTGGCGCAGTCTTTGACATATTTACAGCACTACTATTATGTTGTCCAGAACTCTGTGATGATAGCTGTATCGCCTTTATGTTGTTGGTGTGTCTCCCAATCAGATCTGTGGTTGTACTTCAGGTGTGATCTCAATTAGGCTGCGGCTAGATTTGATCTTGCTTCCCTCCTGCTCAGGTTTTTTTTTTTAGCTTTTTGAACATGAAGATTCTCCATACTGTGGACATCATAGATGGAGGGGTTCCTGCTGCTACTGCTGAGGCTAGATGTTGCAACTGTACTAGAAGTAGAAATCAGTGGTGCTGAACTTCCAACAACAGCAGAAGCACTCATCATAGCTAGGGTTCCAGATGTTAACCTGTGCTGCTAATTACTCAACAACAGTGTATATATGACTGGGTGGGGTTAAACTTGTAAGTGTTGACAATGATCAGTGACAGGCATTTTTACTTGTCCAGAGCAAGATTTTCCAACTGGTCTCTGAAATGGATTATAAATAGGCATAACGCACGTTTTTTTCAGTGGTGGAATTTTGATCTTTTTCCTTTCAACTAATTTTCTGGCAATCTCATCATCTATCTCACTCAATCATATCTATCAGAAGAACAGGACAATGATGGCGAGACATTCTAGATGATCCTCATCAATAATTAGAGCTCAAGAGGGAAAAGAGAGGGTGCGCCTCATAGAATAGCAAAGTTCAATGAGGAAAAAAAAAACTGTAAGGTCTATGAAAAACACTTACCTTTAGAATATGCCATGTGGAGCATAATTCACTGCCTCCACTCAGATGCAAACTCTGAACATAGCTGCTACCCCCCCTTTGCAGAAAACTCTTTAACCTGAAGAACAATGTACTGTACAGAAGAGAAAATGTATTTTATCGAAGAGGGCCCCTGTGTATTGGTTTCGTCTCATCGTAATTAGGTCAGTGGCTGCAGACTGCCTCTTCTCCACAACTTTCTTATTTCGCAATTCAACAATTTCGTACTACTTTTTTCCTTAGGGGAATTTTCAGAACATTCGCTGCTGCTTTGAGGAATGGTGTTTTTACTCTCACTGTGAGGCACAACAGTTGGTTCACCCGCTATGTCCTACTCGACTATGCCATCAATACTACAATGTAACTTATCATTTTCAGTGTTCTTAAATGGTTTATTAAAACTACTTGTAGTGGTTGTGTTGGAAATTTGTCACTTTCACAGCTGCCTCAGGAGGAATCATCATCATTTACTGTGCACACAGCAGCAACCAGGGCTGCAGACAGTTTATGGAGTACCACATCACTAACTCATCCATCTCTCTGAAACACTTCTTTCCCCCTGCTCCAAGTATGGTTGCTGGACATTATCAAAATACTGTGGATTTAACAGCAAATTACACAACTGTTTGCATATGATGTCTTGCCTTTCACAAAATGCTGTATCATATAGGCTGTGTCACTAGTGTGTGTTACAGTTAGTCTGTCACAGCCCACTTCAGGGTCCCTCTCCCTGACACTTGTCAAATTTATATATATAGACTGTCCCTATCGGACACCAGCCACGGTCTTCTGTCTTCATTCAGTGAGAGCCGCAACCAGCTCAGGAAGGACTTTGTACCACCTGCCTGTCTCAGTAAAATAAGAGGTTTTCCTTTTAGACTCCCCAAACACAAAACAAATTACCTGCAAACACTAAACTTTCTTCGCCTATCTTCTCTACCTCAAAAGATAAGGTGCACTCTGTCTCAAAAAAACATAGAATGACAAACTGCAGGAACCCAATACCCCTTTTATACTATCAGACTGGAATCGAAGGAAACTTTTGTTGTGGTGGTATGGCTTAATTCATACTTGCCACTAATTTCAAAATCAAAAAGGAAGAAAAGAAAAACTGCACCTTGAGAACAATTTCCCGGACAGCTGAAAGTGCCATTTTTCTCCTGGTTCATTGTTGAAGCAAAATATTTCACCCATCCTTAGTGGCATCTTATGCCAATTAAAGCTAATGAAGCTTTCAGTATATTCAATATATTTTGAACTATGCATCTGGTCTTTTGGGGTAACAACATAGGTAGTTTTGAATAAAATTATCAAAATGGGCAAATTACAATTCAAGGTTACTGGTCCACTTTAATCCTTTTATGTGCAAAGTGTTTACCGCTCTAGTCCTTAAAGAAGTAACACCAATAACAAGCTCACACTACACTTACCTTATTATAGAAGAAAAGAAAAAGTTTTGTGTGTACTTACCGATCATCTTTTCTTAGTCCGTGTGGAACACAGGAACACTGGATAAAGTATCCTCCAGCCAGTAAAGAGGTGCTCTTACATAATAAAAAAAAAAAAAAAATAAAAAAAAAAACCCTCTAGAAGCATAGACTTCCTCCCTCCCTACTCCACTGTACCCCTTCCAGATATGCTCAGTTTTAATGTATAGAAAAGATCAAAAATAGAAGGTGGGCAAGAAGGTGGTCACCGGAACCAAAAAACGCAAGAGACTCACTTGCCTATAACTCAAACAACTTGTTTTTCTTTGGAAAGGAAGTCCTGTGTTCTACATGGATGAAGAGAAAAGGACATATTGGTAAGTACACAAAAATCCCCTTTTCACTTCCATCCACTGTTGTACATAGGAGCCATAGGGATATACCAAAGATATCCCACCAAGATTCCAGAAGAAGAGAAAAAACACTCATAAAACAAACTAGTATCAACAGAGAGGAACCAGAAAATATCATGAATCTCAAGTTAGACACCTACACACCATATAGGTTAACAGTAAAAATGTTACTGGAAGTAGACAAGAATGACACTATGGAACAACAGCCAAAGACAGAACGAACTCTGTGCTTAGCAAACATGTGAAGGGATGATCATGTGGCCGCCTTGCAAAACTGCTCCGCGGAGGCTGGTTCTTGTAGGCAAATGAAGCATCCATCATTCAAAAGGCACCACTTTTTCTTAAGGAAACAGACCTGAAGAATGGTCATTTTGACCCACCAAGCCACTGTCACCTTGTTAAGCAGCTTGGTAAGCATGAGGGCACTAAAGAAAGTCCACGTTGCTGTCTTACATAGCTGCTCCAGAGACCTTGTTCTTGCAGACTCAGGAGGCTCCCACCAATTTGGAGGAATAAGCTGTGATCCTTAAGGGCACATGCTTATTCCTGAGAACATTAGCCTGGTGAACAGTTGCCTTAATATAGGAAACCCAGTCACCTTAGAGGCAGCTTGGACCAAACAAGGGCCCTCAGGAATGACAAAGTGAGTTTGATTTCTGCAAAGGCTGCGTGCAATGAATGTAATACTTCAAGCACCTAACCATGTCCAAAAGATGAAGCCAGACAAAGAGAAGGAAGAACAATTTCCTGGTTATGTGAAACTCAAAAAACTGAAATCTATACCGTTGCACCCAAACATGTAACCTTTTGTGAATAACTAAAAAGATTAAATTAGACTGCTACACTGAAAAAAGTCTCTCTGCTAAAAGACAAAAAAAAAACCAAAACAAAACAAAACCAAAACCAAAAAAACAAACAAAAACAAAACAGTGTTTATCCAGTACATGACTATCACAGCACCAATAAATATACTATACCAAATAAAAATGACTTAATAAGAACATGCATAAAGACTATATTGTCATCATGTTTGAAACACCCATAACACTACTGGACCTCAATCCCTATACCCTAAATGTCTAAGCGACCACAGGGAAGAGAACAGCTACTGTGGAAAAAGGTAGCGAAAGACCCATCAAACATGTGACATTAGCCATAATGAAACATGCTAATATGTTGATTAACAACATGGGAGGTTGCCATTTATTGAAATCAAGTGCAACAATGTGTCACAGTGATTTCAGTGAATGGCGACCTCCCATATTATTTATCAGTGTGTTAGCATATCCCACGTGGATATTGCCACGTGTTTGATGGATCTTTCACTGCTTATATTTTAGCCTCCATCTTCTATCCATAGATACCTAGTAGTCATCTGGACATTTAAGTAATAGAGACTGTGTTATCTGGCATGCCAACACGTCTGGTAGTGTTACGGATGTGCCAAACACGACAACAATATAGTCATTATTTATGCATATTCTTATTAACAGAGTCATTTTTATTTGGTATAGTACACTTATTGGTGCTCCGATAGTCATATTTAATGTGAAACTCAGAAACAACCTTAGGGAGAAACACTACAGTAATGCACAAACTGCTCTATCGGAATGAAAAATCAGAAAGGAACAAGGCCTGGAGGTCTGCAGCTCGTCCAACAGATATAATGGCTAGCAGGAAAGTAGTCTTAAAACAAGAACTATGGCCAGAATATCCTCCTATTTTGGTGCATCAGCACAGGACAGCATATAAGAGTTGTTTTCTGCCAAACAGAAATGGTCCTAGTGACTCATGCAAAGGTGGGATGTAAAGCGGCACCAGAATCTGCAAAATTAGCATTTAAGAGCGAATCCAGGAGCTTACTTACTCTGTATTTAAAGGGATAATGTTTCACAAAAAACAGCCGGTCCAATTAGTCTTCATAGTATTTGAGCCATAGAGAGTGTTATTTCAATACTGTCAGAGTTGTAGTTCAACAGCAATTGAATCAAAATATCCCCTCCTTCCCTTTTACCTAGTGTAAGCCACCTCCCCTCAGATGTGGAATCTGATCCTGGGACCAGACAGCTCTCAGCAAGAGACAATCTTCTTACTGTAAGCATAAGGAAAACCCTGCCCTCCTTGACAGGTTCTTCCTTATGCTCACTGAAGATTGTCCCTCTCTGCAATACATCCGGACAGTCTTGCTGCGCTGAGTTGAGCAGTGTTACATCAGTAAAAGGGGCTGGGAGGATACTTTACCATTCAATTACTCTTGAACTACAACTCTGACAGTACTGAAATATCACTCTCTATAGCTCAAATACTGCTATTTTTGTGAAACATTACTATGCCTTTAAAGAAAGGGTAGATAAGCGCTTTGATAAAGTGGAGTAAAGGGGGTAAAGTGGAGTAGGGAGGGAGAAATCTGAACTTTACTATCGGTGCCCCATCAAACATGGATTTGAAGGGCCATTTTTTAAAGGCACCGCTGACCCACGATGAAGACTAAAATGAGAAAGTTTAGCAAAGTCATGAAAGTGGACACTTCTGGAGAGGAAGGGAAATGGTATTGACAAAAAAAGGGAACTTCTGTACTAACAAATCCTTTTATCTTGAGAATACTGGGACCATGGAGTATAGGAGCATTCCTATAGGAGGAAGGGCACTGTAGTTGTAACTCCTCCCATTTGCATGTACCTATGCCCATCCAACAAATAGTGCCAGTTTTTGTCTACAAAAGTCAGGAAGGGAATATACAATAGAACAGAGCCACCAAGAACAGCAGTGCATTGCTACCCAAATTAGTTTTCTGTGGGAGGGATGCCCTGTATCCCTCAATGGACAAAGAAATAAAGATGCATCAATGAGAACAAAAATACCCTATTCTATAGTGTCACTGAGGGATGCAGGGACCATGGGAATGCCCCAAAAATAAACGGAGGGTAACAAAACTTGGTAACCAACCTGCCATCCTGAGGTGCAAAAATATAAATTTTTATAAAACTTCATAAACGTGTGTCATATCACCATGTTGCTGCTTTGCATTACTTGACAACAGAAGCTTGATTTTTCAAGGACCAAGACTTGAGCCTGTATTCTAGTTTTATAGAGACTTTTAGCCACAACGCAATAGTTGTCTTTGAACCTGTCAGGAATTACAAACAATGTGTCCGTTGGTATAAAACACTGGGTGACTTGAGCATACTTGTGAAGACAGCAAGCCACATTCAGTGTATGAAGGACTTCCTCTTTTTTTGTTACTCGGGTTAGGAAGGAATAATTAATTCTGGAATGATGAAACAACTTTGGGATGGAATTCAGGGAAAGTCCTTAATACAACTTTATCTGGATGGAAGTTAAGGTGTGGAGATGCACAGGATGAGGTGTTGAGTTCTGAAACTCTTCTTGCTGACACACTAGCAATGAAAAAGACGGTCTTATATGTCAGATCTTTGAAAGAATCAAGGATAGTTGTTCAAAGGGAGAGGATTGAACAGTCACCAAAACCATATTTAAAGAGATAGCATTGTGTGAACATAAATGCAGCTTCAACTATTCTTCAGATCGTTTGGAGCATGCAGAGCATTATTACAGTATTGTACGATGTGTCATTTAAGAGTATCCTATATAATAATTTGCTAATTTGTGTGTAACGCCGCGACATGCGCAGTAGACACTGCTGCGCGTGCTGCAGTCATGCGCAGTAGAGACTGCCCACGCCGCAGCTGATACAGAGCTGGGAGCTCCAAAGCAGCGTCCAGCTCTGTATAAGCCGTGGCGCGGGCAGTCTCTACTGCTCGTGACTGCCCCGCGACCGGGTGGCAGTGGCACTGTGGCCTGTGTAACGGGCTGTTCAACTAGTTTGAATTATAAAAAGTGTCCTCCTCCTGCCCCTTTTACCTGTTGTAAGCCACCTCCTTTCAATGTGAAATCCGGTTATCGGACTGAATAGATCGCAGCGACAGACAATCTTCTGGCTGCGAGCAAGAGGGCAGGTTTTTCCTTATGCTTACACAACATTAGAAGGGGCAGGAGTGGGGAAACTTTATAATTCAATTACTCTTGAAATACACATCATAGAGTATTGTAATAACACTATACATGGTCCAAAAATAAGAACGAAGCTGCAGTTATGTTCATACATTACTAACCCTTTAAAGGGGATGCACCACCCCATACAAGTTAGCCTGAATAGTTACATTATAAAGCAAATGTGTAAAAGTTTATTCATTTCTTTTTTTAAAAAGCTCTAGTTGGTCTAAACTGAAGTGATAAACGCTGCGCTGCACCTACTTCCGCACAGACTACAGTTCCCTGCTCTGGAACCGCAGTCCGTCACTCTGCCTCTGCTCCCCTCCCTCTAACCAGCCTCCTCCAATGATGAAGGGTTTCTGCCTGTAAGCTGGAGCGGTCTCATTGGCAGAGATCAATATTGTCGCATTGGTGGAAGGGTACAGGCACATGCAAGTGGGAGGAGTTTCAACTAGAGTGCCCTGCCTCCTATAGGGATGCTCCTATACCCCATGGTCCCTGCATCCCTCAATTTCACTAGAGAAAAGAAAAGCAGAGAGCAGAACTAAAAACCATGGACCCATTGAATTTGGCTGCTAGACAGACAAGGACATACACACAGGACCTGTGCACTCCAAAAACTGGAAACCTCTGTCTTCATGTTCCTAAACATTAACTGTGATCAAGCATAGCCAATCAGAAAGAAGAGGAAAATGGCAGCGAGAGCACCATCCTCTATCAGATCCAGTTCATGTTAATGTGTTAGTAATGTCCCATAAAAACTTGTTATAGTTTTGTAGAAGACAAAAAAATAAGCTTAATGGAGCAAACCCTATCTCTCAAACCTCTATGGTTTGAGAGATATTGGCATTGAAAGTTCCTTCCTCCCTTCCCCTGACGATAGCATCTAGCTGACAGCAGGAGATCCCGGTCCAGGGATCAGCCTGTGGCTCTGCAGCTGAGCCGAAATCACATTATTGCAAAAGAATTATTTAATTGGCAAGGTCTACAAAGTATGCCTAGTTTGCAAGCACACCTTTCCAATGAATTAGCTCTTTTGCAGTAACTTGATTTCATATCTGCTGCAGGGCCTCCTTGTGTCGGCCAACACGGATCTCCTGCGGTCAGCTTTTCAGCTGACACCAGGAGAAGGGGAGGCGGGACTTTCAATGCTTATCTCTCTCAAACCATAGCTGTTTGAGAGATAGGGTTTGTGCCATTAAGCTTATTTTTTCATAATCTACAAAACTATAACAAGTTTTTTTGGCACAATAATAACACTTTAAAGTCTGCACTCTGGTCTGTGTTCATCAAGGCAGCCACAGATAGGAGCTTCCCTAATGGGTTATTACACATAACCATATTAGTTAAGAAAAAAAAAATGCCTTGATGCTCCTCCTTTAAAGTCACTGAGCACATCTGGCGGGATAAAAAAAAAGTGGTGTAAGGAGGTCATCTCTGCCTCCAGATAGCCTTTTAAGGCAAGTGTCCTGCCCTCCTGGCCGGAGGATACTTTATCCCAATTAGTCCTTGTGCCTTTGTTCAGTCCGTCATCGACATCATGACCATGGAAGAAAATAGTTTCTATCAGCACAAACCACAAACCCCAGCCACCACACATGGTAATCTTAAACACTTGAAGAACAGAAGGGGTGTGCATAGCACTGCAATGATTATGTACTCATCTGGTCCTTAAAGGCTTATTAATTAGGCTCCCCACCCTCTGGTTCTGCTTCAGTTAAACAAAAAATATATTTAGGTCTCTAATGGATTAAGTCAAAAGAATAGAGGTAAGGTGCCTTGGTTATTTCCTGCAAATCTGCAGGCAGTCCAACTACAGAATTAATACTCACTGCTCCTTGTGTCTAGCTCCACTGAGGTGAGCTTTGTACTGTTCTGCAGAATTCAGACTAATTTTGCAGACATCACAGATGTAAGTCTTTATGTCTGAAATAGATAGACATTTTAAGCAAAAAACATGTCAACAAATCATTGGCTGCTATTTCTGCATAGGAGAATTGCCTTTTGTTACTTGAAAAATTAAAATGCTCACATTAAATCATTCCTTAATTATTCAAGAATTTGACATAGATTTGTAAATTGAATCTGCCATTGCTTAACTCTGAGGTCCAGAGGGACTTGAAACTCATTCCTTCACAGTGCGTTGCACACTCCTCTGGTCCTTAACCCTTTAAGGACAAGAGGGGTGTACAACATATTGCTTGTTGTGTTGCATATTCCTCTGGTCCTGATAGGTTTAAAGGATTCAAACTGTACAGCTCTGTGCAATATGCTCGTGCTTTGCAAATTCATGATAATAGCATTTTAATATTCTGTTATCATTACCTGAATATTGAAGACCAAACAGATCAAGACAAACCATGCTTCTGTATTGATTAGAGTCATCTTAACATATATATTAAAATTGACATGTTTCAAATCATTGCGTTTCACAGAAATACAGAAAAGATGACAAAGGGAGATGTTTGTGTACTTACAAATATATCCTTTTCTCTTAGTTCATGTGGAACACATGAACCATGGGGTCCAGTATCCTCCCACTGGATGTCAGGGTACTTGTATAATAAAGTTTTCTGGAGACGGAAACTCCCTCTATACGCCATTTCACCCCATCAGACATGTCCAGTTTAATCATATAAGAAAGAGAAAAAGAAAGAAGGAAAAATAGGACAGGAAGGTGGTCGCCTGTACCACAGAAATGAAATGATCCACCTGCCCAGAACTCAAACAATTTTTTTCCCTCTTAGAGGGGACTCCTGAGTTCCAGATGGACTAAGAAAAGCATTGGTAAGTTCACATATAGCAGGAAGGTAATTTGCCCCTGAAACTAGACCTTTGTAGAACAAACACTAAGTTATTTCCGAAGCCCTTCCTGAAGAAAGGCCAAAAACTAGAAGATGAAAGGGAAAAGGAAGTGACCCCTGGTTTTCACACAACTTGTACAATAAGGACCAAACCTTATGATATGCTTAATGCTGACTTTAGAACCTTCATCATATTAGTGATAACTGTATACCTACTTCCTCACAATGCTGGCTTCAAGAGCTAAGCAGTCAAAGATAAAATTATCCACCTCTGGGTGACAAGGAAGGAGTGGAAGACAGGCTTGACAAAGGACAGATTAAGAATACCTGAGAATCACGCTGGTAAGGCCAGTAAGAAGCATTCAGGATTACATGCTTCTGGCACATCCCGACTTTCCTTAACACACCGGGTATCAGAGAAAAGGAGGAAAGACATATGCTAAAGAAAACTGCCACAGAATGTTGATCACTTTCACTTAGAGAGCAAAACACAGGAACCTTGTGGGATGACCTTGATGAAATGTCCACGACCAGAAAATCCCATACCTGAACGAGAGTGCGTAACACTGTCTGGTTGAGCTACCAATCAAACTTTGGCGGCTGAGAAAGTTTGCCATGATGTTATCTAACTCTGGAATGTGAACAGCTGAAGAGAACATGAGCTTCCGTCCAAGTGAGAATCAGATTAACTTCAAACAATGCAATTAGGCTTGTGGTCCTTCCCTGGCAGTTGACATAAGCCAACACTATTGTACTGTCGGACTGAATACATAACGGTAGTTCCTGGAGAAGCTGGGACTTATTCAGAAGTGGGGATCTAATACATTGATGGATAGAATGCTCTCATTCTTGGACCAAAGGCTCTAAGACATCCAGGAGCCAAATGAGGCACCACAGCTCATCAGAAGGGTACCTTTTGTGACTACGGACCAACTGAGGATGACCAATAGATGACCCAGAGTCTGATGGGAGATCAGGAGCCACCAGTTTAAATCTGACTTTGCCCAGCTGGAGAGCTGTAGCTCCTGTGTGTGAACTGCCTCTTAGAACGAGACTAGATAACCCAGCACCTTTATGTACTTCTACAGTCACACACAGATAAGGCCTGAGATACTCTGCTGAGACAACCGAATATTGTTTTCCAGCAGAAAGACATCCCTGAACAGTGTCAAATCCCGCTGTTAGATCTCCATGTCTGTTGTCTAGGATACCTGCTTCACACTCATTGGCTGGTTTGAGTTTATAGGCATCGGAGAGCTCTGACTCAATGCCTGTTTAACAAGCTTTCCTGCATCCTTTAGTTTTGTCTGTGCTGATTCCTGGTTATTGATCAAGCTTGCCTTTTGACTGCTCTTTTGGTTTCTGCTCTGGTACTTTGTTCTGATTTGGCTTCAAGGGATAGTAATACTTAAGATGTAAAAAAATATATGTTGTAGGGTTTATGTCCCTGAATAAAACAAGGGTGCTCCCACTGCTGAGAGATATTTTATTAAAAAATTATAACACCTCAAACTTAAAATTTGTAGGTGAAACATCACAGTGACCTGAAAATTTACAGTGGTGCTGTTGCTACATCATCCTATGGAATTTTAAGGTCTACAGACCAGAGCAGTCCATAGAATGGTGTAACAACAGCACCACTGTAAATTTTCAGGCCACTGTGATATTGCACCTAAAAAAATTCAAGTTTGAGCTCTCACAATTTTTTTAATAAAATCTCTCTCAGCAGTGGGAGTACCCTTGTTTTATTCAGGGGGATAAACCCTACAACATATTTTTTTATATTAAAAGTATTACTACCCCTTTCGGACCCAGGCTTACTCCTGATGACTCACTCTCTCTGCCCTCAGATACTGCTTTTGACCCGACTAGTCTACTATTTTCTGCCTAGTCTTGCCTCACCAGGGCCCTGTGTGGTTGCCTCCGACTCAGAGGGTGCTTCTACTTTTAGCCCTCTCTGCTGTGCTCTTTCCCTCACAGGCGTCCGACTCAAGTACCGATCCTCTTACCCTGGCTCCTTTCGAGGTTCGCCCTATCTCTCCAGAGACTCTTCCCTGCACCATACCAGCAGGCCTTAGGCTTTGCTGCCTTATCCAGCCTTCTCTTCGGATGGCACAGTTTGGGTATTTGCTGCATGGTAACTCCTCCTCTCCAAGGAGTACCTCCTGCATAACATCACAGGCCTCAAGTCTCAGAGGCCCTTCCAGACTTCATTCAGGCTGAAACCAGTAAAGGAGAATTGGGACCAGGTGTGGGTATAGGAATCGTCCAAATATTCACACTGTCGGCTGCTGTTCTCGTCTTGTGCTAACCCAGAACTGCCCTTTACACTCTCCCGCTGGATCCTCCAGTTCTCTTTTGAGATTGTTCATCTCATTGGATACTACGGTCTAGGGCCTATTTCCTTTCGGTACTCAGGGGCCTGCTCCTGGCCTGGAAGTCAGAGTAGTGTTCCTTGTCCTTGCCGTGGTACAGGTTTATTCACTACTATTTGGGGTCCTCTCTCCCTTAGTAATAATAATAACAACTAGTATTTATATAGCGCCTTTCTCCCAGTGGGACTCAAAGCGCTTTCAGCGCACGCTCTCGGAATTAACCAAATCGGCAGCTGAAAAATAATAGATATTATTACCCAATCAATGGTACTCATTTATCGACCTCGGAAGGATGAAGGGCTGAGTTGACCCTGCTGGGATTTGAACCTGCAACCTTGCGGTTGGAATAGCACTTCTCTTCTGTTCGCTAGGGGTTAGTTTCCTGCAGGTCAAGCCCCAGACCCTTGGACCTATCCTATCCTCTGGGGCATTAGTCTCTGCTTCAGTAGCTCTCTCTCCTGGAAGAGAGTTTCTGGATTCCTTATCCCTTCTCTAGCTTTGGTCTTACTTCAAGCATGAGCATATAGGGGTTCCCAGCTATCAGGTACCTAGTTCTTACTAGTCTGAAGAGTATCCATCCTGGTCCTGGCTCAACTGGGGTCAGACATTTGGCTTCGCAGCCAGCACCTTTAATCCAGTTTTGGCTGCCGCAAGTATATCGTGGAGGGCTCTGCCTGTCACAAGCAACGCTAGCTAAACTCTGCTCCCAAGCATCTATTCCTTGCTGGGTTCCAGAAACAGGGCTGAGACCCACAAAGAAGAAAACTACAAACTAGGAAAAAAAGATGATTTCTTGAATTTGATTACCCAGCCATGTTGCTTCAGTATTGACACACACCTTGGACTCTGACAACACAAGGCCTCCTCTGAAGGAGCCTTTAGTCAAAGGATGTGCAAGACAGAAACATTCTCCATTCTAAGCCAAACAGGTACTTTCCCACAAACCTAAGTCTTTAGTCTATCTTCCAAGACTTGTCAGCCAACCAGATTTTCAACCAAATGGTACTCCACACAGCAACAGTGCACAAAGGAGTTTCAGATGATCTTGGTAGTGTAAAATGCAGACTTGGCAAGGTATACATTAACGTCAAGAATCTGAGAAAGAACAGTTTACTTTTTAGAGTATTCAAATGGACCGTGCCCCACCACCCTTTACAAAAAAAGCACCCATGAAGTAGCAAAGGCTGGATATGTAAGGAAGCCCCTGAAGCTGTGAAATTTAACTTAAGGGAATCCAGGTGTTTGTCCTCTTGATCCATGGATACAGCTGCATCTGCAACTGGAAATGCGGTGTTCTTAGAAAGGCAAAAATAGGAGGTTCAATTGCTGGGGGGGGGGCTGGAGTAGAACACTGCTGTAGCAAAGCAAGAGAGAAGGTATATAGAAGAGAAAAGCACCTGTGGCTACATAGTTTATCAGGCACCTCATAAAAATATCTGGAGACTAAAAGCTTGAACCTGAAGACTTCGAAACCTTATGGATCCCCCACAACAATCCAAATAAGACCTTCAAAAGATGTCTCAGGGTCTTCTCAAACGAATCCCCAAGGGTAAATGAGGAAGCAATATCTACTTAATTATTCTTCACTTTCTTAATAGACAAATCCTGCTCTACCAGAGGAAAATTCCCGCCCTCTGAAAATGACTTGAAAGGAACATGGTGGACCTGGTTCCAGTACTCAAGGACCCCCCCTTTAACTGAAGGAATTGTAGCCATAATGGAAATAAGGGGTTTAATCCATGCACATTCTTATACATAAGAGGGGCCTAGAGTTTGCTGTGTACCAGAGGGACATAATACACCAGCAAAACCCTTGGGAAGACTAGACTGATAAGTGGGACAAAGGCTTACTGAAGAAATCCCTGAAACCCTGGTGGCCTTATACTTCCCCATATCTCCACCAAAGAGATACAGGACGCAAAAGAAGGATAAACCATTTATCTTTCTGTTAAAGGTTAAAGATTAGGTGCCAGGAGGGAGATTCAGCCAACCAAAGTGAACGTGCCTCATCGGTCAATTCATTGAAGAAAAAATGAAGGGGATAAGAGTAGCACCTTGCCTTCCATTCCCTGTGGCTCAGGAAAAAAGCAGCCTCATGGGCAGAAAAACGATCTCCCTCCATGAAAAAAAGAAAAGGTGCAGTGGATCTTCAGACACCTATGCTCATTTGCAGCTATGGCAACAGGGAAATTATAGCTATACAACATTAGCCCCAACACCACCTTGTTGCAGATAGGAGCCAACCCGTTGCTGCAGGACACTGCCTGTGCACAGCTGATGCCACATACAATATGGAAGCCAGATTTGCCTGATTTTTAAAGGCACAGTGGCCCAATACATTGGAAAAATAACATAAATCACAACTAGCAGATGTGCGGCTGCTAGACAAAAAGACAGAAAAAGAGGCATACTTATAGGACCTGTGCATTCAGAATACTGGAATCCTCTTCAATCTCCTATGTAATGTAAGAAAAATTAGCAAGTGGCTTAATATAACACAAAAAGCAATCCTTAAGTAGGCTTTGGGTCTGTAGGTATATCCGTCTGGTCCATAACCATCCTGGAGGAACAGAGATAATGGGGGATTGAACAGCCCCACATTTGTTATAAAAATAGAAAAGTAAGCTAAAGTCTTTGCCCTGACCATCTCCAACAAAGTCATTTTAAAGCTTAGCATGTCTCATGGGAGTAAAGTGAACTAGGGAGTCTCCAACTCCAAAGAACCATTTTATGCAAGTGCAGTTTCCACCAGTGGGAGGATACTTTACTCCATGATTCCTGTGTTCAACAGTGGACAAAAGAGAAATGCATAAGACAAAAAACATATATAACAAACTCAGCCCGCTTATAAGCAGTGCCATCAGAAAAATTATGTCCAATAAAAGGTATGATGAAACATGTGACTTTTTGACAAAATCAGATAAGACATCTTTTCTTTTCTTGGTAGGATGTCAGCTGTACTCTGTGGGTTTTTTTTTTATTCATTTCATGTAGATCAATATATTATTTAATATTCTGTTTGACCGATCAAGCTCTTCAGTGTTTTCCTCCCTGGTTTTGTGTCTGAGAGAGAAACATTTTCTGATGTCCATAATACATCTGAAAATTTCAAGTAGCTCTAGAGATCTATTTTGACATAAAGAGCTCTAAATTTCGAGCCTTTAGAATGTCTCAGTAGATTGATTAGAAAAACACTTTGTTCAGTATAGAAACATTATGAAACATTTGTCTGAAAGTAATGTTGGATCTTCAAAAAGTATTGCCTAAATATATGGTTAAAATGGACACATTATACAAATAAATCAACTGCAGATTTATAAACAGCAAGCTGAAAATGGTCTATAGTTTGCGCAAAACTGGGAAGTTCTTCACAGCCAGTTTGGAGGATGCTGCAGCTACTAAAGTGCACAGTTAATCTTCCAGGCTGCTGGGACCAGTAGTCAGCATGTCAGATCACATGTTTAAACCTCCTAGCAGTGACTCATGGAATTGTGAGTAGTTCATAAAGGATCATATTTCATTCATTCATTCAAAGTGAAATTGTGGCAATTGTAGCACAAATCAACTACTCCATATAGCTTAAAAAAAAAAAAAAAAAAAAAAAAAAAAAAGTCAAATATGGAGCAGTTTCTTTGCTCCACTTTCAGCTTGATAGATTTGCCCTATAATGCCTTGCATTACCATGTGAAAGTTATAACATACTGTCTGACATGTCTGATTCAAGAGACCTGCTCATCCTCCTCTCGTGTTGCTGCAGCCAGCTGAGCCAGACCACGACTGTGGAGAATGCTAGGAAAGAAAAAACTGGGAAAGGTTCTGAGATGCTCATACAAGGGTTTGGATGCCCATCTGTTGCGGGACTAAAATACATTATCCTCGGATGTAAATCTGTTGGCTGTAGAACTATCAGCTGTCCCTGATTTCCAAGGATAGTGCCTGGTTCTGGTTGCCTTTTTCCTGAACCCTGCTATGCCAAGTTTTGTATTTCGTTTTAAATTTGAATATCTCTGGGTGCCCACAGAGGGTATATCCCGAGTGTCTCTGGGTGCCCACAGAGGGTATATCCCGAGTGTCTCTGGGTGCCCACAGAGGGTATATCCCGAGTGTCTCTGGGTGCCCACAGAGGGTATATCCCGAGTGTCTCTGGGTGCCCACAGAGGGTATATCCCGAGTGTCTCTGGGTGCCCACAGAGGGTATATCCCAAGTGTGTCTGGGTGCCCACACAGGGTATAGCCTGAGTGTGTCTGGGTGCCCACACAGGGTATAGCCTGAGTGTGTCTGGGTGCCCACACAGGGTATAGCCTGAGTGCGTCTGGGTGCCCACAGAGGGTATATCCTGAGTGTCTCTGGGTGCCCACAGAGGGTATATCCTGAGTGTCTCTGGGTGCCCACAGAGGGTATTGCGTCTCCCACAGAGGGTATTGTGGGTCTCCGTGCTCCATAGATGGTATGGTGTCTCTGTGGCCAACAGAGCGTAGTGTGTGTGTGTGTGTGTGTGTGGTCTGCATGCCCGCAGATGGTGTTTGTGTGCCCACACTGGGTGAGGACCTGTGCACATCTGCTTTAATTCAAGTCACAGAGGCTGGGTGTGTGTGTGTGTGTCTGTGCGTCCATACTGGGCGAGGACGTGTGAGCGTTTCATGCTCCCTGAGGGAGAGGAAGTGCATGTGTTCATATCTGCTTTCACTCACAGGGAAAGTGCATGAGTGTGTATGTGTCGGCATCTGCTTGCCGACTAAGGACAAGGGTTGAATGTCATGCTTTTGCGTGCCTGCAGAGAACGAGGGTTTGAATGGCATGCTTTGCTTGCACTTAGATGGCAAGGGTGTGAGTGTGCATGGATTTGCATGCACACAGAGGATGAGGGAGTGTGTATGCTTTTGAAAGCATGTAGAGGCCGAGGGCACGAGTGTGAATGCTTTTGTATGCAAGCAGAGGGAGAGAATGTGCGTTCTTTTGCATTCACGCAAAGGGCGAGGGCATGAGTGTGAATGTAAAGGGTGAGGAGTGAATATGCATGCTTTTGCATGTACGCAGAGCGCGAGTGTGTGCATGCTTTTGCATACGTGCAGAGGGAGTTAGTGTGTGTGTGTGCATCTGGGTGCTTACAGAGGACAACATCGGGCCGGTATCTACCTGCTCCCAGAGGGTGAAGGAGTATGTGCACGTTTGCAGACCTACAGGAGGTGAGGGGGTATGCGCATGTGTGCATCTGCAAGCCCCAAGAAGGTGAGGATGTGTGCACTCTTCTGTGAGCCTGCAGTGGGTATGCGCATGTGTGCACACATGAGGGGGTATGCGCATGTGTGCACACATCTGCGAGCCCCAAGAAGGTGAGGATGTGTGCACTCTTCTGTGAGCCTGCAGTGGGTATGCCAAGTTACACGTGACAGTTGTAAAAATAGGATTTTAGTCTTACCTGTTAAATCCTTTTCACTTAGTCCATACAGGTCACTGGTACTCTGGGAGGCATAAGTCCCCTTTAATAGGCAGGAACAATTATGCAAATAATTGCAGGGGGTGGAGCCTCCCCTCTTACTTAAGCCACCTTCTGGCCAGAGCCACTTAGATTGATTTGAGACCCTAAAACTGACCTCAGGTAAGCAAGAAGAAAGACTCCTGTGAGCATGCCCCAACGGTCTCCCACTGAATGCCACAGGAGAGCCAAGTCTGGTCCCTTGACAGGGTGGGAGACCAGTGACCTGTATGGACTAAGTGAAAAGGATTTAACAGGTAAGACTAAAATCCTATTTTCACTGTCGTCCAATACAGGTCACTGGTACTCTGGGATGTACAAACATTGAGCTGACCCAGAGGTGGGAAGTAAGGCAAGGACCAGGCGCAAGGCCCAAGTCACTAGAACTGCTAAGAACCAGTTAATTACATAGCCCAAACTGTAAGTGTCAACGGACACAACCAAGGGAACAATCCCTGAACTAACACAGCACACGGAACTAGAGCCAACCGGGCTCAACAGCAAGGAAGCACTAAGGATCACAGAGCGGAAGACCTAAACAGGCAAAACTGCCTCCAGGACCTTCCTACCAAAACTGGCATCAGCCGATGCCAGTACATCAACTCGATAGTGCTTTGAAAATGTGTGCACAGAGGACCAAGTGGCCGCTCTGCACAGCTGATCCGCAGATGCCTGATTCTTGTAGGCCCAGGAGGCCCCAATAGATCTGGTGGAATGGGCAGTCACCCGGAAGGGAACATGCTTATTCCTCAACTTATAGGCTTCACGGATGGTAGCTTTAATCCAAGATGCAATAGTAACTTTGGCAGCCGGTCTCCCTGCCCTAGGTCCCTCAGGAATGACGAATAGAGCGTCAGACTTCCTGATAGACTCGGTGCGATGAACATAAAACTTGAGGCAACGCACCACATCCAACAAATGGAGATCTCGTTCCTTGTCAGATGAAGGATTAGGGCAGAAAGAGGGAACCACAATCTCCTGCTTGATGTGAAACTCGGACACAACCTTGGGTAAGAATTCCTTGGTAGTGCGAAGCACAGCCTTATCCTTGTGGAACACCAGGTAAGGAGGTTTACAAGACAGAGCTTGTAACTCTGCTACCCGGCGAACCGAAACAATAGCCAAGAGAAAGGCCATTTTCCAAGTCAAGAGACGTAAGGGAATGGAAGCCAAGGATTCAAACGGTGGTCGCTGGAGTACTCCCAGCACCAAATTGAGGTCCCACTGGGGAGTAGGACTCTTGAAGGCAGGCCGAACATGAGTCACACCTTGGAAGAAAACCCTGACATCAGGAAGGATAGCAATCCTTTCCTGGAAAAACACAGACAAGGCAGAGGTCTGAACCTTGAGGGAACTCAGACTGAGCCCCTTATCAACACCGTCCTGCAAGAAGGCCAGGACAGTGGGAAGATGAAAATCAAGGGATAACTTCTTATCAGAGCACCATGCCACAAAAGTTGACCATATGCGATGATAGATCTTGGAAGACACAGGCTTACGAGCACTGAGCATAGTCGACACCACAGAAGGAGAAAATCCTTTCTTTGCTAGAATCGAGGATTCAACCGCCATGCCATCAAATGGAGAGAGTGAACATCCTCCTTCCACAGATAACCCTGGAGAAGTAGATCCGGACGGGCAGGGAGCGGGATCGGATCCGACACTGACATGGCCATCAACTCCGGATACCAGGACTGGCGAGGCCAGCTTGGAGCAATCAGGATGACAGGACAACGCTCCTGCTTCAACTTCTGGATAACTCTGATCAATAGAGGAAGAGGAGGGAAGATGTAAGCCAGGGAGAAATCCCAAGGGATCGACAAGGCATCCACTGCTAGAGCAAGGCAGTCCCTCCACCGGGAGCAAAACACCGGAACCTTCCTGTTGTGTCTGGTAGCCATCAGGTCCACCACAGGCATCCCCCACCGCTGGGCGAGCATGTGAAACACCTCTGGATGAAGAGCCCATTCTCCGCTGTCAACGGTGTGACGACTGAGGAAGTCTGCCATGACGTTGTCCACGCCCGGAATATGAACTGCAGATATGACAGGCACGTGATCTCCTGCCCAAGACAAAATATCCTTGACTTCCCACCAGGCGGAACCGCTTCTTGTGCCGCCTTGCCTGTTGATGTAAGCCACCGCCGTGGCGTTGTCGAACTCCACTCTGATCGGAAGACCGGTCAGTTGAGACTCCCAGTGCCTCAGGGCAAGCCGGACAGCTCGAAGTTCCAGAACATTGATGGAGAGAAGGGATTCCTCCAGACCCCATTTCCCCTGAGCACTGAAGCGACCCCAGACTGCACCCCAGCCCCGAAGGCTGGCATCCGTTGTGACTGTGGTCCAACGAGGAACTAGAAAGGATCTCCCTTTCAGGAGATGAGAAAGATCCAACCACCAGTGCAGACTCGACTCGACATGAGGAGGTAGAGAGACGGCCAGATGTTGATGATCTGGATGATTCCTGCATGTCTGGATCACAAATCTCTGAAGTTCCTTGGAGTGGGCCATGGCAAATGGTACTGCTTCGATCGTGGAAATGAACTTCCCCACTAAAGACGACAACTTCGGTACCGGAATTTCGTCCATGTCCAGAATCCCAGCTACTCGGACGGCTATCTGGTGAGCCACATCCTCTGGAAGAAACACCATGCACTGGCGAGTGTCGAACAGGAGACCCAGGAACAGAAGCCTCTGAGATGGAATCAAGTCCGACTTGTCCAGATTCAGGATCCAGCCATGACGGTTCAGAGTGTGCATACACTTCTGTAATTGCTGATGGAGAAGCTCCGCTGAGGAGGCTTTCAGTAGGAGATCGTCCATGTAGGGGGTCACTCTGATCCCATCCTGAGGAAGCACCGCTATCAAGGAGCCTAACACCCTCTGGAAGACCTGAGGGGCTGAAGTCAGCCCAAAGGGGAGTGCAAACTGAAAGTGTCCCCTGTGGCAGGCAATCCTGAGATACCGCCTGCTCTCTGGATGAATAGGGATGTGAAGATAAGCATCCTGAAGGTCCAGGGAGGCAAGGAACTCCCCTGGAGACATTGCTGCAATCACAGAGCGCAGGGACTCCTGGCGGAAGTGGGAAGTCACCACATAGGCATTGAGATCTTTGAGATCCAAAATGGGACGAGCCCCTCCGTCCTTTTTGGCTACCACAAACAGGTTGGAATAGAATCCTGAACCTGTGTCCCCCTGAGGAACCGCCTCCAGGACCTCTTTGTCCAAGAGATCCTGAATAGCGTCGTCGAACAGACGCCTTTTTGTGGGTTCCTGAGAAGGACAAGTAAAATGGAACCGAAAAGGAGGAAGGGAGGAGAAAGGGATCCTGTATCCCTCTGACACCACCTGAAGAACCCATGGGTCCGCCCCTGACTCCTCCCAAGTCCGGCGAAAGATGCGGAGACGACCACCTACAGCCGGATGCGGACCCGGGTTCGGCGAGTCATGCCGAAGCAGTCTTGGAGGTCTTGGCCTTGGGGGCAACTTTGGGCTTCCAGGACTGTTTGGGCTTGGAGGAGGAGCTCGTAGTGGGAGGACCCGTTTGGGCCGAGGAGCGTGTCTCAGTCTGAAAGGAACGAAAGGACCGATTGCGTTTGGCTGGAAACTTCTTCTTAAAAACTGAGGGTAGAAGAGTACTTTTACCGCCAGTAGCCTCACTGATCATTTCTTTGAGTTCAGACCCAAAAAGCAAATTCCCCTGAAAGGGCAAGGAAAGCAAGGCTTTCTTAGAGGCTGTATCAGCAGACCAAATTTTCAGCCAAAGGGCGTGTCTAGCCACCACAGAAGAAGTGGAGGCCCTCGCCATCATGCGCACAGCATCAAAGGCAGCGTCAGCAACATAATTCTGAGCTTCAGTGAAATTAGCAAGAAGCTGCAACTGTTCAGATACTGGTGCATCCTGGCGAACTGCTTCGGTCAGTCGTTCAGTCCAGGCCGCAATGGCTCTATTAACCCATGCCACAGCAAAGGTTGGAAGCATGGCAGTGCCAATGGAGGCAAAAATAGATTTAAGAGAAAACTCTAGCTTTTTATCCGTCCAATCCTGCAGGGCAGAGGCATCAGAGACAGCCAAAGCGGTAGACTTGGATAGTCTAGAAACAGGAGCATCCACCTTGGGAGGATGAACCCATTTTGCCAGCTCAGTCTCAGGAAAAGGGTACAGTTTAGCAAACTTTAGAGACAGAGGAGGATCTATCAGGATTCTTCCATGCCTCAGAGACTAGACGGGCAAGAGTAGGGTTAGTTGGAAAACAAACAACTGGCTTAGATTGCTTTTTCTGAAAAAAATCAGTAGGATCATAAGTAGATTCCTGAGTCAGAGGAAGGTTGAGAATATTCAGAACCGCTCTGATCAAACCCTCAGCCGAAACTTCAGGGTCACACTCATAGGGGTCCCCAATGGATCTGTTAGATTCAATAACAGTACGTTCCTCAGCATCAGAATCCTGCAAGAGTTCTTCTTCAGAAGAATCAGTTACATCAGGAGCCCCCTGTGGTTTAGGCAGGGAGGTCCTGATAGTAGAGGGGGTCTGCCAGACCTGGAGAGCCCCCTGTATCTGAGAGGGAAAGAGTTGAAGCGTGGATCTGAGATCCCTAGTGGCAGCTTTAAACTCCCTCACCCAAGATGGCTCAATAGCATGGCTGGGAAGCCCAGGGTTGCTATCTTGACCAGTACAATTAGGGCATAGATCCCCCACATTATCGCTAGCCAGCCCAATGTGGCAAGAGGAGCAAAACGCCATGGGGGTAGCAGACCCCCCATCCTCCTTAGACTTGGGTCTAGCCCCTAGCTCCAGTGAAGTAGACATGCTCACAGCGTCAATATACCCCACTAATAACACTATCACCCAGAAAAAGTGTAAATGATTAAAGTTTCACCCCAGAAATGTCTAAATTCGGACTTATCTGGCCAGCGAAGGGTTAATCTGTGGAGGAGAGAGAAGGCCCGGTCCCTGCGTAGTGTACTCGCTTAGGAAAAGTTCCACAAAATGGCGGCCGTCATGACAGCCAACCAGAAACGAGCGCGAACCAGGCGCTCATGGGAAATGTAGCTTTCCCTTCACAAGTACCCCAAACAGTGCCCGAAGCCCCCCTGAACACCCCACATAAAACACATTCCGGATGATAGAGCAGGAGCCTAGCATGAAAATGAGCCCTCTCTGAAATTGCTGTGACAAGCGGTTCCAGAGATATGTCCCACACTGTGAATTCTCATAGAGAGTAAAGGAGCCCTTGAGTCTGAGCGGGAAAAAGCCGCGCTTAAAGGCGCGGAACACCATTTTTAATAAAGTTTAAGAAAACATTAAAAAGTGCCCAAACAAGTATGAAACACATAAGAAACATAAATAAACGAATACCCAAAGCTCCAAAACCCAGAGAATACCACAGAAATTGCATAAAACAGTAATAATGCAATAAAAACACCCTATGAGTGCTGGAGTGTATTGAAACTCCCAAATACAAGCCCATCAAAGGGACACTGTGGGGACAAGTGGACCTTCAGCACTCAATGGGTGACTCACCTTTCCTGCAGGACTTCTGTCTTCAGGTGACCATGATGAAGTGGGGAAAAAACCAGAGGTAAATTCCCCAGTAGGGAAGCTGCTTAACACAAGCTGTCCCCTCTTCAGGGCATAAGGTCCACAGAAAATCCCTGGAAGCTGCACCAGCCACTTTAAAGAGGGCAATTCACAGCCATGGTCACCCTCCTAATGGTGGTATTCCATATTTGAATAAAAAAATAATAAAACACTAAGATGCATAGATGTTCTCTACCTGGTGTGCAAAGCACTCCAGGAACAAATCAATCTAAGTGGCTCTGTCCAGAAGGTGGCTTAAGTAAGAGGGGAGGCTCCGCCCCCTGCAATTATTTGCATAATTGTTCCTGCCTATTAAAGGGGACTTACGCCTCCCAGAGTACCAGTGACCTGTATTGGACGACAGTGAAAATGGAAAACTCTTACTCCTATTCTTCAAAATGGATTTTTTACATGTAAAATTACATTTTGTGCCACCTGACAGCTGTTCAAAAATTATGGCCGGCTCCTAAGTATTTTTGTAGTTTTACACTTCACTGAACCATACATAAAAATATTTGAAAATATTCAGTATATTTAAAAAATTCCTTTTCTGACTGGGAAGATGGCAAACCGCTCCCTGATGTGAAAAAGGTTGAGAACTAGTATTAGAAAATTCTTAGATTTAAATGTTTTATTTTGATTCTACAGCCATTGGTGGTGATGTCACTTCCCTCTCCTTTTATCAATTTATGCAATTCCATGGGAAGTGACATCACCAAAAGTGGATTTAGAATTCAAATAAAACTTGACAGGGCAACCAACTATCATGCAAGTTTCTCATTTAACAGGTCCACTCCTCTGAGACCTGAAATTCAGGGAAAGCTGGGGCTTCAACCCAAGCAGATCAGTGGAAGAGCCATATGAGTGGCTCAAAAGTGACCCCCCCAGTTGTCTCTTGTCATATCAGCAGTTCAAACTCACATTGTATGCGACTGTAGACCCAATGGAATTATAGGGATGGGTATTTTAACAATCTTAGTAGTCTGTAGTTAGTTGCTTTGAACCACAAATTTACTGCTAGTATCCAGTCCCACTGCAAGCCCAGGGGGCCAGTTTTCTGATGCACCCAATCAGTTCATAGGAGAGTTTTGCAAGACGACAGCATCTTATCAAGAATGTTCCCATATGAGAAGACTCTGAAAAGTGAGTTGTCCTATAAACACCTAAAAAAATAAGTTATTTGGCACAAATCCTAGCTCTCAAACTGCTATGGTTTGAGAGATATTCGCCTGTAGTTTCCCTTTTCCCTGTAAAGCTGACAGCAGGAGATTTGAGTCTTGCGACTCGAGGAAACTCTTCAGCAGAGCTGAAATCACGTTATTTAAAAAGAACTACTTCATGGCAATGGTCTACAAAGTGTGCTTGCAAACCAGGCACACTTTGTAGACCTTTCCAATGAAGTAATTCTTTTTAAATAACGCAATTTTGGCTCTGCCGCAGAGCCGCCAGCTGGTCCCCAGACCGGGATCTCCTGCTGTCAGCTAGACGCTGAAGTCAGGAGAAGGGGAGGGAGGAAATTTACATATGAATATCTCTCAAACCGTAATGGTTTTTGAGAGATAGGATTTGTGCCAAATAACTTATTTTTTTAAACCTCTACAAAACAAGAATACTTTTTTATGGGACATTAGTGTCCCTTTTAAAATCACCAAGGTCATATAAATGTATACATTTTATGTATATTATTTACTGTTACCTGTATTTGCTGTGCATACAAACACTGTCGGTCTGTATGAAACTAGCCACAGAGAAAGTTACCTAATAAAAATTCTCGAGGTAGTAAAATGTCCCTGTTCATTTACAGAACTACAGAAAAAAAAAGTAAATGGATACACTTTGAATGTTTGGAAATCATATTCCTAAGCAAGAAATCAATTAAAGGTTTAGTATTGTGTTGCTATTAAGGCAACATTGATTATTCTATACTTTTTTTTTTTTTTTTTTTAAATAACGAAACGGGTTCACTTTAGAAATGCCTCAAACTTTTGGCAGACCAACAAAACGGTGCATTGAACATGGTGCCCGGTTGAAAAGGGTTAAGATTCTGATCTCGCAGGCTTAAGTGTTGAGACATCAGAATCTCGTCCATATAAGTGCTGCATAACACATTTGTCAGCAAACGGCAGTCCACCGCTTAACTTGCCAGAGTGTGTAGAACGCAGAAGGCAGGCCAGGATTTAACCACCTGGCTGCCAAACCTTAAGTACACCATAAATATCGTCACCATAAAAAAAATAAAAAATAAGTGTTGGGGAGGGATCATGTCGCAGTGTCACAAGAACTTGCGCTTCTTCATCACAGAATCTGATGTTAAATGTTTTTACACTATTACGGTCCACCACTGGATGGAAGCGAAGGGGTTAACATACTGCATGTTGACAGTAATTACAGGTTTGAAATATAATGTAATCCGTTTAAATTGGGGCACAAGTATAAAGAAAATGAAGAGCAATACTGAGGCAATCACAGAATTGAGTGTTTCAACATACGCTCAGTCGGTCTAGAATCCTAGAAGGTAGATGGGGGTGCCCCCCATTCTTCTTCATTTTCTTTATACTTGTGCCCCAATACAAACAGATTAGATTCAATTTTTAAATGCTTGGTGCTAGAGAGGTCTTTGAACCTGCTGTATTACTGGGTTGAATTACTGTCAACATGCAGTATGTTAATCCCTTCCCTGCCATCCAGTAGTTTACAGTAATAGTGTAAAAACAGGTAACATCGGTTTAAAAAAAAAAACAACAAAAAAATAGCGAATAAATGTTTCATTGGAATCTCCGATGAAGCAACGCAAGTTCCTGTGACTTGCACATACCCTCTGCCAAGGTAAGAGTTTGACTGCCGTTGTTTGCCGACGTGTGTTACTCGACACTTATATGGGTGGGATTCTGATGTCTCAACACTTAAAGGGATAGTAATACTTTAATATTACTAATCCCCATACTAATCCCCATAGTGCAGCTATTTGAAAAAAATTAAATTGCCCCAGTGTCATCTCTCAAACCTTTATGGTTTGAGAGAGAACCGTAAGCAAAGTTCCCCCCTCCCTCCCCCTTCCCTGAAGTCAGCGTTGTACTGACTGCAGGGATATCAGGTATTTTCATCAGGAGGCTCTGCAGCAGAGCCGAGATTGCTAGTAAAAAAATTAAAAAAAAATTTCACTGAAACTGTCTACTGAGACCGTTTCAGTGAAATAATTCTTTTTTACTAACGCAATCTCGGCTCCGCTGCAGAGCCGCAAGCCTGTTGTACGACAGACCTCCCCTGCATTCAGTACAACGCTGACTTCAGGGAAGGGGGAGGGCGGGGGGAACTTTGCTGACGGTTATCTCTCAAACTATACAGGTTTGAGAGATGACACTGGGGGCAACTGAATTCTTTTTTTAAATAGCTACACTATGGGGATTAGTAATATTGAAGTATTACTATCCCTTTAAGCCTACAACATCAAAATCTCACCCTTTTCAACCAGGCGCCATGTTTAATGAGGAATTTTGTTGGTCAGCCAAAAGCATGCGACATTGCTAAAAGATACCAAGGAAACGTATCTTTCTAACCGTCCATAACACTGTAGTCTCTCTCTTTTTTTTTTTTTTTAATTTATATTAAAGTGCCCCCCTCCCTTCCCCCTAGGAGCAGCAAGCAGGTCCAGATGTATCGCAACAAGGGATAATCTTGTGTCAGCTCAAGGAAAAACCTGCCCTGTTTGGTCAAGTGACCAGATATCAGATCTGAGGGAATGTAACATTATATATGGAAAAGGGGTGGGAGGTGACACTTTAATATAAGATAAAAAGAAGACTACAACTTTATGAACAGTTAGAAATGTATGCTTCATTATAAAAAAGTATATTGTATAAAGCGATGTTGCATTAAAGTATAACTTTCACCAAATATTCCCCCCGCCTCCCCCTGGATCAACTGCATATATATTACATTTAATAAAGATGCCAGTTTCACCCACTATATTGTTGCTCTGTAGGTGAAACTGCGTGCCAAATCTTGATCGGAGACAAAGACGAAGGAGAGTGCAGCCATCTTTCCTGCATCTACAATGACGTGCTGTCATTTACCTTCCATTTTTCTCCAGCAGTTTGTCTAAAGCAATGTGGCTGATTACTGTGCATTCATTGCCCATTTTGCTCCTTCATGTTGATGCTACCTGCAGACAGCTGTTTAAACAGACTACTGGAGGAAGAGAGGAAGGTGGTGTGCAGACATACATGCCCACAAGTGGTGCTGCAGAGCCAACACAGTAAGGATGGTGTATCTATACATTTTTAAGACATAAAAAGCAAAATCACTTTTTAGGATTATCTTTGCTTCCATATTCACATGGGAGCAACTTATACAGAGGTGATAGTCCCCTCTAATATCAACACATTACTATACCTTTAAACAAATTAACACACACTTATACCAAGGGTATAGCTTCCCTGTACAGTTTGCACGTCCCTGTGCAAGAGGGGGGGCACGGAAAACAGGAACCATGGGGTAAAGTGTCCCTCCTTTATGCAAGGACACTTGCGTAAAGTGTTGTCTGGAAGCAGAGACTCCCTCCCTGCTCCACTTTATAAATAAGCATGATGCCTAGGGTAATGTACAGCAAAAAAGTGAGGGAAAAAGTTAACTCCCTGTACCAGCAAACCCAAAGGACACACCTGCCTGGAACTCAAACATGTTTTTCTCTGGGATGGAAGTTCAACATGGACCAAGAGAAAAGGATTTATTGGTAAGTAAACAAAAATCCCTTTACTCCTGTGGAGCAACCATTGTAATATAACAAACCAAATCCACTAAGATTCCAGGGAGGGAATGATAAGCCCCTCAAAGTACAAACTAGTTTCAGCAGAGATAAACCAGAAACAATTATGAACCTCATGTGTGCAAGAAAATAGACATTAAACCAAAGAATACCAAAAAGGTTACTGGAAGTGAAGGCAAGAAATGCTCCTAGACCAGCAAAACAGCTTGTAGGATTTTCCGTCCACAACTGTCCTCAGATGAAGCCAGAACACCAATTCAAATGTTTAGTTAACGTGTTAAGAGATCACCACCTTGCACAGCTGCTCAGCAGAGGTCTGGATCTTGTAGGTCAGGCCCAGAAAGCACCCACTGATCTAGGGAGTGAATCATAACCCTAAAGGGCACAGGCTTTTATTTAAGAACATAGGCCAGGTGAATGGTCAGCTTCATCCAACAAGCTACCATCTCCTTAGATGCAGCTTGGCCCGCAAGTGGGCCCCCAGGAAAAACTAAGTCTGACTTGCAGAAAGGTTACATGCAAGGATCATAGTACTTCAAAAACACCTAGCTATGTAAAAGCAGTGAACTCCTGCTCCTGTTTGATAGATGGAGCTGGACAAATAAGGAAAAATAATTTGCTAGTTAAGGGCATAGTACTGTCATATTTTAATAAAAAAGAATCTTGTAGCTATTAAAAAAACTAAATGACCCCAGTCATATCTCTCAAACCTTTATGGTTTGAAAGATAATCACAGCAAAAGTTTTCCCCTCCCTCCCCTTTCCATGATGTCAGCACATTAGCTGACTGCAGGGGAATCCTGTCCTGGGACCATCGGAGGCTCTTCAGCAGAGCAGAGATCGAGAGACATAAAAAGAAATGCTTCACTGGAACAGTCTACAAAGTGTGTCTGGTTTGCAAGCACACTTTGTAGACCATTCCAGTGAAGTAACTCTTTTTAGGTCTTTCGATCTCGGCTCTGCCAAAGAGCCTCTGACGGTCCAGGGACAGAATTCCCCTGCTGTCAGCTAGACATGGATGTCAGGGAAAGGGGAGGTAGGGGGGATCTTTCACTGCGATTATATCTCAATCCAAGAAAACCTTAACATCAGGAAGGATGGCAATGCGCCTCTGAAAGAAAACAGAAAACGCAAAGTCTGAACCTTAAGGGAACTCAAACTGAGGCCCTTATCCACACCAACCTGCAAGAAGGCTAGGACCGTAGGAAGATCGAAATCCTGAGACAGGTCCTTGTCAGCACACCAAGACAGAAAGGTCGACCAGACACAATGGTAGATCTTGAAAGAAACAGGTTTACGGGCACTGAGCATAGTAGCCAACACACCAGAAGAGAACCCCTTCTTCAATATTGAGGATTCAATTTCCAACCCGTCAAAGCTAGCCAATGAACATCCTCCTTCCACAGGTAACCCTGCAGAAGAAGATCTGGACAGTAAGGGAGCCGGAACGGCTCTGCCACTGACAGATCCATAAGCTCCGGAAACCAAGACTGACAAGGCCAGTACAGAGCAATCAGAATGACCGGACAACGCTACAGTAGTAATTTCCGTAACACCCTGTGTAACACTGGGAGGGGAGGAAAGATGTAGGCCAGAGTGAATAACCAATGAATGAACATCACATCTACTGCCAGAGGGTCTCTCCACCGAGAGCAGAACCTTGGTATCTTCCTGTTGTGTCTTGTCGACATCAGGTCGATGTAAGGAGGACCCCATTTCTGAACAATGAGGTTGAACACCTCTGGGTGTAGCTCCCACTCTCCACTGTGTGTGTCGACTGAGGAAGTCCGCCATGACGTTGTCTACGCTGTCTTCTTCCCAGGACAAAATAGCCTTGACCTCTAACCAAGCAGCAAGACTTCTTGTACCGCCTTGCTTGTTGATGTAAGCCACGGCTGTGGCGTTGTCGGACTCTATGCAGACCGAACAGTCTTCCAACTGAGATGTCCAATGTCGAAGGGCATGAAATATCTCCCGAAGCTCAAGCAACCCAGGACCGCACCCCAGCCGGAGAGGCTGGCATCCGTCGTCACCTTGGTCCAGAAGGGTATCAGGAAGGACTTGCCCTTCAATAGGTTGGAAAGGTCGAGCCACCAAGACAAGCTCAGTTCCACATGGAGGAAGAGAAACTGATGTTTTCAGAAGATCCAGTTGACCCTTGCACACCTGGATCACAAGCCTCTGGAGCTCCCTGGTGTGCGCCATGGCAAACGGAACCGCTTCTATGGTGGAGATGAATTTTCCCACTAGAGAGGATAGCTTCTGGACTGGAACTGGATCCTGTCAGGACCGCAGAAACCCAGTGGGCGATCTGGTGATCCACCTCGTCTGTGAGGAACACCATACTCTTCTGAGTGTCGAAGAGAAGGCCCAGGAAGACCAGACGTTGAGATGGGATAAGATCTGGAGTAACTCTGATGCCGTTTCGGTGGAGAACTGATATCAGGGCACCCAGGACAGGGTTGAAGACCTGAGGAGCTGTCGTCAGACCAAATAGAAGAGCTGAGAACAAACTGTCCCCTGTCGCAGGCAAACCAGAGGTACTGCTGGCTCTCTGGATGAATGGCAATGTGCAAGTACACGTCCTGAAGATCCAGAGAAGCGAGGAATTCCCCAGGGAACATGGCAGCAATCACCATCTGTACAGACTCCTGGTGATAATGAATTCGGGTCACAAAGGAATTGAGATCTTTCAAGTCCAAAATGGGAAGACAACCTCCATCCTTCTTGGAGACCACAAAGAGGTTTGAGTAAAAACCCATACCCCTGTCCTGAACTGGCACCGGCTCTAGAACATCCTTGTCTAAAATGAGCCTGAACAGCGCTGTCGAACAGACTGCATTTCTCTGCACCCTGAGGCTTGTGAGGATGAAAACGAAAGGTAGGAAGAGAGATGATACTGTACCCTTCAGTCACCACCTGTAAAACCCATGGATACGCCACTGACCCCTCCCAAATGCAGTGACAGTGTTGCAGACGATCACACACAGCAGAGTGCGGACCTGGGTTTGGCGAGCCATGCTGAAGGAGGCTTGGAAGCCTTGGGCTTGAAGGAGATCTTGGGCTTCCATTGTTGTTTGGGTTTGGAGGAGGTAGGCGGAGCTGAGGGAACCATCTGGTTTGCCGGGCGTGTGTCATTCTGAAAGGAACGAAAATACCGATTACGTTTAAAAGGCAATTTCTTCCCGGGAACCAAGAGTAGAAGAGTACTCTTACACCCTGTGGCCTCACTGATCAGATTCTTAAGATCTGGCCCAAACAAAGAGGTACTCTGAAAGGGCAGGGAAAGCAATGCTTTCTTAGAAGCAGTGTCAGCAGACCAGATCTTGAGCCAAACAGCCTGTCTGGCAACCACAGACATGGTGGAAACCCTAGCCACCAAACAGATGGCATCAAATAAGGCAGCAGAAACATAGTGCTGTGCCTCAGAAATGTTTGCAAGAAGGCGCAACTTATCCAAGGTAGGCTCTTCCTGATGGACAGCCTGGGTGAGCTGTTCAGGCCAGACAGCAATGGCCCGGTTCACCCATGCAGCTGCGAATGCTGGACGCATGGCAGTACCATCAGTGTCAAAAATGGACTTGAGAGAAACCTCAAGTTTCTTGTCATTCCAGTCCTTCAGAGCAAAAGCATCAGAGACTGGTAAGGCAGTAGACTTAGATAGCCTGGAGCATCCACTTTAGGAGGATGAACCCACTGATCAAGCGCAGCTTCAGAAAAAGGATAAAGATTGGCAAATTTCTTGGACACAGAGGGTTTTTTGTTAGGGGATTTCCACTCCTCAGACACAAGGCTGTCAAGAGTGGGGTTAGGTGGAAAGTAAGGGGCTTTTTAGGCTCCTGGAACACATCAGAGGAGTCAGAAGGAACCTCCTGAACTAAGGGAATGTTAAGAGTATTCAAGAGAGCCCTGATCAGGCCCTCAGCTGAGGGTTCAGGATCAGCCTCAAAAGGATCCCCAAAAAACTGAGAGGACCCCAACACAGAACATTCCTCAACATCTGAATCCACCAGCAGTTCTTCCTCAGAGGAATCTGACACGTCAGGTACTCCCTGAGGTTTAGGCAGGGAAGATTTGACTGAAGAGGGGGTCTGCCAAGAATGGAAGACCCCCTGTAACTGGGATGGAAAGAGTTGCAAAGTGGACCTGAGGTCCCTAGTAGCAGCCTTGAACTCTTGCACCCAAACTGGCTCTAATGCATGGCTAGAGCTCCCTGGAAGACTCTCAGGGACATCAGAACATGCTGGGAATAAAGGACCTGAGAATTCTCTAGGTAACCCTGACTGACAGGAAGAGCAATGCGCAGTAGGGGATACAGAGACCCCAGCATCCTTAGTCTTAGGGTCTGGCCCCAAGCTCCAATGGTATAGACATTCTCACAGTGTCAAAATAACCAACTGTACAATAAATCACCCAATTATAGTGTGTAGGATTTAAGTTTCACCCCAGAAATCGCTAAAATAAACTTATCTGGCAGGTGAAGGGTTAATCAGCAGAGGAGAGAAGGAAAATCCAAGCCCTGCGTAGGATACTCGCTTTGGAAAGATCACAAAATGGCTGCCGCGGCGGGAGCCAAATCAGAAACAAGTGCGAGAAGCAAGCGCCGATGGGAAATGTAGTTTTCCAGAAAAGTACCCCAAACCCCAGCATCTAAAGGGTTAAGTTACCACATAAACATGCTCCAAAACACCCAACAGACATAATGATAGACCCAATGAGTGCAGGAGTGTTCAATAGGAACTCCAATGAAGACACCCCTGTGCGGAGGGGCACTGTGGAACAAGTGGACCTGCAGCACTCAAAGGGTTGCTCACCTTTCATGCAGATCTTCTGTCTTACAATTACCATGTAGTAAAATGTAACCTCAGTGGGTAACTCCTGGGGAAGGACTTGGAATCAAGATTTTCACCCTCAGGGATTAAGGTCCACAAAAAACACCTGGATACTGATTTAGCCACATCTAAGGGCATTGTAAGTCATGGCAATCCACCTAATGGTGGTATTCCATATCTAACAGAAAAATAAAAAAAGTTTCTAAAACTATAGCAGAACTGTTCTCTTGCCTATGTGTTATCTTCACCAAGGAACAAGTGATTCTGGAGCTGGTTGGCTAGCTGCAGCCAAGGAGGGATGGTAGGCTCTGCATACAATTCTAGAATTGTTCCTGCTTACTTAAAGGGGTGGATCGCCTACCCAGAGCTACCAGTAACCTGTACTGGACGACAGAGAAATTAAGACTTCTCAGAAGTCTGATTAGCTAACCAGTTCTTCAGCTCCTTATTCCAGATTATAGACTTTATTTAGGAGGCCAGATTGTCTCACTGGCATTGTAGCAGATTTCTTACAGAGAAAGCCGTGTGTATCCAAAGCAGTCTCACAAAAGTAGGCATTATCCTGATGCATCATGATCACATAAACATGATCTTCCCTAGCCGACTCCTCCTGAGGCACTTCCAGTAAGAGATCACTCCAGCCAAGAACCTACCCACCCAGGCCATAGCCAATGCTGGGAGCAACACAGCCCAGGCCTTTATCCATAAGGAAATCAATCACAATAGGAGTACTCCACAACTCCAAAGCGGTTTCAGAAAAGGGGTAAAGAAGGGTAAAACATCTAGACAAAAGACCTTCCTATCAAGCAACTTCTATTCATCAAAGAGAATCATGAGGGAAAGTGTACATAATCACTTTTCATACCTCCTGAAGATGTCCTGGAGTGGATTGTCCCAGAGGGGCCCTCAGATATGGAGTGTCTCTATCACCACCTGAATCAGGCCATCCACAAAACTCCTTGGGTCCTCTCCTCTAGAAAGTCCTGGGGGGGTTGAGGAAGAATCAACTGCGTCTTCAGACCCTGTCACACTCTTCTAGAGAAGACCTCCTCCGATACTCCTCTCTCTGTACAGGTATCAGCAAAGCAAGGCAGTGATTTAAGGGGAATACCCCTGTACGGAAATCTGGAGAGCACTGTCACAGTGCCTCAGCGTCCTCACTATCAGAACACTGCCAACTAACAGGGGGTGTGACCGTTGGGTACAATCAATCACAGAAAGGTCCAGTCTGTTCAATCCCAACATGTATCATGGATAACTTGCCACTGCTTCAGGGGTTCAACATGGTACTGTCACAGTATTCTCTGGATCTCAATACAGGTTTATTCCTACATCACTGTGTCTTGCTTCACTGATACCTATACAAAGCGAGGAGGATCAGACGCAGCCTCAGTGAATTGGAGGACTACCTATAGTGCAGTGGAAGTAGATTCTCAATATCGTCATATAGCACTGGATGATCTACGCACAGACTATTTGTGGCTGTAAGCACCGGGGGGTTTACATGTCCATTTGCATAAGCTATGTTTTATACTGTGTGCAGCTCTATTTGAATAAATAATACTCTTAGATGGTGCTTTTTTTTGTGCTCCTGATTCCAGATTGTGTACCGTATGAGGTGTAAGGTCCCTATTTTGGATGCTGTAGTGAAACATATCTAATAAGTGGAATATAATTTGGTGATAAAAGATAAAAAGGAACCATAGCGCATTTGAAATATCCTTTTATTTTCATCTTTATCCATCATCTTCATTAATTCATAAGTACTGCTGTTCTGCTCCTTCAGTTTTGAAGAATTCTGATTGGTATTTTATACATCTCATCAGTTGCTGATGGTCATTATTTACTGTGACTTTATATCTTCCTTTCTACCTATTATTTGGTTTGTCTTGTTAGTGAGCACGTATTTTCTCCACCTCCTTTACGGTTTTTGCATTTTTGGTATACTGTTGTATTATTTCTTAGGACTGTGACTAAGGATTCCCTATATATTTCAGTATACATATTCTACTTACTTAGACCATGCTGGTTTACTCATATATTGCGCAGGTGAGTAGTATCTTTGGTTGGGTCTAGGGGATCACACTCACCTCTGTTTATAGGTGTGATTTTGTTCCATTGTGGACCCAGATATACTGACAGGTTCACATCTATTTTTAATAGAGAGGCTGCCACAAAATGTGCCTCCAGGGTGTGCTGCATGAGAAGAAGTGAAGAAATGACAAAAAAACCCACCCCCCCTCCTGTCTCAGAAACCTGGTCCTGCAGTAGTAAAGAAAATTAATAGCCCTCCAGCTACTTGCTCTTAACAGCATTATAAAGAAGGGGAACCCAATCCAGAGAAAAGGCCAAAAACTGTTGTATAGCCAATATGGCAGCCACAAGAGGCACCACTCCCCTAAAACATTTTAATACAGTCTAAGATTCTGAAAAAAAGAAAGGAAAAGAAAAAAAAAACAATTAACATGAAAGAAAATAAAAAGAAAGTGGTGAAAAGAAGCAGATAACCACAAACCAAACCTAAGGCTGTGGCTAGCTGACATGCACTTTTTAAACTAGTGCTGCTACTGCTAATTGGGGGTTAATTAGAGCTGAATAAAAGCCTCCTCCTCCACAGAACTTTTTCTGAAAATGCCCTGCCTCCTAGAAGTAGATACTTAACTCCATGGTTCCTGTGCTCAACAATGGACAAGAGAGAAAATTCCTATAAATGAACAGGGGATGAGTAGACAAAGTGAACTTTTTTTCTTCATCTGGCAACTGGAGCTTTACTCAGTGCCCAAATTCAAAGTCTATTTTTGGGACTCCTTGTGGCCCCCCCCAGGGCTACATTTCTGGAATTCAGATTTTGAAAAAATGTCCAACTAAAGGCTGAAATGTTGACCAGATCAAATAGATCACAGTTTCCTTTGCAACTTAAAAAAGAATGTGCTCATATTAAGAGAATATAGAAAGATGTAAGAGTTTTCATATCATGAAAAGACAACACTGTTCCAACATGCAAAAAAATATATATTTTTGTTCCCCTATGCAGACAAGCCCTTTAATTAAAGGGGCAGTGAAACAATTTAAAATGTTGTCAGTTCCCTCATAGCTATGGGAACCAAGGAATCACCCCTTCTCTCTCCATTACCCTTGCAGATCACAAGATCTGCAGGGCTGGGTGACATCAGATTCTCATTTAACACTTAAAGGGATAGTAATACTTCGTTTTAACTTTATTTTGTAGGCATTAAAAAAACACGAAGAATGATACAAGTCTTATCTCTCAAACCTTTATGGTTTAAGAGATATTCACAAGCAAAGTATCCCCCTCCTGCCCCTTTTACTGATGTAACACTTTTCAGCCTGAGCAGAAGGGAGCTGCCCAGGTAGACTGCAGAGAGGGACAATCTTCAATTAAGATAAGGGAAAAACCTGAAAAGCTTATCAACGGGGGCAGGGATTTCATTGTTTTCATAGGAATAAGAGTGTCCCCTTCTGTTATCTGTCCAGTCTATGGACTGCATTCCACATCTGAGAAGAGACTGTTTACAGTAGGTAAAAGGGGCGGGAGGGGGAAACTTTGCTTGTGAATATCTCAAACCATAAAGGTTTGAGAGATAAGACTTATATCAATATTTATTTTATTTTGTAGGCATTAAAAAAAACATGAAGTTAAAACGAAGTATTACTATCCCTTTAACCCCTTAGGGACCCTTGACGTACCAGGACCGTCAAGGGTAAATTTGCTCGAACGACCCTTGACGTTCCTGGTACGTCACGTACTTTTTACTTACAGCGCTCTACCGGGAGCGCTGTAAGTAAAAATAGGGCATGAAATAGACCGCTCCAAGATCGGAGCGATCTGTTTCAAGCCCCATAGTGACGCGCCGATACACGTGACAGGTCACGTGTACCGGCTCGTCAAAGTGCCCCTATGCGGACGTTATGGGACGGAAATGTCCCATAACCTCCGGTCCTTAAGGGGTTAAGGGAGATTCCACTCCATAAAAGCCCACTGCCAGTGGATTCAGTTGCACAGGGATTTTATGGAGAGGATAGCGATCTTGCTTCCTCTCCCATAAACAACGATTAAGGCCCCAACCTCATCCAGCTCTACATATCTGTGATGAGCAGGGCAAAAAGAGGGTACACTTTTAAAAAGTCACATGTAAAATATTAACGCGTATCGTGTAAGGAGACCTCTTCACCTGGAACCAGAAATTCTTCCCAATGTTGCACAGCGCTGCCAGGAGATCTAATACGGTCTAATATTGTGCTGTCCACCCTACATTTTTGTTTATCAGTGCCCAACACTGCAAGATTATTTGACTTGCCCAGTGCCTGAAGACGACTAATGCTTGGCACTGACAACAATACTGTCTTGCTTTACTTAATATGATACTGTTGTAGCTTTAATCACAACGGTACTTCCTGTGTGACCATTTCTATTATAGTCTCCACAATCCAGTAAAGAGATTAGACAGTAAAGTCTAAGACTTACAAGAAGCTTGAACAATATCATTGGAACAAGATAATTTGGAAGTGGGGAGCTTTGTAAACAGTTTGACTAGAAGAGGACTCCCAGTAACAGACGTGTATATATACTCCTTAAGCAGCTTTTCCTACTTTTTTTTTTTTTTTTTTTTTTAAATAAAAGTCAAATGTTCAACACTGTCAGTTTCTGCACGGCTCTCTTCCCTTCTTTGCATGCTGAATGACAGGGCAGAGCGGATCGGGAAGAGAGAGCCGGGGCAGCTCTATGCAAGATTGGGAAGAGGTTCTTGCTCCAGGTGAAGAGGTCTCGTTACATGTTACTAGACAGATTACTGGACTTAGAGTATTTTTTTCAAGGCAATGTAAGGATTATGGGAGTTACATGCAGTTAATGCAGGCACTAGCTAGTAACATTTGAAGAGGCGACATAAGAACCTCACACTTATGCAGGGCGAGATTCTCATTTCACCATTTTGAACACAGCAACATGGTCAATGCGGCTGCTAGCCGCACAATATTTTGCATGCAACATTTTAAAAGAATACCCAAAAAGAGAATGGAGAAGTGTTATTTTTATGTAAATTACCTTTATTCAGGGGTAGTAAACACACTCCAAAAGTATCTTCGGTCTCCTAAATGTCATAAGTATTTATATGCATATTTTCACAAGCAACCATTCATTCACTCCCAATACGTATATATGGCTCCTAAAGAGCAAGTCTGACTCAAAAGGTATTCATGTCTTTTGCACACTAAATCCTTTAAATGCAGCACAAAGTATGTGTGATGTGTGTTGACCACATGTCTGAAAAAGGAGTCTGGGTGTGTGGGTTGGTGAGGAAAAATTATTTTACTAGAAGCGCACATTTCACCCAGTAATGACAAAGTAACCATGATTAGCGAAAATTACAATTTCAGAATCAAGTGGCACTCGTCTGTTTGCTTCAGTACAGGTATAAGATATAAAGGAGGCAGGTATTGGGTCTTAGCAGTTAAAGGGGCCAGTTCAGAGTTTAACTCTCTGCATCACTAGCTTATGCTCTGGTTTAACAAGAAATAATTATTTGCAGATGTTTAACATGACAATCCCTTCTGGCAAGTCTGCTCTTATAAGTGCAGCAGACCTAGCAGCTCCTGAACTGTGCAACCAAACAGGCATCTAATGGATGTAAAATCTGAACTGAGAAAGTCAAAGGAGCCAAAAAACTTGGAATTTCTGTTTCACTTTCACAGGCTGTGCATACAGCCGTCAAAAGGGCATGGATATTTTGTATCCAAATATTTGACTTGACTTGTCTGTAATTTGCACACCTTTAAATTTAATGAGACTGTTGGATGAAATCTAACATTTAAAAATTTCATTCAAAAAGGTCTATGCATCATACTAGTAAAGTGATCAAATGTACAGTATAGGAGATTTTAGAAATTATTTCTGGATGAGGACCATCAGTGTAACTCCATATATTAAACTATCAGTGCAGTAGAGGACTTAAAATGGCATATAAACCTGCACTGAACAAATTCCAAAAATCAATATATATCCTTAATTACTCAACTGATGGCATTTTAACTATCATGAAGCATAGTCGGTTTTGAAAGACATTTCTAAATTAAAAAAAAAAAAAAAAAAAAAAAGTAAACAGCTTATGGAGAGAGGAAAACATTAGTGAGGATATATTAAGATGGTGTTTTGAAGTGCCTCTCTCAAAATACTAAAAAAAAATTAATGATACCCCAAACCCAACTTAAAAGTGCCAATATAGGATCAATACCTCACATATGGAAAGATTTCCCATAGCTTTCTCACCCATTTCTCTGTACTTATCACCGATATCTGCACAGCAAGTTGATGTTTGTGCCTTATGCGGCAATCATGAGAGCTTCCCCCCTACCCAAAGATGTCCTGTGTCTACACATCTGCTCTTGTAGGGTGCTAACCTCACCCAGCTGTGCAGAGATGCTCTCTCTACTGGAGTTAAAGTGATAGTAATGTCTAAAAAAAACTGCTATGGTTTAAGAGATACGGGCGTTTGAAGTTTGATTTCTCCTACTGACAGCTCTAAAGCTGTCAGCAGGAGATTCGTGTCGGTCGACACTGTGGCGCTTGAGAAGTGCCGGGATCTCGTTACTTACACGGAATCCCTTCAATGGAATGGTCTAAAACATGTGCCTAGTGTTCAGACACACGTTTTAGACCATTCCAATAAAGGGATTCTGTGTAAGTAACGCGATCTCGGCACTTCTCAAGCGCCACAGTGTCGACCGACACGAATCTCCTGCTGACAGCTTTACAGCTGTCAGTAGGAGAAATCAAACTTCAAACGCCCATATCTCTTAAACCATAGCAGTTTGAGAGATACGGTTTTTTGCATTTAGATCATCTTTTTGAGCTCTTCTAAATGCAAAAAAAAAAAATTTTTTTAGACATTACTATCACTTTAATGGGTGAGTAATCTACGTGTACTCTTCCCATAGCTTTGAGAGCAATTCCACTAAAAAGTGTATTTTTTAGTGACCACATACTGTCCCTTTAGTGCTCAGAATATATTAAAATTACTATATTGAGAAAAGTAAAACATCAAATTCTATGCATTAAGATCATAAGCCGTCAAAAAAATATACAAGATTTTCGAATGAAATGGATCTTGTTGTATTTTTAAGGACAAGACTGTTAGGTAAGTAAAATAATGCATAACAAACTTTATTCTTGCTGTTAATAGACTTAACAACTTCACCTAAAGGGGTCTTGGTGCCTGGAGAAAACACAATTGGTAAACATTGATGGGATAAGGGTAGGCATACACTAAAAAAAGTTTTCTAATAGGTGAAGACATAACTCAGTTAACATACAGACAAATGGGGGGTTGAAGCAGGGAAAGCCTAGCTCAATATCATTGTCATCTCTAAGGGAAATTCACTTCCTGTGCATCAGGCAACAACATTACATTGCACGTTATATGATGCAGGAACACTAACTGAACATTCTGTACAGTACTGCATTCAATGGCAACACTGTAAAAGAATGAAAAATAAAACTATACAACAAAATTAGCTTGATTTCCGAACAAATTACACCATGGGAAATTCAAAGTCAGGATCAGCAAAACAAAAAGTTCTAACCTGATCCAGAGCCTGCCTCAGGGGCATTTACATTAGAAGTGACAGATTCAGGTGGAGTGTTTCCAGTGCTGGTATATATAGTCATAAGCTTGTTTTTGGATTCCTGCTTCTTGTGCTTCTTTCCCATGTAATGCTGCTGTGCCATCTGGGGGTTGTTGAAGGTGGCATGACACAGCTTACAGAACTTGTCAGGGTCAGACGGATCAAACTTCTCTTCAGTTTTTGCTGCTGCAGGGGTACGCACAGCTGTCTTCTTGGTTACAGGCGTACCTAGAGTTAAACAAAACCTAATGATTATTAAAAAGGAGACCGGTAACAAACTATCAGCAGGATACAGTGCTAAGGGAAGAGTGGTATCAAAGCAATTGTGAAGATATTTGATCAATATGATGCAATTAGATGTGTATAGGGGAATTACCTATAAGTGGCAATTACTGTGTTTAACAGAACTACTTATCTATATAGGAAAACAGAACAAATGGGGGCGCTCAATTTGTAAATAATAATCTTCCAGTAATATATAGTTACTCACAATTAGCAGTCAACCGGTCATATAACTGGTATATGGCATCAGAGGCTATCCACCTGCCTCTGTTCAGGCGCTCACAGTCTTTGCTGTAGAACTTCCAAATTATTCTAAGCAATCCGTGAATAGATCCACAAGTAGGCGATCATAAGATAAAATTCAATTTATTAAATGAAAACAACGCATTTCTCGATAAGAATCCTTTCATCAGGGTGTTTATATGTTATATGACTGGTTGACTGCTAATTGTGAGTAGCTATATATTACTGGAAGATTATTTATTTACAAATTGACCGCCCCCATTTGTTCCGTTTTCCCTTCTTTTGAATGTTGATTTCTGGGGAGTAGCTGGTCTGATACTAATCTGCGTTGTGGGCAGCGTAATATCTCCCCACTTGTCTGTTTGCCACAAGTTACTACTACCTCATGGCCAGAACTAAATGTGAGTGCAATTGTTGTATTCTATATATTTCTGCAAGCTCCATGAAGGTTTAACCCTATGAGCGCCTCCTGTTTCTACCTATCTATGTAGGAGTCTTTCAAGCAGCACTAAGGTCTAACTAGATCTTATTTGGATAGTAAATGCAGTTGTATGTATTTATGGTTACCAGTTTGCACTCTGTATTCAGAACACAACTTAAAGGGATAGTAATACTTCGTTTTAACTTTATTTTATTTTGTAGGCATTAAAAAAACATGAAGAATGATATAAGTCTTATCTCTCAAACCTTTATGGTTTATGAGATATTCACAAGCAAAGTTTCCCCCTCCCGCCCCTTTTACCTACTGTAAACAATCTCTTTTCAGATGTGGAATACAGTCCATAGACTGGACAGATAACAGAAGGGGACACTCTTATTCCTTTGAAAACAATGAAATCCCTGCCCCCCTTGACAAGCTTTTCAGCTTTTTCCCTTATCTTAATTGAAGATTGTCCCTCTCTGCAGTCTACCTGGGCACCTCCCTTCTGCCCTGGCTGAAAAGTGTTACATCAGTAAAAGGGGCGGGGAGGGGGACACTTTGCTTGTGAATATCTCTTAAACCATAAAGGTTTGGGAGATAAGACTTATATCATTATTCATGTTTTTTTAATGCCTACAAAATAAAATAAAGTTAAAACGAAGTATTACTATCCCTTTAATAAACAGGCTTTACAAGTTTGAAGGAAACTAGTCACAGAAAAAGCTGTACCAATGGCCCTTCAGAATCACATAACCATTCATTGAAAACATTTTGGATTATTCTTGCTCTCCCTTATACTTCACGTTTCATTGGTCTATTTTTGCTAACCTAATTGCCCTTTTGCAATTTTTGTTGCACACCCTGTATTGCTTATAACAGGCAATGTTAACTCAAAATTTGTGAGCAACACCTCCATCCAAAATATCATCTCATTGCTCCAATTAAATTCTGAAGAGGTCATTAGCCTAGTAGTTCACATATGTTTTCTACCCTGCACTGTGAATGATTACACTTGCAAGTTCAATAAAGACATGAAAACATATTATTGCTTGTGTACTATTAGTTGAAGCAGGCTGTTTGTCTACTGCTGTGACATAGTTGAAGATCATATCAAATATAATGACCAATTTATGAAGAAACCCAGGTAATTCCAAAGTGTTCACATGCTTTTTCCCGCAAGAGAGAGTGCGTTTGCTCCATTTTCTAGGCACAGAAAAGCAGTCCTTAAAGTACTGTTCCTCCTATAGTTACTGCAAAATGTTTATTGGCAGATGAGAGGGTAAGGTGGAGAAATGAGGGAGGAGTTTTCCTGCATCCCAGCTTCGACTGATATTGCTGTCTTGATCACAAACTCTTGCAGCATATATTGGAATAAGATATGGGAGGAGTGGGGCAGGAAAGCAGCAATTCATTGGTCCCTAGTTATAGGCATGAAAAAAGTGCTTTATTTTGGTACTGTTGTTGGGGACCTTCTTGTTTAATGGGAGAGAAGACAGATATTTGTGCAGGTGGTGTATTGTATTTTTTGGTATGTAAACTTCAAGGTGTAGGTGAACAATGATGGTTATATGGTTGTGTGAGGGTGGAAAAGGGTAACAGTGCAGCAGACGGTAAAGTTGGAAAAGTGGCTAATTGAAAGGGAGGGACAAATTCTTGCAGCAGACAAAGTCAACAGAAGCGACGGTTAAGTGTTGAGGCACTAACTGGAAGGGAAGGCGAATACACTTGAAACAGAGTGGATACAATGGACGGCAAAGTTGGGAAAGAGGCCAATTCAATGGTAGTGTTGAGGCACTAACTGGAAGGGAAGGCGAATACACTTGAAACAGAGTGGATACAATGGACGGCAAAGTTGGGAAAGAGGCCAATTCAATGGTAGGGGCAAGTCCTTGCAGAGATTTTGTGAAGACTCCTGGCAAAATCATGCCCCTATGCATGTTGTAGGGAAGCAGTATGGAGGAGATTATAATATCTTCTCCTTATTGCTGTCCTGGGATGTGGCTAGTATGCATGGAGTATTATCCTTTACGTGTCAGCTTTTATTAATACAGAAATCAGTTTCTTGTTCACTGTCCACCCCTCCCCGGGGCAGGAGGCCAGTGTGCGCTGACAACCAATGAATCACAAGAGAGCAGTTATTTTGACAGGAGTTACAATGGAGGCAAAGCACCCTGGCCACCTGTGTCCAAATCGCTGCAAAGAGACTCACCGTGATCAACTTGCAGCTGTCCACGATATGCACAGAGAGATGAATCCCATAGGCAATGCCATGCAGCATTACATATAAAATTAAATACATTATACAATAAGAGGATTTTAGTCTTACCTGTTAAATCTTTTTCTCTTAGTCCATACAGGTTACTGGTAACTCTGGGTAGGCTATCTGCCCCTATAATTTGGGAAGGAACAATTCTAGAATTGTATGCAGGGGGTGGAGCCTACCTTCCTTCCTTGGCTGCAGCTAGCTCCAGTAAGATTTGAGACACTAACTATTGACTAGATAGTAGAAGGGAAAGAAGACTCCTGTGAGGATGATCCTTAAGGACTCTCACGGACTGCCACAGGAGAGCCAAGAATGGTCCCTTGACAGGGTGGGAGACCAGCAACCTGTATGGACTGAGAGAAAAGGATTTAACAGGTAAGACTAAAGTCCTCTTCTCTGTCGTCCAACAGGGATGTCCAACCACGGAGTTTCCCAGAGGTGGGAAGTAAGGCAAGGACCAGACGCAAGGCCCCCAAAGTTACCAGAGCAGATATGAACCAACAGATCAGAGATAGCCCAACACCAATGGAGTGTCAACAGACACTGAACAGGGGTACAACACCCCAACTGTTACACAGCACACTGAACTAGAGCCAACAGGGCTCAAAAGAGAAGGAAGCATAAAGAACCAAGAATGCCTCCAGGATCTTCCTCCCAAAGCTGGCATCAGCCGATGCCAGCACATCAACACGGTAATGCTTCGAAAAGGTGTGCACAGAAGACCAAGTGGCAGACTTTCCCAACTGATCAGCGGAGGCCTGATTTTTGTAAGCCCAAGGAGCCCTAACAGATCTAGTAGAATGAACAGTGACCCGAAAGGGAACAGGCTTCTTTCTCAACTTGTAAGCCTTACGAATAGTGGACTTGATCCAGGACGCGATAGTCACCTTGGATGCAGGTCTTCCTTCCCTGGGATCCTCAGGAATGACGAACAGCTCATCAGATTGTCTGATGGACATAAAACTTGAGACAACGCACCACATCTAACAAGTGTAGATCCCTCTCCTTGTCAGAGGTAGGGTCAGGGCAGAAAGAAGGTACCACATTCTCCTGATTGATGTGAAACTCCAAAACCACCTTCGGAAGAAACTCCTGAGAAGTGCGATCCACTGCCTTGTCCTTGTGAAACACCAAAAAGGGTGATTTACAGGATAGAGCATGTAACTCCCTGACACGGCGAACAGAAATGGACGGGAGAAAGTCCATTTTCCACATCAACAGGCGTAGAGAAATAGTAGTCAAGGGCTCAAAGAGAGGGCGCTGAAGAACATTCAAAACCAAGTTAAGATCCCACGGAGGAGCGGGATTCTTAAAGACAGGACAAGTATGAGCAACACCCTGAAAGAAAACCTTGACACCAGGAAGATTTGCAATGAGTCTCTGAAAGGAGAGAGAGCAGAAGTCTGAACCTTAAGGGAACTCAAACTGAGGCCCTTGTCCACACCATCCTGCAAAAAAAGCCAGGACTGTAGGCAGATCAAATTCCTGAGACAGGTCCCCGTCAGCACACCAAGAGAGAAAGGTCGACCAGACACAATGGTAGATCTAGGAAGAAACAGGTTTTCGGGCACTGAGCATAGTAGCAACCACACCAGAAGAGAACCCCTTCTTCTTCTTCAATACTGAGGATTCAATTTCCAAGCCGGCAAAGCTAGCCGATGAACATCGTCCTTCCACAGATAACCTTGTAGAAGAAGATCCGGAAGGCAAAGGAGCTGGAATGGCTCCGCCACTGACAGATCCAGAAGCTCTGGAAACCAAGCCTCCGAAGCCAGTATGGAGCAATCAGAATGACTGGACAGTGCTACAGTCTCAATTTCCGCAACACCCTGTGCAACATGGGGAGGGGAGGAAAGATGTAAGCCAGAGGAAATAACCAAGGAATGGACGTGGCATCCACCGCTATAGCTAGAGGATCCCTCCAGCGAGAGCAGAGCCTTGGAACCTTCCGGTTGTATCTTGCTGCCATCAGGTCGATGCAAGGAAGACCCCACTTCTGAACTACAAGGTTGAACACCTCTGAGTGCAGCTCCCACTCTCCACTGTGTCGACTGAGGAAGTCCGCCATGATGTTGTCTACGCCGGGAATGTGCACTGCGGATATGGCAGGAACGTGTTCCTCTGCCCAGGACAAAATAGCTTGGACCTCTAACCAAGCAGGGAGACTTCTTGTACCGCCCTACTTGTTTATGTAAGCCAAGGCAGTGGTGTTGTTGGACTGTACCAGGACTGGGCAGTCTTCCAGCTGGGGTGTCCAATGACGAAGGGCATGAAATATCGCCCGAAGCTCCAACACGTTGATGGGTAGGAGAGATTCCTCTGGAGACCACTGACCCTGAGCACTCTGGCAACCCAGGACCGCTCCCAGACGGAAAGGCTGGCATCCGTCGTCACAGTGGTCCAGAAGGATACCAGGAAGGACTTGCCCTTCAGCAGATTGGAGAGGTTGAGCCACCATGACAAACTCAGTTCCACATGAAGAGGAAGGGATACTGACTTCTTTAGAAGGTCCGGCTGACCCCTGCACACCTGGATCACAAACCTCTGGAGTTCCCTGGTGTGAGCCATGGCAAATTGGACCGCTTCTATGGTGGAGATGAATTTCCCAACTATAGAGGACAGCTTCTTGGCTGGAACTGGATCCTGAGCCAGAACAGAAGAAACCCTGTGGGCGATCTGGAGAGCTACCTCTTCTGTGAGAAACACCACGCTCCTCTGAGTGTCGAAGAGAAGGCCCAGGAAGACCAGACGCTGTGATGGAACAAGATCCGACTTGTCCATGTTGATCCACTCGTGATGGGTGAGAGCATTAATGCAGTCCTGAACCTGCTGATGAAGTTCCGCAGAGGGGGCCTTCAGAAGTAGGTCGTCCATGTACGGAGTAACTCTGATGCCGACCCGATTGAGGACAGATACTAAAGCTCCCAGGACACGGCTGAAGACTTGAGGTGCTGTAGTAAGACCAAAGGGAAGAGCTGAAAACTGAAAGTGCCCTTGGTCGCAGGCAAATCTGACATACTGCCGGCTCTCTGGATGAATGGCGATGTGTAGATACGTGTCCTGAAGATCCAGAGAGGCAAGGAATTCCCCCGGGGACATAGCAGCAATCACCGTCCTTAGGGACTCCTGGTGATAATGGGCCCTGATCACAAAGGAATTGAGATCCTTAAAATCCAAAATGGGACGACAACCACCATCCTTCTTGGAGACCACAAAGAGGTTCGAGTAAAAACCCATATCTATGTCCTGAACTGGAACTGGCTCTAGAACATCCTTGTCCAGAAGGGTCTGGACAGCGCCAATGAACAGTAGGCGTTTCTCTGCGCCCTGAGGCGTATGAGAAGGAAAAAAAGCAAAAGGGAGGAAGAGACAAAAGGGGTCCTGTATCCTTCCGCCACCAACTGTAAAACCCATGGGTCCACCACTGAATCCTCCCAGACACTGTGGTAGTGACGCAGACGGCCACCCACAGCAGAGTGGGGACCTGGGATCGGTGAGTCATGCCGAAGGAGGTTTGAAAGCCTTGGGCTTGGAGGAGACCTTGGGCTTCCATTGCTGTTTCGGCTTGGAGGAGGCATGCGGAGCTGAGGGAACAGCCTGGTTCACCGGACGTGTATCAGTCTGAAAGGAACTAAAAAACCGATTACGCTTGAGAGGCGTTTTCTTCCTGGGGACCAAAGGCAGAACTGTACTTTTACCCCCTGTGGCCTCCCTAATCAGATCCTTAAGATCTGGCCCAAACAATGATGTGCCTTCAAAAGGCAAGGAGAGCAAGGCTTTCATGGAAGCGGTGTCAGCAGACCAGATCTTGAGCCAAAGAGCTCATCTGGCAACAACAGACATGGTGGAAACCCTAGCCACCAAATGGATGGCATCAAATAGGGCAGCAGAAACATAGTGTTGTGCCTCAGAAATGTTGGCAAGGAGACGCAACTTATCCGAAGTAGAAGCACCCTGACGGACAGCAAGAGTGAGCTGTTCAGTCCAGACTGCAACGGCCCGGTTCACCCATGCTGCTGCGAATGCTGAACGTAAGGCAGAACAAGCAGTGGCAAAGATGGACTTGAGGGAGACCAAGTTTCTCATCAGTCCAGTCCTTTAGAGCAGACGCATCAGACACTGGCAAGGCAGTAGACTTGGGATAGCCTTGAGATAGAAGCATCCACTTTGGGAGGAAGAACCCACTGAGCAAGCGCTGCCTTAGAAAAGGGATAAAGCTTAGCAAATTTCTTGGAGATAGAAGGCTTCCTTGTCCAGAGATTTCCACTCATCAGACACAAGGCGGTCAAGAGTGGTATTAGGTGGAAAACAAGTAAGGGGCTTTTTAGGCTCCTGAAGCATATCAGAGGGATCAGAAGAAACCTCCTGAACTAAGGGAATGTTTAGGGTAGCCAAGACAGCCCTGATCGGGCCCTCAGCCGAGGGCTCAGGATCAGCCTCAAAGGTGTCCCCAAAAAACTGAGAGGAGCCCAAAGCAGAACATTTCTCAATGTCCGAATCCACTAACAGTTCCTCCTCAGAGGAATCTGACACGTCAGGTACTCCCTGCGGTTTAAGTAGGGAAGATTTGACTGAAGAGGGGTCTGCTAAGAATGGAAGACCCCCCGTAACTAGGATGGAAAGAGTTGCAATGTAGACCGAAGGTCCCTAGTAGCAGCCTTGAACTATTTCACCCAAACTGACTCTAATGAACGGCTGGAGGTCCCTGGAAAAGACTCGGGGACATCAGAACATGCTGGGCATAAATGACCTGAGAATTCTCTTGCAACCCTGAAAGACATGATGAGCAATGAGCAATAGGGGACACAGAGACCCCAGCATCCTTAGTCTTAGGCCTGGCCCCAAGCTCCAACGGATTAGACATTCTCACAGTGTCAAAAACATTTATAGTATAAAGAATCACCCAATTACAGTGTGTAAGATTAAAGTTTCAGCCCAGAAAATGCTAAAATACACTTATCTGGCAGGCGAAGGGTTAATCTGCAGAGGAGAGAAGGAGAGTCCAAACACTGCATAGGATACTGGTTCTGGAAAAGGCACAAAATGGCTGCCTCTGCAGGAGCCAATAAGAAAGAGCGCGCAAAGCAAACGCTCATGGGAAATGTAGTTTTACCAGAAAAGGTACACCAACAGTACCCGAAGCCCCCAACACACTTGAAACTTTCTAATTGGATAAAAAAGCAAGGGTAGATAATTAAAATGAGCCATCTCTGAAGTCGCTACGTTGAGTGGTTGCTGAAATATGTCCCAAACTGTGCAGTCCCATAGAAGTGAATGGAGCATTGGCGTCTATGCGGCAAAGTGAGCCGGAGCTCAAATTTTTGCAATGTTGAAACAGTAAAATAAAAAAAACATGATACATCACTAGAACATATTAGAAGACCCAAAAAAACACAACCCAATAGGGAAAGTGCTAATAACCCCCCCAAAGATGGAAAACCAGCAGCTAAAGGGTTAAGTTACCAAATAAACCTGCTCCAAAACACCCAACAGACATACAGATAAACCCAGTGAGTGCAGGAGTGTGCAAAAAAAAAAAAAAAAAAAACCCTGTGCGGAGGGGCACTGTGGGATATGTGGACCTGCAGCACTCAAAGGGTTGCTCACCTTTCCTGCAGATCTTCTGTCTTCAGATTACCATGAATTAAGAAGAAGCCTCTGTGGGCAACTCCTGAGGAAAGAACATGAACCCAAGATTTTTCCCCCCATGGCTTAAGGTCCACAAAAAGCACCTGGCTACTGAGCTAGCCACATCTAAGGGCATTGTCAGTTATGGTAATCCGCCTAACGGAAAAATAAATATACTTTCTAAAACTATAGCAGAACTGTTCTCTTGCCTGTGTCTTCACCAAGGAACAAATCTTACTGGGGCTGGTTGGCTAGCTGCAGCCAAGGAGGGAAGGTAGGCTTCACCCCCTGCATACTTTTCTAGAATTGTTCCTGCCTAAATTAAAGGAGTGGATCGCCAACCCAGAGTTACCAGTAACCTGTATTGGACGACAAAGAAATATTTAGATGCAGTGTGACAAAATGGATGCAATGCAAGCCTTTGTTGAAATTATTTCAGTGTATGTGCAGAAGGATGTACATCCTGCAGGAATATTTTCAAACACGGAATTGCATTTTCAAAGCTTATGTAATGGTCTTCATGTTCATATAGCGCACATTACCATATATCTCTTCAAAAAAGCTCTGTGAGGACATCTTCATTAATGAGAGGAAATGCGGAGAAACAAGATAAAAAAGACAGTATCCAATTATTTGGGGTGACTTCGATTACATACTTTTGAACTGACTGTGTGAGGATTCATTCATCAAAAGTAAAGACAACTACTACAAATATAGAACTTTTATGTTTATTTCATATATAAGGGTATAGACAATGGACCACCTAGGGTTCTATGTATTTTGTGCTTGTTCTACATAGCAGTTCACTTTAAAACAGAAAGTGGATGCTGCTGCTGAGAGTGAGTCTCCTCCTCCAGAGAGCTTTTTTCTGCACGTGCCCTGCCTTTACTTAACTACAAAGGACGAAAGAGAAAGTTCAGCCTTTGCCACAGTAGAATATTAAATAATCCTTTACGACCTAAAGATGGGTGTGTTTATTGACCAAACCAACAACCTATTTATTATAACAAGGGTTTAACCATGTATGGAGCTTTCTGGAAGAAATGTATCTAACTCCATCCTAAATGCATCATACCTGCCATCCACACAAGTTAAAGGGATAGTAATACTTCGTTTTATCTTTATTTTATGTTGTAGGCATTAAAAAAACATGAAGAACGATACAAGTCTCATCTCTCAAACCTTTATGGTTTGAGAGATATTCACAAGCAAAGTTTCCCCCTCCCGCCCCTTTTACCTAGTGTAAGCCATCTCTTCTCAGATGTGGAATGCAGTCCATAGACCAAACAGATAACAGAAGGGGACAATCTTCTTCCTGTGAGAACAATGAAAGCCCTGCCCCCCTTGACAAGCTTTTCAGGTTTATCCCTTATCTTAATTGAAGATTGTCCCTCTCTGCAGTCTACTTGGGCACCTCCCTTCTGCTCTGGCTGAGCAGTGTTACACCAGTAAAAGGGGTGGGAGGGGGATACTTTATCATTGAATTACTCTTGAACTATAACTCTGACAGAATTCCATGTCCAAATACTATGATGATTAATTAGAGCTGCTTTTATTATGTAACATTACTATCCCTTTAACAGACCTTGATGTAAATAAACCATTCATCTGCTTAAGCTGAAAGTTTATTTTTTCTAATCTTAAGGGGTTGCACGTTCTTGTGCGAACATACAAACTTTACCTTCTGGCACGCCTCCTTGTTCCTTAAGCTTCAAATTCTTGGAATGTATTTTTCCAATATAGTGGGACTGAGCAACAACAGGAGAAGAGAAGGTCATGTTGCAGATATTACACTTCTTGTTTTTATCATCTCCATCGCTGCTCTCTTGAACCTATAAAAGTAAATACCCATTTTATCAGCCATCAATGGTTGAGGTCAGTTTTTCAGTTTGCCAAACTTGTTGAATGTAGCTATATTCTTTAATATCTATATAGCCACAAGCCATTTTCAATATCAGCTTTCAATTTGCAGCCCCTTTACTGAGAAACATATAGCTAAGCTACAAGGAGGTTTTGACAAGATACCACAATCTGTACAGTACAGTTAGAGGTTTAACTGTTGGGAAACCTATTTTAATGAACATCCTTACATAATAATTTGCTAAATGTGTGTTTGTCAGAAGCCGTCATGTGCAGTAGAGACGGCTGCGCGCGCTGCAGTCATGCGCACTACAGACTGCCCACACCGTGGCTGATAACGGAGCGGGGCTCTGAGAAAGGACTACGATCAGAACTCAGAGTGCCACACTCTGTAACAGCCGCAGCACGGGCAGTCTCTACTGTGCATGACTGCACCACGGCCGTCGCTGGGTGGCACTGTGGCCTGTCTACACGGGCTCTTTAGCTAGTGCTTACATAAATTCTGGAACACTAACTACAGTATGGATATTATACAGTGTTGTATTAGAGTTCAACATTAGTTTCCATTTTAAATTACACAAATAATGTAATTTAGCAACATTTTTATGAAAAATACAATGTGTGTAATAACCCTTTGTATTATCCCATTGCTGGGAGAGCTTTCAAAAGATATTACAGCGCAGGCTTATTTTGTGTATAAACCTGTTAGGAAAGGCATTAAACTTGCGTCCAGAAAAAAGCAATATTTTTAATGCTGAACTATGAGAGCATGAGTCTGATAGCTACTCATTAATAGATTGGAACAAAACACCTGATGACCAGCAGAAAATTGCAGTTCAACCCTTTGAGTGCCAGAGGGGTACGCAACACCTTGCTTTGTAATGCACTGCGCACTCCTCTGGCACTCAAAGGGTTAAAATAGTAAGTCTGAGGTGTAACATCATTTGAATTAAAAATATGCCAGCCGAGTACCCTGGTTTTAGTCACCAAAAAAAAAATAAAAAAAAAATTTATATATATATTTTTTTTAAAATTTTTTTTTTTTTTTTATAAAAAGTACTGTTGAAGGAAAAGCAAATGTACATTTGTGCAGCAAAAATATAAATGACATAAACCAAAGAAAATGTTACTAGTCAAAATTAATTGTTCGTCCAAAGGTACTAGTAAGTACAATTACTAGTAGTAAATTTTGATTGAAAAATGAACCAGCACTGAGTACCCCTGATTTATTCACAAATTTTTTTCAACCCTTTCACTGCCAAAGGGATATGCAAAGCAATGTGTTGCATACCCATCTGGCACTGAAAAGGTTAAAGGAAAGCAAAGGAGGACATTAGTAAGCTTGCCATTATATTATTTTCTCTTACTCCATGTAGAACACAAGACCCATGGGGTAAAATTCCTGCCCCCTCCTCAAAAAAACAAAAAGAGCCAGGCCTCTGAGGAGGAAACATCTTCCCTCTAACTTTACCCCACCAATATAGACGGGAGGCCATGAGAGTCACTGATGGTAATCCCCATCAGCAGACAATCAGGTCAGACAAACTCTAGTTAAGACTCAAATTTCCAGGATCCAAATACTTACCGTACAGAAAGACTGAAACCACTTTTCTATGCCTGGAATGAACTTCTGCCAACTGAAGAATCTCTTAAAGGAGCAGTAAACTTTTGTTTATGAAAACACATTTTATAGAGCATTTCCTGCTGAATAAAACAAGGTCACTCCCATCGCTGTCAAATGTTTTATTCAAACTTTACAGCAGTTCAAATAATCAGGAAGTGAATTTACTGTGTTTACATGCAGTTTCTATCACATTCTATGGAGAACTGTATGTCTCTGACTTTTCTGACTTTCCTCTCCATTAGAATCTAACAGGAAATCTAATTAGAATTTGACCACTAGAGGGCACTGCTAATGTAAAAAAACATGGGTTTAAACTGTAATAAATATAAATCTCTCAGCAGTGGGAGTACCCTTATTTTACTCAATAGGAAAATCCCTACAATATATATTTTTTCATAAAAAAAAAAAAAAGTTTACTGCTCCTTGAAATATCTGTCCAAGCGGGCATGCTTCTGGTTCCTCCTTGACGACTGATGTTGCATTGTCTGACTGGAACCTCATCAAAGACCCCAAGACAGGGGATGAGATTAGCGAAGTAATGCTATGCGGATCACCAGTAACGCTAGACACTTTTCTAGAATACGTCTTCCTCATCAGAAAGGAACTCCTGGTGCAGCTCCGATACAACAATGTGCTCTTGCCACCTGTAGCATCACTTATCTGTTTCAGTTCAGGCCCAAAAAGGAACTTACCTTGAAAAGGCAAGGAAACCAGTGACTTCTTAGAGGATTGGTCTGCACACCAAATCCTAAGCCACAGGGTGCAGGGCACAGTAACCGAAAAGGCGGAGATGTTCCAGGAGAACCTTGCAGAGTCAAATATTGCCTTTGCGATGTTGCCAAATGGGACTTACTGGTTATAATAGCCAGTATCAGCAAACAGTGCATCAGATAGTTGCTCACCCTAAACGACTACTGCCTGTTGACCAAAGCAGAGGCAAAAATAAGCCCCAGTGCTGCCCCAGTAGCCACAAAGAAAGCGCTGAAAAGGGAATCTTCTTATCCACCCAACCCTTAAAGCCCATGACGTTCACAAGCAGGAGGGTGGTTGTCTTAGCAAACTGCAAAATAGGAAGTCTGATGGCAGTGGGAGAAGCCCACAGCGCCAAAGCCTAATCTGAAAAAGTATATAGCCTAGCAAAGCTCTTGTTAAAGAAAAGCCTCTTATCAGGTGTTTTTGACTCATCCGTAAGGATCTGAGTTTCTACACCTCTGGAAGATATCTGGAGAGGACGCTCCCCCATTAGAGGCATCCGATGGTCTCAAGGATTGCATTGATGAGCCCCTCAGCTTAGGGGAGCAGATCAGCCTCAAATGAATCTCCATTAGAGTAGGAAGAATCCATATCCTCATATTCCCAATCAACTGTTTAAAAGCACAGGTTTCCTGGAGTGAAGTACCCCATTGATTGAGGAAGGAATTTGGGCCACTGATGATAGTGTTTTAATCCAAGTAGGCTCTGGATTGGTGCTAGAGGGGCCCAGGGGAGTAGTAGGATCCACGGCACATGAGGGTCACAGAGACCTTGAATAGTCTCTAGGTAGCCCTGTGTGGTAAGAGGAACAATGTGTGTGTATGTGTCGGGGGGGGGGGGGGGAGGAGAGAGAAGAAAGGGTAAGTGGAGCCCCTGAATTTTATCTTAGATTTACTCCCATGCCCCTTGCAGTCTGCCATACTCCCTAGAAAAGTGCCCCAAGGCTAGTAAAATACTAGAAAAATGCCCAGAGAATAAGAGAATAACCCTAAATACACAAATACATTTATCTGGCAAGTGAAGGGTTAATGTGGAGAAGGACAGCAAGGGGAAAGCGAAAGGAGAGTGCAAACCTCTTGTATGACACTTGTTAAATAGAGCTTGAGCACATACTCTCCCCTCTTCATGCTATGATCAAAGCAGCTTCTAGCCCCAACTCGTGGCTGCTCCCGCTAACAGCTAAATGGAGCATCTCACACAACAAGGTGTCCTGGTACACCACAGCTTACTGCTTCCGCCAGCCACTAGGAGGAAGAGAGCGATGCAACACCAAGTTGAATTCCATGTTACAATTACAACTAAGGCTACTGTACAAAAGTTCCTCCAAGTTCCAACACGTACACATACATAACCATTTAAATAATTCAGCAGACAATCTCTCTGTCCCGCTTTTGATGGATTATCACACACTGTCCGCATAATTTATATATGCTCTGCCTCTCCCCATGGCCCACTCAGTCACCTCACTCCCTGTCCTGAAACGTCGTTCTCCTGCATCACGGTTAATGTTAACTGACAGGGGGCTGTAGAACCGGCTCTGCTTACCCGAAGAAGGGCTAAATGTTGAGAAAAATTTACATGCCCAGCGCCCGGAACTGCATGTCCCGGGTGTTGGGCAATATAAATTCCACAACCCTGCACATGTCTAATAGGTGAATAAAAATGAATTCTGGGAGTTAGTAGCAGGGGGTGGGAATTGAGCTGAATGAGAAGGAGGGAGTCTCCACCCCAAAGACCCTGTCTTTTGTGATGTGCCCTGCTCTCCAGGAAGAGGGGCTCAAGTCCATGGTACAAGTATTCCATAATGGATGTAAGAAAAATGTATTACTTATATTGAGTAAATGGTAGCTGCCCAGCTGTGAAACATGACAAAATACAGTGCACTGTACATAGAATACGCTGGCCATGCAACATCTCAGGTCTGTCCAAGTTCAGTCCTCAAGGGCCACCAACAGGTCAGGATTTAAGGACTTCCCTAATTAAAGGCTATGAAAATGGTCATAGTTTTGTAGTACTTAAAAAAATTAAACTATATGCCACAAATCCCACCTCTCAAACCGCTATGGTTTGAGAGATTTGCTTTCAAAGTTCCCCCCCCTCTTTCCCCTTCTCCTGTCAGCTGTAAAACTGACAGCAGGAGATTCAAGTCGGCCAACTCGAGGAGGCTCTTCAGCAGAGCTGAAATCGCATGATTTAAAAAAAAATAAAAAAATCCTTCATTGGTCTACAAACCAGGCACACTTTGTAGACCTTTAGAGTGAAGTAATTATTTTCCAATAACTCTATTTCGGCTCTGCTGCAGAGCCGTCGGCTGGTCCCCGGACTGGGATATCCTGCTGTCAGCACAGCGCTGATGTCAGAAGAATGGGAGGGAGAGGGGGAACTTTGAAAGCGAATATCTCTCAAACCATAGAGCGCTAGGATTTGTGGCATATAGTTTAATTTTTTAACCTCTCAAAACTATGACAATTTTTTATGGGACATTACTGACCCTTTAAGCACAGGTGAGTCAGTAAAAATTAATGAGCCACCGATTAACTCACCTGTGCTTAATCAGGGAAATCCTTACATCCTAACTGCTGGTGTCCTTTGAGGACTGAACTTGGACAGCCCTGCAATAGAATATAGTCAATGATGAAGAAAGAGGCCATTCTGCCTCTTCTGCCATAAACTGATGCAGAAACATTTCATACACGACCTTCCCGATTCAGGTCTAAGAGACAGACCGCTGACGAGTGGGCTCCCATTGGTAACCCCTTATGACCCTGTGATGTACCAGAAGCATCACTTTTTTCCACTTAACGGTCCTGGCACGTCACATACTTTTTAACTTAAAGGGATAATATTGTTTCAAAATAAAAGCAGCTCCAATTAATCTTCTTAGTATTTGGTCCATGGAGAGTGTTATTTCAATACTGAGAGAGTTGAAGTTCAAGAGTAATTGAATGATGAAGTATCCTCTCCCACCCCTTTTATGGATGTAACACTGCTCACCCCAGATGGCATGCAGAGAGTGACAATCTTCAACTAGCATAAGGGAAAACCTGATGAACATGTCAAGGGGGCACGGTTTTCATTGTTCTCACAGTAAGAAGATTGTTCCTTGCTGTGAGCCGTCTGGTCTTAAGATTCCACATCTGAGGGGAGGTGGCTTACCCAAGGACAAAGAGGAGTGAGGGTGATACTCCATCTTTCGATTATTCTTGAATTACAACTCTGACAGTATTGAAATAACACTCTCCATGGGCCAAATACTATGAAGATTAATTGAAGCCGCTTCTATTTTGAAACATTACTATCCCTTTAAAAGCTCTCCTGCTTGAACTCTAAGTAAAAAACAGAGTCTGAAATCGACAACTTCAAGACTTGACTGGTCTCAGACTCTCCGTTAAGCAAGCATGTACATGTAAAAGGTCATGGGTGCCGGTGCGCCGACAATGAACAAAGTGGTCCTTAAGGGAAGGTAACTTCCCCGGACTGCTGGTCGTTAAGTGGTTAAATGGGCTGCATATCAAAAAGTAAAAAAAGTGAATAAAAGTAAAGTGCCAGAAAAACACTCAAACACATACGAAGAGCCTAAAGACAACCTAACAATAAGGATGGAATGAGAAGGTGAAGAAATAAAACAAAAAGCAGCCTGAAATTGTATAATGTGACACTATCATCAGGCTCCCATTATTAAAAATCAGAACTTAAAGTTCAGTAATGAGGAACAGACTTGTAATAAAAGTCAATCCCACAAGGAAATGGTCCAGAAATAATCCTGTAAACTGGACAATCCAACTCCAGGGAAGCCGTTAATGTGAGGGTATTATACAGCCCCATATCTAAGATAAAAAATAAAAATGTAGCGCAACGCAGACTTGATCCTCTTTGATCGATAGTCTACTTGAAACTGGATAGGTAGTGGATTGAGCTGGAGGAAAGCAGAGTCTCCTCCTAAAAGGAGCTCTCTCTGGAGGAGAGAAGTTCAACCCCATGGTTCCTGGGTGGACTTGGTTCCAAGGGTTAAGGACCCTATTGCCAGATGTAGAGATACTAGCCATGGTGGAAATAAGGGTTTTAAGCCATTCAAGATTCTGTTCAGAGGAAGAGGGGCCTGAAAATGACTGTGTAGGTGCCAACGAACAAGAGACACAAAATATATAAATATGATCACTGGGGAGAATAGGAAGAAAATACTTTTTATGTCTGTTGTGGAGCACAGATAAGGAGCCAGAAGGGAAACTCAGCCACCTAGAGAAAGATCAGGTGCCTCATGTGAGAAACACATACACACACGACAATAAGGAGAAACAGCTCCCCCCAATTCCTTTGCCGAAGCCCAGAATAAAAAAAATGAGCCTCATGGGGAAAAATAAATAAAATATCCCTTCAAAACAGTAATATGGTGCAGGAGCTCTCCAGCCATTCATGCCTGCTTAATTTCAACATGGAGAAGGATCCCCTCCTGGAGGGGTCTCCAATCAAAAAAAAAAAACACTGTGTTCTCTGTTAGGCTATTCAGGTTGACCAGAGTACATCTATTACCACAGGAGGTGGCAACAAAGTAGCGGGGGTGCCATAACCAACCAATATGGAGGCCGCAAGAGCCACTCAAACGTGTCACCGTAAAAAATAGGGGAAACTAAATATGTTAAATTCACCAATGAGCCATCCAAAAAGGAGGGGTGAGAGAAAAAGATAACTGAAGAGTGCAAAATACAGCCAAAAAAAAAACAAAAAAACACAGACCTCAGATTGTGGACGGCAGTCATCGATAGGACATACTCACAGGACACGTGCACTCAAACGTTAGACCTCTTTAGTCTTATTTGATACAAAGAGTAATAGAAGGTAGTGTGGCTAATAAAAATCTGACAGCCTTCCTCAGGCAGACCCCTGGACTGTGAAAGTCTGCCCCCTGTTCTATACCCATCCTGGAGGAACAGAGAATAGAAGTCTTCCTAATGGGGTCTAGCACCTCATGTAAGGTGCAAAACTAAAAAACCTCCACCCTGCTGTGTTTCCTAACAGGAACCTTTTGAAACTGAAGCTGTTAGTTCAGGGGGGAGCCGGGGGGGGGGGGGGGGGGGGTCTCCACCCCCAGAGAACTCTCAACGCAAAGTTAATTCTCTAATAATAAAAAGACCCACCTCCTTTAAGGGGTGAATGGAGTGAGAGGATCTGAACTAGTCTATCAAGGACACACTGAATAGATGTAGGGATATTAGCTATAAAAGTAAAAAGGGATTTTACACCTTTTGTCCGGCGGACCTTGCTCAAATCTGGGACCCCTAAGCCGAACAAAAGTGACATAACTGACCTGTATGACCCTTGGGGAGACTGAACTGGCAAGAAATACAGAATGCCACTGTAGATACAGTTAAGGTTCTGGTGATCTTGAACTTCCCCATATTGCCTTTGGCTTCAGATATGATAAACCAGACCCCAAAATAAAGGAAACAAAGACAAAACTCATATGTGCCACTGGTGAAGGAATAGGTGTCTCAGAGGTAATCTGGCCATCTGAGGAGAAAGCTTGTTGCCTCCTGGGTGAGTCTATGAAAAGGAAGAGTTACCATTCTTCCCTTTCCTAGTCCTAAGTTCAGAAAATTCATACTAAGTAAAATAAAAACACAAAATGGTGGTGTGAATACACAGGTGAGACACTATCATAACTGGGGACCCCCAGCAGCATTGGTTACTGTATGGCCCATAGCCCACCCGGTGCCACAGGCTACTTGATATAAGCAACCAAACCACTTTAACCTAGATGGCAGCCACAGGGCTCCAAAACTTAAAGGTGCCAAGGCCTATAGAGGGCCAAAAGGGTCCCACACTGAAATAAATAACTGCCCCTTACCAGAGGTCAAGTCATATGCAAAATAAGGTATAATTAAAGAAACAACACATTGTAGAGAGAAGCCAGAATGCAGAGATACAGCCCTGCAATACCACAGATCTCAAATTGTTGACACAGGACAAACTGACAGACAGGATATACTCAAAGGACCTAGATAATCTGCATATCTGGCTCTTCTAATTCTTTTTGTCTACGGGTTCCTCTAATCTAATGGGGAAAAAGAAGGTGGCTGAGCAGCAGAGTAGCCATCCCAAAGCAGACCTCTAGGTCCTGGCAAAGATCCACATATCGTTCTACTCAAAGAGTGCAAGAGGAACAAGTATAATGGAGACCATCTAATGGGGGACAAGAAAACACCCGATACCTAAGAAAAAATAAGAAAACACTCACACAGTGATTCCCAACCCATGCCCTCAGAGTCCACTAACAGGCCAGGATTTAAAGATTTCCTTACTAGATCACAGGTGAGTTAATTAGAGGCAAAGGTGAGTTTGATTAACATGAATGTGATTTTCAAAAGGAAATCCTCAAATCCTGCCCAATTAGAGGTCCTGAGGGAATGGGTTGTGAAACACTGCAACTAAGCGAGCCTCTTTGCTGGTTGGAGTTTATGTGGAGCTTGGAGGGGGGTCTGCACTTTAAGAAAGCTTTAGTTTCAAGTGATATACCTCCTAGTATATTATATAAACATATTCAATAGTATTCATGAGAAAATTTCAATTGCATCCTGCTCCCCTGCCAAATAACAATGGCAGATACCAAAAAAACTGAAAGTAGTCATTTTTTTCAAGTGGGTATCTCCAAAACGATATAGATACTCTAGAGAGGATTCAGAGAAGGGCTATTAAAATGGTGAATGGTTAACAAGAAAAGAAATATCAGGATAGACTAAAGAATCTGAACATGTACAGCTTGGAGGAGAGAAGAGAGAGACAGGATATGATATGCATTGAAATATATCAAATGATTCAACAAAGTGCAGGAGGGAAGAACATTTCAAAAGGTGTAGACAAGTTAGCACAAGAGGCCATAGTCTAAAAATAGAGAGACAGAGGTTTAGATGTAATGTAAGAAAGTTTTACTTCATGGAGAGGGTGGTAGACACATGGAATAGCCTACCAGCATATGTGGTAGAAGGTAATAAAGTGAGGGCATTTAAGCATGCATGGGATAGGCATAAGGCTGTCCTGAACACAAGACAAAAAAGGTTTGGGGTATTTACAGTAGGAAAAAAGGGGTGGATTTGATGGGCTGAACAGTTCTTATCTGCCTTCAAAATTCTATGTTTCTGTGAATACCATAATTATGAATCAAGTTCACTCTACTAGCTTATACTGTTGAATTAAAGGGACACTAATGCCCCCCAAAAAAGTTCTTGTTTTGTAGAGTATTAAAAAAAAAATAAAAAAAATAAATAAATAAATAATTTGTTACAACGGTTTGAGAGATATTTGACTGTAAAGTTACCCCCTCCTTCTCCCGAAGTCAGCGCTATGCTGACAGCAGAAGATCCCAGTCCGGGAAGAGGTCTGCGGCTCCGCAACAGAGCCTAAGTTGCGTTACTGGAAAACAACTACTTAATTGGAAAGGTCTACAAAATGTGCCTGGTTTACAAGCATACTCTGTAGACCATTCCAATGAATTAGTTCTTTTTAAATAACGCAATTTCGGCTCTGCTGAAGAGCCTCCTCTTGAGGGCCGACATGGATCTCCTACTATCAACTTTACAGCTGACATCAGGAGAAGGGGAACTTTAAATGCAAATATATCTCAAACCATAAAGGTTTAAGAGAAATTATGCGGCACAAATTCTCTTTTTTTTTTAAACTCTACAAAATAAGATTTTTTTTTTTTTTTTTTTAATTGGGACATTACTGTTACTTTAAGACCAAACACATTGTTTTGAGGGTGAAAATCTTGAAGAGCAGAGCCTTCATGCATGCCATCCACTCATGGGCTAAAATTACCAACATTAATAAATCCTTTGTTATATTGGGCCTTAAAGCATTCCCATGAAAACCTTTGCAGCCAAGTGGCAACATCAAAGTTAAAAAAACAGTTGAAACACATTAACATGGCACAACAAAAAAGCTGAGCCCTGAAATCTTGTGATCCTTCCCCACATTCTCTCCATTTCTATCATATCAGCATGTAGTTATTTAGATTATATACACATATAATTATATATATTTACAATGAGGTCCATAGGTATATTAATACAGCTTACTTTCATCCCCTCTGCCCAATTTCTCACCCTATAACAGGTGAGCAGAAATTGAAAATCAAATAAAGGATTAAAGAGACTTATCTTACGGTAGTAAGTCCAAGGAGAGATCCATTTGATCGCTCTCTCAGCCAAACTTATGTTAGGGGAGGAAGGCTTTGAAAAAAAATTAATACGAGTCTACTGTACATAATAAAGAAATCTATAACACTCTGAGAAAGAGATGCTTTAATCCCTCCCTCTGCCCCATTCCCTATTCTGGATAATATGGGATATATTATCAATTAAATGTTGCTTAACCACTTCTCATCCACGTGCCGTGCGACAACCGTCACATGGTTTTTCCCTTAAGGACCAGTGACGGTCTTAGCACGTCACCTATATTTTACTCCCAGTGCTCCTCAGGGAGCGCTGTAAGTAAAAACAGGAACTGAAATTGACCACTCCTAGATGGGAGAGGTCTCTCTCAGTCACCAATGTGGCACACCGGTACGTGCAACAGGTGTTGTGTATCGGCACTTCAGAAAGACCAAAGAAATCCTTAAGGGAGGGATATTTCCCATGGCTCTGGTTATTAAAAGTGTGATCCTTAGATTATTCCATCCCCTCACCCAACATCGACAATGTCTAAAACCTCTATATTTGCTGACAATTTGGATAGCCATAAGTTTACTCCATGGAAGGAAAAGCTCATCATTGTCTATAGCTATAAGTGCCCTGAATAACATGGTAGATATTGTTCTTGTTTATTTTTAAAGGTGTCATTTTTAAGCTAATTACATAAAATACAAACAGAATAAATGTATTAGTCAAGAACACTACCGTGGTGTCACTTTTAGGCTTTTTCGCAGGAGTCAAATCCTCCCCTTGCTGAATGGCCTGGTACCGGCGCATTTTGTTTGCATGCTTCTTGCTCTAGGGGGAAAAAAAACAAACAAAAAAAACAATGACGATTAAATAAAGTTTTCTAGTAAATTCTACATACATTAAACAAACCAATAAAATAAATAAAATCAGATTACAAAAGTTTCAGCTTCCCAAACAGTGTAAAATATTACCAAGCTGCAAATAGAGTGTATCAGATATTCTGCTTAACACAGTTGTACAGGTTATGAACAATCAAGTGCATTATCTTACCTTGTAAATGCAGGCAAGGCTGCACAAAATCCTTAAAACTGAGATTTAACGCAAACACCTAAGTTGATCTGAGCTTATACACATTTAAATACCTTGTATTCCATGCTAGTCTCAAACATTCTCTGCTTTCTGAGGCTAAATTCTACTCTTACATATTATATGTGGGGGCTCCCATTTCTATTGTTCCAGGGCTAACATCACTGTAGCAATCTTGATACAGTGCTTAAGAAGTGATTGTTTTGCAATGTCTTTAACCCTTTGAGTGCCAGAAGGGTACGCAATGTATTGCTTTGCAATGAGTTACGTACCCCTCTGGTACTCAAAGGGTTAAATGGAATAAGAATAAGGCAACATTTTTGAATAGACCATCATTGGGAGCGAACACCAATACATGAATCACATTGTCTTCCCATTTAGCGAAATATAGGTCTATAGGATATAGTGTAAACATGCATTAAAATGAACGCATTTAATTATGTTTCAGGGAACAAACAATAAGTACATTTACAGATTATAAACTGTACTACACAATATTTTAAATTATACAATCAAAAGTAGACAATTGTCATGTTGTCTCAGGGTAAGATTAGGACAATGTAGAAACCAACGTAGGCCTTCCCTCTCTTGAAGGGAGAGGTTCATGGAGTAAGACAGATGAGCACACTGCCGGGACCAGTTTGAGGATATCCAGTAGTAGCTACCTTATGGTGACCTGATCTTAAGGGACTGCTTCCACGGCGGATACCAGAATTCCTGAAATACTCATAAATCAGAAATATCCCTTCGTGATCCTGGAGTGGAACCTGGTTAATACAGATGCCAGCCTGAGAGGCTGGGGTGCTACCCTGGGTCACCTGTCAGCCAACAGACATGGAGCAGAGTGTCATGGATTGAGACAGATGGGCACACTGCAGTTGTCCAATTATAGCTTCCTTGTGTGGAACTGATGGTAAGGGACTCCACAGCAGATAACCGGATTCACAGAATTTTCATGTAGTCCCTTATTGTTGCAAAGGGCCATGCCGGCACCAGCTAAGAATTCTGGGACAGAATCAGAATCTTGCCCACTTAAACACTTGCCACTGGAGGGTGTGAAGCTTCATTCCCAGAAATATGAGGACCTGGGATGCGATCAGGCAAGACTTCTTTAGGTTGATTGTCCAACCGTGGTTTGCTACAATGTGAGCACAATCTTGGATATGGCGTGCCAAGATGTCTTCTGAAGGAGCCTTGATCAGCAGTTTGTCCAAACACAGAGACAGATAAATGCCTTCAGAATGGATGTATGACACTAAAACTGCCATGATTTTGTTGGAACAGAGGCCAGGCTGAAAGGCATTGCCATGAACTGGTTGAGACCGCTTGTATCCTTTGGGCCCCGGACTGGCACGGGGAATTAAATCCACATGCCTTCCTTGCCAGAAAGGAATGTTTAGAAAATATCTGAGGTAAGAAGGCACTTTTGCCACCAGTGGCATTATCAATGATCTGTTTTGGGTCTGGCCCAAACAGGGTTCTACCCTTAAATGGCAAGGAAACCAGAGTTTTCTTGGAAGATTGATGCAGCAAGCAGCAACCAAAAAGCACGAGGACTTGTCAAAGAACTTAGCCACAGCAAAAAGGGTCTCAGTAATATATACAGTCTTCCAAAATATTCACAAGCATAATTAAGAGATCTTCCATATAAGGCTCAGTGCACAGTATGTCAGAAAATTGTTCACCCCTTACAGCTATAGCCCTATTCAACCACGCTAAAGCAAGGATAGGCCGCAGAACTGCCCCTATTGGCACAAAGTTAGCCTTTAGGCGGGAATCAAGTTGTGTGTCAGCCTGATACTTAAAGGGATAGTAATACTTCGTTTTAACTTTATTTTATTTTGTAGGCATTAAAAAAACATGAAGAATGATATAAGTCTTATCTCTCAAACCTTTATGGTTTATGAGATATTCACAAGCAAAGTTCCCCTCCCCGCCCCTTTTACCTAGTGTAAGCCATCTCTTCTCAGATGTCAGTCTGGTTGTATGACAGTACAGATAACAGAAGGGGACAATTTTCTTTGTATGAAAACAATGAAAGCCCTGCCCCCTTGACAAGTTTTTCAGCTTTTTCCATTATCTTAATTGAAGATTGTCCCTCTCTGCAGTCTACCTGGGCATCTCCCTTCTGATCTGTTTGAACAGGGGGGGGATACTTTGTTTGTGAATATCTCTTAAACCATAAAGGTTTCAGAGATAAGACTTATATCATTCTTCATGTTTTTTTAATGCCTACAAAATAAAATAAAGTTAAAATGAAGTATTAATATCCCTTTAAGGCAGGTAGCATCTGCCAATGGAAGAGCTGTGTTTTTGGCTTCAAGTTATATAGGAGGGTCAACTACTGAGGGCGAAACCTACTGTGCCAAGGCCTCAGCTGTAAAAGGGCAGAGTTCAGAGGTACACTTGCTACTTAGTAATACTTAGAATTTAAAAAAAAAAAAAAAAAAAAAAAAAGGACTGAGCTGCAATTTATTATATTTATAGTATGTAGCTATATATTTCAATACTAACAGTTTTGTAGTTCAACAGCAACTGAATCTGAAAGGATCCTCCTCTCATCCCTTCTGGCCACCTCCACTCAGATATGAAATCCGGTCATGGGATCGGACACAGCGAGGTGAAATCTTCACTCAGTAAGTATAAGGAAAAACCCTGCCCCCACCCCTGACGACGGAGGGCAGAATTTTCCTTATATTTACTGAAGATTGTCCCTCACTGCCCTCCATCCAGACCAGCACGAGGGGCACCGTGACACAGGGGAAAGGGGTGGGAGGGGAGCCTTACGGATTCAATTGCTATTGAACTACAAAACAAAGTACTGAAATATATCACTACATGCTACAAATAGAAAAAAGAAGACTCTGAGCTGCACTTTACTGTAAGTATTTCTATCCCTTTAAAGGGATAATAATGGCTCATTGTAACCTCAGCTACAATAACTGCTTATGGTGTATGCCATCGGTGTCCAATGTTGGCATTGCTCTAGTTTCAATGAAATATTACATAATGTCATCCTCCCACCCCTTTTCAATATTCAGATCTGAAATCTGGTGACAGATCGCAAGTAGGGACAATCTTCCTTCTATCAGTAAGGAAAACCCAGCTCTCCCTTGACGAAGGAGGGACATTTTTTCCTTATACTGGCAGAAGATTGTCTCTCGTTGCGAACCGCTCAGGCTGACTTTCAGCTTTAGACAGAAAATGGACATAAGGAAAAGGGGTGGGAGGGGGACACTTTATTATATAGTTTCATTGAAAATAGAGTGATGTCAACATTGCCAACGATGGTGAGCAATAGCATGCATTATAACGAGCCATTACTATCACTTTAAAGATAAGCCTCTTGTTTGGCGTTTTCCACTCTTCTCTTCTAAAATCCTTGATCAGATTCTTAGAAGGGAAGACTGGAGAGTCTTCCTTACGTCTGGAAGATATGAAGAGAAGCAGATCCCCATCAGAGGCCTCAGTGACCTGAAGAGTCCCAACACCGCTCCAATGAGCCCTTTCCAGAAGGAAGATCATCCAGCATGAGGACACCAGAAAATAACTATTGAGTCGATTATGCTCTGATTGAGCTCTCAGTTGCCAGGATCCAAGTGTTAGCAAGTGAGAAAGTCTGCCACAATATTCTCTATCCCCATAACGTGGGCCTCAGCCCTTCTTGGAAGTTGATATGGACCATGTCACATTGTCTGACTGGATCTGCACTGGGGATCCCTGCAGGTACTGATCAATGCCACAGGACTAGTCAAACTGCCCAAAGTTCCAGGACATTGATGGAGAGGGGGCTCTTTGCTTTGATCCAGAGATGCTGGGCTGTCTGAAAACACAGGGTGGCACTACAGCTGGTCAGGCTGGCATCTGTTTGACTATGACCCAATTCAGGATAACCAGTGGCCACCCCACAGTGAGATTAGACATCTGGAGCCACAAACAAAGGTCCATCTCAGTCCAGGTAAAAATTAGCAAGCCCAGCACAAAATCTCAAGACACAGAGCGCGTTGCACAGTCGCAGAGAAAACAGAGGCTTTTCCAGTTAATCCAGAGACATCAAGATATGCATTTAGCCAAGGATATTTGCTATAGTTACCATTAGATACTCAACTTGGCCCAGCATCCAGCTGCTCATTTCCCTGCAAAAGCCATACTCCTAGTAACCCATGAAATGGCAAAAGTAGGCAGATGCAGCAGAATTCATTTCAACAGATAATTCGGGCATATATCCACCTGATCCTTAGGAGTCGCAGCATCCACCAAAAGAAAAGCTCTAGTCTTAGCAAGAAAGCAGATTGGGGTGGTTTACCTTAGGGGAAATAGCCCACTGCTCTAAAGCGGTCAGCAGAAAATTGGTACAGGAAAGAAATATGCCTAGGAAAGGATAGCCCCTTATTACCAAGTGTCCTGCATTCCTCCAGTAGTATCTGGTCCAAGGAATAAGTAAGGACTAAAAATAGCAACTTCCTTTTTTCACCTCTTGAAAAGATCAGAAGAGGAGTTATACTCTGAGGCCTTTAAGACCTTAAGTAGATTCAGGACAGCCTGAATAAGACCCTAAAGATCTAACTCATTAGAATCCCCAACAAAGAAGGAAGATTCCAGTTTTATCTGCATTAGCTTCCTCTTCCTCCGCTGATGAATCCACCAATAATGGGGGCATCAGTCTAAGTAAAAACGCTCAAACGCCTTTTGGGATGAAGGAACAAAACTCACTGAGATACTAAGACCTTAGCCCATGCAGTCCCGTGTTAAGCACCTTTGCAAAAACCCAAAAGGAGTCCATAGAACCAGCCTAACTCCATGAAAAAAGTCATAAGGGGGGGGGGGGGGTCTACAAGACAAAGCCTGTAGTTCTGCCATATGTTGACAGACAGTCACAAGTAGAGCTCGAGAGTCAAGAAATGAAGACATACACATGCCAAAGGTTCAAATCCTTCTGAAGCACTCCAGAGATCCCGCACAGTGTGCATTTTTTATATACAGGGCACGTTTCTGGGCTCCAGGTCCAAACTTCCAGTCCTGGCAACCGGGATATTTCGAGCCCTGCTATAAGGCTTTTTATGTCAAGTACAACAAGGTTATACCACGATGGAAGTTGTGCTAAAAAAGTAAACATAGGATAGTTACAGCTGTCGCCCCAAGTACAGTTCTCCAGAATGTGATAGTAACAAGTTCATAACCTCTGACAGCTTGAAAATAAATTTTGAACAACCAGTAGTTTTACTCTGCTTGGAAAAACCTTACAATACATACTTTGTCCACAATAAAAGTGTAGATGATTAAGAAAACTAGTTTTATTGCAGGTTGTCTTATTTATTGTCTTATGCATTTTTAATTCTATTGTATATTTTAAAGCGGAACTACCAACATAGGTAAAGTTGCCCCGCAAAAATTAGGCAGGTGGCGACTAGCTTAATAGTTATATTACCTCTTAGTACGACACGATTCTACAGAAATCCTTAATCTCCAGAGACTGACAGCCAGGTTACTGCAGTCTGTGTGCCTGCACCGTCAGTCCTTTCCAGTGCCTTTCGGAACAGTGCAATGCTTCTGAAGGGAGACCAGGATTGACGGCGCAGGTGCACAGGCAACATGTCTGCGCTGATACCTGACTTCCGATCTCGGAAGATTAAGGATTTCTGTAGAATTGTTCTGAGAGGAAATAGAACTATTATTAAGCTAGTCACCACCGGCCTAATTATTGCAGGGTGACTTTACCTATGGTGGTAGTTCCGCTTTAACAGTTAAATAAGTTACATTATTAATCAGCCTGCAATAAAAGTTGTTTTATCTACAACCGCTTTTTACTTTGTGTAATTCTTTGGGTGTTTTGCTCTTTAACCACTATTTAACAGGCAGTTTATTAAATAAGTAACTATTATAGAATAACTAAATTGTGTAAGTTTAATGGGTGGTTTAAACTTTAACTGCTTTGCTAAAGGTTTTATGAAATAACTAGTTGAAGCTTGTTACTTCCATTTGACACTTCAGCAAATACAGTTACTTGAAATAAGTAGGTATTTCATAAATTAACCGAATTATACACTTTAACATACACACCTGGTAATGTGCAAGTTTCTGGGACTCCGAAATTAAAGCAGCACTGCAAACTTTACACTGGGTATCAGAGAAAATATGGCTGTTCTCCTGGATCAGGCGATCAACTTGAAAGAAAAAAAAAAAAATGCAATACTATGGGTAAATTACGAACCAAATCTGATATTGATTAATTTTTCTTTTCTAGATCCATATTAATTTATCCAAGTATCAGAGTCAAATACAGCAGGAGACTAAGATTTTCACATCTGGTTCATTAAAGAGAGAAAAAGAAGTTACAGGGTTTTTCATGTAGAGTATAAGGAGGGGTTTTCCCCAACAATTAAATGTTTGTTCCATGATGGAAGTTGTACCTGTGTCGCGCGCGCACACACACACAACCATCACACACAACCATCACACACAACCATCACACACACACTTGCAAACACATGCTTGCAGACATACACATTACAGCTAATTGGCGACAGCTGGCACGCTAGGAATGGATAGTTTTAGGCGACAAGGACACTTTCACTTTGTCTCATTTGCTGGATGTCTGGGTTGTCTATCAAAGGGTGATTGATTGACTTTTTGCACTGATTAATTCACTGTCAAAGGGGCCAGTTGTGCCTGTAATTTCAATAGCAGAAAAGGACCATAAATAGGCGAGACATCTGCACTGGGGTATTATACGGTTGTGAATGTATTGTGTTACCTAAAGACAGACATACATACAGACACACCTACCTACATACACAGCTACCTTCCTACCCAACAGACACCACCCCACACACACCTGTGTCTGTACTAGTGCATATGCACTCAATCTACATACACTCCTACCTGCATATTTATTCCATGTACATATAAACCAATGTGATGAATACCCCTGAAGCACCCAAAGGACTTAAAGGGATAGTAATACTTAAAATGTAAAAAAAAATATGTTGTAGAGTTTATCCCCCTGAGTAAAACAAGGGCACTCCCACTGCTGAAAGGTGTTTCATTCAAAAGTTATTAATTTTCAAAGTTGAATTTTTTAGGTGCAATATCACAGTGGCCTGAAATTGTACAGTGGCGCTGTTGCTACACCATCCTATGGAGATTTATGGTCAACTGACCAGAGCTGTCCATAGGATCGTGTAGCAACAGCGCCACTGTACAATTTCAGGCCACTGTGATATTGCACTTAAAAAATTCAACTTTGAAAATTAATAACTTTTGAATGAAACACATTTCAGCAGTGAGAGTACCCTTGTTTTACTCAGGGGGATAAACCCTACAACATATTTTCTTTTACATTTTAAGTATTACTATCCCTTTAAAGGGATAGAAATGTTTTACATTTAATATATTGCGGAGTCTTCTTTATTGAAAATAGAACAGTTTGTGCTACATCTAGTACCTTACTTTTATGTAGTTCAAGTTATTAAAATACAGAAGCATCCCCCTCCTGCCCCTTCTGGTCGCACCCCACTGAATCTTCATTCTGGTTGTGGGACCAGACAGCCTCAGCGAGGCACAAACCTCAGTAAATGTAAAGGAAAACCCTGCCCTCCTTGATGAAGGAGGGCAGGATTTCCCTTTGCATACTTAAAGGGATAGTAATACTTAAAATGTAAAAAAAAATATGTTGTAGGGTTTATCCCCCTGAGTAAAACAAGACTACTCCCACTGCTGAGAGGTCTTTCATTCAAAAGTTATTAATTTTCAAAGTTGAATTTTTTAGGTGCAATATCACAGTGGCCTGAAATTGTACAGTGGCGCTGTTGCTACACCATCCTATGGAGATTTCTGGTCAACTGACCAGAGTTGTCCATAGGATCGTGTAGCAACAGCGCCACTGTACAATTTCAGGCCACTGTGATATTGCACCTAAAAAATTCAACTTTGAAAATTAATAACTTTTGAATAAAACACCTCTCAGCAGTGGGAGTACTCTTGTTTTACTCAGGGAGATAAACCCTACAACATATTTTTTTTTACATTATAAGTATTACTATCCCTTTAAGTTTGTTCCTCGCTGCATCCGTCCGGACCAGACAGCGTTGCAGCAGTGACGTGGCCAGAAGGGGTGGGGGATCTTTCTATATTGAATAACCTGAGAACTATGTAAAAGTAAGATACTAAATACAGCGCAAACTGTTCTATTTACAATAATGAAGACTCAGCGATATACTTTATTTAAAACATTACTATACCTTTAATCCCCACTGGCAGCAACGTGCCATTTTTCTAGTTATGAATATATACGGTTAAAGGCTGATACAGTTTCACCTGATTTGTTTATTCCATATGAGGAGATGACTGTATCATGGCCATCAACTATATTCTGGACAATGAAAGCAATTATTCAGACTCTCTGGACATTCTGGAACCTATCAGATACCTTCTCGATAACATTTTTCTTTACAGCAAAGTTCACTAGTTTGCCAATCTATTTGTAGGTTGGAGAGAGTGGATCGACATCTTTGGTTATATAAACATATTCTACTGTGTCAAACTATCAATATATTGATGATTTGATTTTTATTTGGTTTGGCGGGGAGGTTATGATAAAAGGTTTGTTGATTTTCTATATAAACTAATGTGTTCTAACATTTACTTAGATAGCCAAAAAAGATTTACTGACAATACTATGATGAGTATGGCTGATAACGTATATAGGAAACCCCACCTCTGGCAAATCTTTATTTGCAAACAGCGGTCATCCACTACACTTAGTAAATAATATTCCAAAGCAGAGTGGGTTTGATTTAAATCAAGTTGATTTAAATCGTGATTTAAATCACTAGTCAGTAAGACTTGATTTAAATCATGAAATTTAAATGCAAAAACTCATTCTTGCTGGTAGTTAAAACCATCAATATTTGCAACCAGGTGAAGACGTCATATTTAGAATAATAACCTGTCAGATTAGTAAAACAGCAATATCAGAACGGATTTTAGTTTAATAGATTAATCATATTTGGAACAATACTTAAATTGCTTTCTTTAACTAAAATAACATCATCATATAGCACACTTGTATTTGCTTAACCCCTTAGTGACCGGCCGCGAGCGCACGCGGCCGGCACTTAACGACAGGGTTTTTTTTTTTTCTGCATTGTAGCGAATGACTTCCGTGACTTACCAGGTACGTCCTTTGTCACTAAGTGACATTTTTTCGTGACGTACCTGGTAAGTCACTTGTCGGGAAGGGGTTAAACGTCAAATTTCTTTTGTGTCCCTCCACGGCATCAAAAAACATATGGGTTATGTCTCCTCCTTCCAGCAGTCATAGGACCAATCAAAATCTCATAAGGAGTCCTGGCTACTTGGTCCTATGGGCAGCTGGAAGGAGGACGCGGGAAGTCTTACTGGCCTCACATAAAATAGCTTTCAGCTTACCTCCGCAAGGGATTCAGGCCGCAAGCAGAAGAGAGCAAGAGAAAGATGCTTCTGGGCCGCATTCATTGCTGTCCCAAATCCAGGGGAGGTCCCTGGATGCCCTGACTCCGCGTGCACACCGGTCAGAGGAAAAACACTGCATAGGAAGTGACACTGGTCCAGCAGTAGCGCTGCTGACGCAGTAGGAAAGTGATCACGCGTGCAGCTATAGAACGCAGAAGAAGGAAAACCGTTTGGGTTCCTCTACCTGGGTCATACAGCAGCGGGATTTCTGACAATCAAACAGTATGAGGACAAGGTAGGAATTTTTTTACACATTTACTATGCTTTCTGGTGGGCCTCTGCGTTCCACCTTGGAACACAAGCCAATTATGCTCTACCATATATAGAGGACCTTGGGTTTGATACCAGAAGCTATTCAAGGAAAGCAAGTTATGTTTTTGCAGTGAATATTGATTTTTTACTTCTTTTACATTTTTTTCTGGTAATTATTAAAAGTTAAGTTTTAATAGTAAATGTCTACCCCTGCATAGACTCCCTCTTCAAAAGAAAAGGGAAAGATGGAGAATAAAGATGAGAAAACCTCTCAGAAGACAAAACTCTGTGCAGGTTGTGAGAACAAGATACTGGTTTCTGATCCTAGCAAGTTATGCCCCAAATGCCTAAGGAAGGCTCTAGGTCCTGATGTGCCTTACCAGTTTCAAGACTTCCTATCACGGATGAAGTCTTCAATGCAAGAAACATTTGCATCATTACAAACTCAAAAGAAAAAGACAGTCTAAATGATCCAGATGAAGGTACTTCCGCTAGATTGGATCAAATGGATGAAGATAGCATGCAAGATATTTTTATCTGAATACTCGGAAGGCGAGATTATGGAAGATGAGGAAGGCACATTTAATATTGAAAAGATTGAACCCTTCCTCAAAAGCATGAGAAAAACCTTAGGACTATTGGACGAAACTAAAGAGCATGGTATTTTAGATAATCCCTTCCTGGGAATCAAGAAAGAGCTACCTGTTTTCCAAGTTCAACATGCTGTCTCAGATTTGATTAAGGCTGAATGGATTAAAGGGGGCAAGAGAATGTCCATGTCCTGAAGGTTTCATAGAATGTATCCATTCAAAGAAGTTATTGACATCTGTATTTCTCCCCCAAGGACTGATGCGTCAATTGTACAGTTAGCAAAAAGGACAACAATACCTATGGAAAATGGTTCATCTTTAAAGGATCCCATGGATCGGAAGATGGAAGGGCCCTGAAGAATCAATATGCACTACTAGGTCAAAACATGAAGACAGCCACAACAATGGCTTGTATCTCAAGAGCAATTTGAATCTGATTAACATGATTGGAACATAAAATTGAATCTTCGGTGTCAAGAACCAAACTGATGAAGGAAGTCACTGCAATTAAAGAAGCAGTAGCCTATTCATGTGATGCATCCATGGACACAATTAGATTAACAGCCAGATCTTCAGCCTTGTCAGTCACTTCCAGAAGAGCCCTCTGGCTCAGGTCTTGGGACGCAGACCCATCTTCAAAGGCCAAGTTGGTATCTTTGCCATTTGAAGGACCTCTGCTGTTTGGAGAGAAGTTGGAAGAAATCATCAAGGTGGTCACGGGAGGAAAAAGTTCCTTTGTCCCACAAGATAGAAGATCTAGGTCCTCCCCTGTTAGATCATCATTCAGAGGCAAGTGCCAGTCCTTTCGAGACTCCAGACATTTTCAATCCTCAAGGGGTTTCGAGCAAAGGAAACAGTCTTCTTCCCAATTTTCAAGAGGAACATTCAGAAAAGAGGGAAATCGTAAGACTCAATTCAAGAAAGAGTTCCACTGAGAGTCCTTAAACAGAACAGAAACCATAATCAAAAGGGTAAGGAAATTCAAAAGAGTGACAATTCATACATCTCAGGAGTACATGGAACTTCTGGGAACCATGACGTCCTCAAAACAAGTAGTACCCTGGGACAAGTCTCACATGAGACCTCTACAAAATTGTTTCCTAAGTCAATGGAACCAGAACCCCACAAACATAACAGAAAATTCCTCTCCCAGTAAAAATCCAGAAGAGTTCATCTTGGTGGACAAAGAAGAAGAACCTTCAGAAAGGAATTCCACTGCAGGACTTATCCTGGGAGAGAATATTAACAGATGCCAGCCTTACCAGATGGGGAGGATATTGGAGGAACAAATCTGTACAAGGAACTTGGTCAGCAAGGGAAGCCAGACTTCACATAAATGTTCAGGAATTAAGAGCAATAATGCTCTGCCTAAGAAAACTAAAAGAAAAGATAAGAAATAAGCCGGTGAAGATAGTATCGGACAGCACGATTGCTGTCTTATACATAAAAAACCAAGTGGGAACAAGGAGTCGGTCCCTAAATCTGGAAGTAAGAAGAATCCTAAACTGGGCAGAAAAGAACCTGATGGCCCTCTCTGCAATCCACATATCGGGCAACAGAAATCTGCAGGCAGATTTTCTCAGCCGCAACAAGCTGGATCCCGGGGAATGGTCTCTAAATCCAGAAATATTCAACATCATTGTAAAGAAGTGGGGTCTGCCAGTAGTAGATCTCATGGCATCTCACTCGAGCAGAAAGATTCAAGCATTCTTTTCCAGGAAACCTCCTCCTCTAGCCTTGGGAACAGACGCTCTGAACCATAAATGGAACTTCAGTCTAGCATACCTATTTCCGCCATTCCCTATGATTCCGGTGGTCCTCAAAAAGATCAGACATCATCCTGATAGCTCCAAATTGGCCCAGAAGAGTATGGTTCACAGACCTAGTAAGATCATAAACAGATATGCCACTGCCTCTACCTCCAGTGGAGGATCTTCTAACTCAGGGTCCAATTGTCCACCAGAATCGAGAAATCCTGAAATTAACGGCCTGGAGGTTGAAAGGAGTTCACCAAGATCAAAGGGACTTTCAGAATCTGTTATTAATACCATTATATCAGGCAGAAAAGCCTCATCTTCCAGAGTATACTATAGAATCTTGGACTTTTGCAAGATGGTGCAGTAACATTGGTTTAGACAGATCTTCCATCAAGTTTTCTCATGTCCTAAGTTTTTTGCAAAAGGGTTTTCAACTAGGACTACAACCAGCATACCTGAAGGTACAATTGTCAGCAATTTCAGCTTCTCCTGCAGAACAGTTTTCAGAGCATATTCTGGTTAAAAGATATCTGAGAGAAATAGACAAGTCAAGACCCAGAATAAATAGTGTAATTCCATCCTGGATTTGAATATTGTACTAGATCAGCTGTCTAGATCAGGAAAATTTGAACCATTAGATCAGGTTCATCTTAAATACCTAACTTTGAAAACTGCCTTTTTTTTACATCGGCAAAGAGGGTTGGTGAACTAAAAGCCTTATCGGACAAAAACGTATTATTTTTCATCAGGATAAGATTGTTCTTCGAACCCGTTCAGAGTTTATATCTAAGTTGATATCCTCTTTTCACTTAAACCAAGATATAGTAATACCTTCATTTTTCCCTAATACTAAGGATCAGGAAGAACGTCTGCACACTCTGGACTTACTCAGATGCATATCAATATATTTGCAGAGATCAGAACCTTTTAGAAAATCGGACTCCTTGTTCATACATTTTCAAGGAAAATTCAAGGGAAGACCTGCCTCCAAAGCATCCATCGCAAGATGGATAACAGACTGTATTAAGCTCTCATACATAGAGGCATGAAAGGATCCGCCAAAAAGCCCACTCTACTAGGGCTATGGCAACCTCATGGGCAGCAAAAGGTTCAGTGACCGCAGAAGAGTTATGTAAAGCAGCAACCTGGTCAACTATATCAACATTTATTAAACATTATCATGTTGATGTTCAGGCTTTGGCTGAAGCAGACTTTGGAAGAAAGATCCTCAAGTCAGCAGCCATCCCAGGCCGGTAAGATCTTTCCAGTTTTTTTTTTCCTCTATAATCTGAACAGGAATTATGTATAGTCAGTGTAATACTTTCCTGAGATATATAGTAGCTCTTAGAAGTTCCTAGGCTCTTCCTATAGCAATCCACATATTATAAATTCCCACCCCTGAGCACGGTTTTGTTAAATCCCATATGTTTCTTGATGCCGTGGAGGGACACAGGAGAAAGGGAGAACTTTTCTTACCGACATTTCCTTTTCTCCTGTGTCCCTCCATGGCACTCCCGACCCATTAACCTATTTTTATGTTCTAGCTTTGACAAAAGTTGACTACCGGAGGAAGTAGCCAAGACTCCTTATGAGCTATTTGACTGGTCCTACAACAGCTGGAAGGAGGAGACATAACCCATATGTTTTTTTTTTATACTGTGGAGGGACACAGGTGAAAAGGAAATGCCGGTAAGAAAATTTCTCCCTGTCTTTAACAAAACAAAACTTAAACATCAGTTCAGGGCCGGTGCTACCATTAAGGCAGGACAGGCAGCTGCCTTAGGGCACCACACTGGAGGGGCGCCGAAAAGGGGGAAGCTGGGAATTTCTATTTTTAAATATATATATCTGCTGTGAGGGAGAGCTGATCTACACTACCAAGCGCTCCCTCGTGGCGTCTATGTGACAATGCAGAGCGACCCAGGCTCTGTAGTAATACAGAGAGCTGGGAGATGACATCTCCCAGCGCTCTGCATTACTGACAACAGCGTGCGGGAGCTTCAGCTCTGTGCTGAAGGAGGCACAGAGCTCTCTTATGGCACGCCGCTAGACTACCAGGGACTCAAGTTAGGGGATCAAGGGGTATGTGGAGATGAAGGGGGCATTGTGGAAGGGGCAATGTAGAGATGAAGGGAGCATTGTGGAGATTAATATGTGGGCGGGGGCAGGGGATTGTGGCAAGGTCGGGGGGGGCATCAAAATGCACCTTCGCCTGTGTATACAAAAATCCTTACACCAGCCCTGCATCAGCTGGCTCCACATGAAAAGCATAAAACACAGTCTTCTGCAGCTCACTCATCATCTCAGCCTTGTTTATTTTATACAATTTTTACTGTGAAAAAAGTGCATATTATCTCAGCTTGGATAACTTGGATTGAGTAAGTTTACCAAAAATATAACTGCATGACTATACAGCCTCAGGTACATAACTAATATCTATTTCATGCTGAATAACCTTTAAACTATAATGTATCTTAAATAGAAAGCTATCTTTAGATAGATTTTTCCTCCAAAAGCATTTCATTAAAATAAATCTGATTTAAAAAAAAAAAAATAATAATAATAATTTGATTTTCTTTTTTTCAAATAATCGATTTTTATCCACCCTGTTCCAAAGTGGTTGTTGATTTGCCAAATATGTCAAAATTATTTGGAACAAATGGATTTGGTATCTAAACAATCAGGAATGAGGTTATTCAGAGGTACAAAATTCAAAAAGCAAGAATATTAATCCAAGATACTCACTACGCAAACCTCATTCAGAAGTCTTTTAAAGCCAAATCCATAAGAGGATGAAAAGTTAGAAAATCACAACAAATTACCTTTGACAGAGAATTCAGTTGCCACCTACAACAAACCGAAGGAATAGTGAAAGGTCTTATTTTATATGGCGATATTTTAATAGATGTGCTCTGGGATGGTTGTAGGCTTATCTGCAGAAAGGCACACACCTTAGGCAAGACAGGTTTTTTTTTGTTAGTTTTTTTTTTTTTTTTTTACATGGACACCTGGTTAAGTACATTCAGGTTCTAAACTTGCGTAGATAGCAGTCAGTGTTAAGCTTTTTCCATCGCCCTCAAAAGGCTTCATGAGCAGTGTTGCTTCAAAAACTCATGAAATTAAAAGTTGTTGTTTAACTATTTATGTGGTTTAACTTATAACTTGTCAAGCATGAAGTCAGAAATATATAGTTAGGACTACTTGTCAAGACAGAATTAAGGAACAAAGATAAAGTATCACCTGTAGCCAGACATCTATAGAACCTAATCCAGACTTGAATTTCAGGGTATTGAAAAGGTGACCAGACATATAAGGGGTGGTAATATTTGCCACCCCAGGGTACAGGGAAATTTTCTGGATTCATCAATTACAAGGATACTCAATTGGTTAAATTCAGAATGGGATTTAAGTCTTTATTAGTGTTTTTTCTTTGTTGATTATATTTACTAACCACATCTGGAAGACAGTTGTCCATGTATACTAGTGTTCTTTTACGTTGATCCATGAATGGACACAAGTGGTATACATATAAGAGAAAAAGAAGAAATAGACTGTGCTAACCTTATCTCCTGTGTAAAAGACTAATATGATATAATAGAGAAGGGGAAATATTAGGAATTAATATAAAACCACTAGACTCTAAAGCTTCTATTCCCTTATTTATGGGTGCGTGCAGCCCACTAATCTCGCTCTGAGAAAATAGCAAATTAACCCGTTCAAACAGGAAATGAAGGGAAGACGCTAGACTCTATAATAGATACACAAACGTTTATTATTAAACAGTATATTATAATCAACATAAAGAGGGTACCCTCAAACAATATACTTTAAAAACATTGATACATAAAATGTAATATTTAACATCTATAATCAATTTTCTTGATAATAAATGAATTACAGTCAATATAAATGTGGTATAAACTAGTAATCGGCTGGATGCATTAGCCTTAGTGAAATATATAGAATAGATAGATGCTGGCATCCTGGCCTTACCGCTTGTGACAGTCACTCACGACTATATAATCATAAAGGCTGTCGTATGAGTCTCCTTTGACTAATGACAACATGCAGGCAGAGATTACCTTTATGACCGCCAACGTGGTATTCTCCCGACTGTTGTAAATAGGCTCCGTAGCTCAGGCTGATGACTCGTCTAAGCAGCGGGCAGGAATTTTAACCTCCCGGCATCCTGTATGCTTAGACTGCAGTTGATATAACGTCTCTTAAGAAGTGGGCAGTGTATCTGTATTGTGGTCTCATACCAGTTATCAACTTATGATGTTTGAAGTGATTAGCGATATTCCAGCTTAATACCAACATGTTTTGTGTACAATATCAAACGTTTTTACAAGGTATGGCAATAGAATAAACAAGTGAATATTTTTAGTGCCATAAATAGCACCAAAAAAAGAACACTATGTTCCCTGGAATATATATTTAAAGGGAAAGGAAGAGATTTATCTTAAAGGTAAATACCAATAACTATAATGTGATCCAATCATCACTAAAATTAGAGTATAGTAGTCCTGGCATCCATACAGCCACAAATGATGACAGACCCCCTACATGAAGAATCTAGAGATGCATGTGTAGCAGGATTCCCCCCAAAAAAACTAGGCGATATATAAAATGCCTAAAAATATATTGTTTTTCCTTTCCCTTTAAATATGTATCCCAGGGAACAGTGCTCTTCCTTTGGCGCTATTTATTGCACTAAAAAATATTCACTTATTTATTCCATTATTCTACCATGAAAAAGTGTCATATCTTACAAGAAACTCATTGGAATTAAGCTGGAATATTGTTAAATCACTTCAAACCTCATAAGTTGATAACTGGCATGAATTTGAACGTTTACTGCACTACAGATACACTGCCCACTTCTTAAGAGACATATCAACTGTAGTCTAAGCATACAGGATGCCGGGAGGTTAAAATTCCTGCCCGCTGCTTAGACGAGTCATCAGCCTGAGTTACGTAGCCTATTTACAACAGTCAGGAGAATACCGCTTTGGCGATCACAAATATCATCTCTGCCCGCATTTTAGCATTATTCTCAGGAGACTCAAAAGAACAGCATTTATGATTATATAGTTGGAAGTGACTGTCACAAGTGGTAATGCCAGGACACCGGCATCTCATCTATATATTTCACTAAAGCTAATTCATCCAGCCGATTACCAGTTTATACCACATCTATATTAACTGTAATTCACCTATTATCAAGAATATTGATTATAGATGTTATATATTACATTTTATGTATCTATGTTTTAAAGTATCTTGTTTGAGGGATTCTCTGTAGATTTTAATATACTGTTTAGTAATAAATGTTTTTTACCTGTTATAGACTAGCACTCTTCCCCTTCATTTCCCATTTGAACAGGTTAATTTGATACTTTTACATATGTAAATATTTTCTGGTGTTTTTATATAGTTTGATAGTGGTCAATGCTTGTTTCATATGAATACCATGTGACTCAAGGTTTTTAGTGTCCAAAAAAGTTGAGCCTTTATCTGCATATCTTTACTACTTAATATTAGTGGCTGTTTTGCAGATATCTTTACAGACAGTTCCACTGATGCCTGGTAGTCACAGATCCCCGCACAAGGGGTGAAAGCAATGACACGGACAATGAGGAAAGGACATAGTAGTTGAGAACCTGGACAGGGAGAAAAAACCCAACACAAGAAATGTGAACAGGAATGGGGATGCAAGACAGGCGTGAAAGCAGTCAACAGGATGGGGGTAGAAGTCTTTACAGAGATTCTGACAGCAGCGGCCAGGGGCCCCCTGCATCTCTTGGAGAGGCAGTAAGTAGATTAGTATGTCTCTTCCTCATTGCTTCCCAGCGTATGGCTGGCACAAGTGGAGAACTTTCCATAATGAGATGCTTTTCTATATATAATATATAGAGAAAGTCAAAAGACAGTAACTGTAAAGGTATATATATATATATATATATATGTGAGATTCTTACTACAAACAAGCTGAGTAGATACATACATTTGTCTTACAAAAGGAAGCTTTATTCCCATCATTACTTATGGAAAAATGTAATTTGGAATTCTCCAAAGTGGCTTTTAAGAAGGTCCCAGAAGCTTACTGTAGTTAACTTGCATGTGAGGAGATGCTTTAATTTCCCACACTCATTTGATGGCTATAACAATATTCTGTTTTAGCTATGACAGCCAATCCAGACCATCATAAATTCTGGGACTTTTACATCTGCCTGAGAATATTTACATATTATTTAAGTTACTTACTCATTTGACTTGCATTTTAAGCATAGCAGATATCACGATAGACTGCATTATGCGTGAAAACTGGTTAATAGTAGTATTTACCACGTCTAATGTCTTATTTTTATCGGTGTTTTGACAAAGAACTGTACACTCCTTTTTAATTATTAATGAAAAGCCCTTTAAGACACGCAGTGGCTTTAAGCTATTGTCGAAAGTTCCAGAACTCCGGGACGTGTGCCCTTAGAATGATGAATGTTAAATTGTCCTGTTTCTTTAATAAAAATGAATCATGGTTCAGTTTAAATATATTGTAACCAGTACTGTATTCGAAGAGCAACACACCATGCGCTGTGAAGCGTCGTACTTAAAATATTTTCCATGCGGCTATCCTTGCGTCCATCACGCACACAACCCAGTCACCTCCCCCTCCATCACACTCGCTGCACTTTCATACATCTTACGTGCAGGGCAGCAGTTTAATTCCATTAACTGCCACAAATATCTGTTTCCTCACCTGCTTCCTTTCCTACCGGCAGCGCCGGTTCATCTCCATTACCAACCTCAGCCGCCATTTTCTCACAAGCTACAGAACAACAACGAACAAACCACTACGCCAAAAGCTGCCGCTGGAGACTGTAGAGAGAGCGAGCACGAGCACGCAGACGCACGCGAAACCTCACAGATCGCGAGAAGTGGAATGAATGAGTTTCCTCTGGGACTCATGCGAGACTTTGGTTGTTCACTTTCGGTTCATTTAGTAACTGTAGAGCTATGTGTACAAATTATGTTAGTGAGATGTAGTCCTTTGCGTGCCAGGGGTTCCTTACGTATTGAGTACCAATGGTTTTTTCATTCACATAGCTTTTCTTATTCATACCTGGGAACTTTTGAAACGAGCTTACCTTGAGTTCTTTGAAATAGTAACCCTTAACACTGCCAAGAAAGAAGATTCTAGGTGGCATGTTAGTGTTTTCTCTAACACTTAGACGATCCAGTCGGTCCTCAAAGTACCTGTAACATGTTATGTTCTGCGATATCAGATCCTAATCATTCAAGAAAAGCATATTAGACATTAATGGCTCAATTCAATTCACCCTGTAGCATAAAAAAACACCAGCATTTTTTTCAAGCACGGTAAGCCATTCAGTTACCAGTGCTATAGAAAGAAACAGCTGGGGCGCTAAAGTTAGCGCCCATTTGAACCCATAAAAACGACGTCCATTTCCCCATTAAACTCCATGTTAGGCTTTAACATGAGTTAAGCGACCCACTCTAACAATTGAAAATCTGCACCCAGTTTTTTGGGGCACAGAGTTCCTTAATACATGTTTAGTCCTGCCAGTGAATAAACTGAAAGAGAGAAAAAAGGTCCAGAAAAACCTAAGTGACCAGTGGATGTATTGATATTGGACCCTAAGCCCCATATCCATACATCCAAAGTACATAAGAAATGTGACAAATGTCAGTCAGGTTAACCCTGTGAGTGCCAGTGGGATAAGCTTACGTCACTGGCACTCACAGGGTTAATCCGACAGTTTAAAAACATCACATGAAGAGTGAGACTTACCTGTAATCCTGATGCCCAGCGCGGTCTTCTACACCATGACCAGCTGCTGTCCTTCTTCTATCTTGTGTCCTCTTCTGCTCTGTCTTCTTCTCTTCATCCTTGTATCAAATAGTTGCCTGTAAAGAGAAAAAAAAACAAACAGAAAATATGTTCAACAAACATAACATGAAATTTGTGCACTGTTTAACCCTTGGGCAGAGGAGTGTGCTTTGCGTAGCTCTCAGTCAAAGGGTTAAAGTAATGTATACATTCTAAGTTGCAACACAGAATTCCCCCAATCGAAAAATCTGTGTCCCAATCTATTTCCTTAACCCCTTAAGTACCATTGACGTGGCAGGACCGTCACGCTAGTCTGGCACTTAAGGACCAGTGACGGTCCTGCCACGTCACGTACTTTTACTCACCGCGCTCCTGTAGGAGCGCGGTGAGTAATACCGGGCACTGAAGTTGATCGCTCCAAGACCGGAGCGATCTCTTCCAGTGCCCCGTTTGACGTGCCGCCCCACTTGATCAGTCACGTGGGACGGCACGTCAAAGTTTCCTATGTGTTCCTTAAGGGACGGCATGCCCCGGGACCGCTGGTCCTTAAGGGGTTAAACAAAGATTCTTTGTTCCAAATAGAAATATCATCTACTAACTAGGATAGCTGCACATGTCTCTAATAGCAATAACTATATTCATAATTAAAATATATATTATCAATGGTGCACTCATAAACAATCAATAACACATAGAAGAAAAAAAGGTTAACTATAAGGTACAAGATACCAAAGAGCAACTTTTAAAAAGGAAGCTTATTTAATGAGGCACTCAATAGGTATATCCAAAACATACAGGCTTTATTAGATAATACAAGAGTATACAAACGGGATAAAAATAATTAAAAACAGTCTATATAGGCAGATTCATTTATAAACAAACCCAGATAATACAAAAAAACAAAAATAGCTAATATATATCAATTGTGTGAAAGAACCATAAAAATGGTTCAAATAGAAAGACAAAAATACATAGTAAAGTGCATAAACCAATACATAATATAATCAGAAATAAAGATATACTTATCTGGTGGCCAGAATTATTAGTGAACACACTGGGAAATGAGAGTAAGAAACTGCCATATAACAGAGAACCCAACGCGTATCGCCAGTAGTGTTCTATTATTCTATTGTTTAGTTTTTTGTATTATCTGTATTGTTTATATATTAATCTGGCTATACAGACTGTTTTTAAAGGGATGGTAATACTTAAAAATTACTAATCCATATAGTGCAGTTATGTTAAAAAGAAATGAATTGCCCCCAGTGTCATCTCTCAAACGTTTATGGTTTGAGAGATAATCGCTCTTAAAGTCCCCCCCCCCTCCCTTTTCCCCAAAGTCAGTGTTCTAGATGACTGCAGGGAAGTCTGTTGTACGACCGTCAGGCGCCTCTGCAGCAGAGCCAAGATCGCTTTAATAAAAAATAATTCTTTCACTGAAACAGTCTTCTACATGTGCTTGGTTTGCAAGCACACGTAGAAGACTGTTTTAGTGGAAGTTTTTTTTTATTAACGTGATCTCGGCTCTGCTGCAGAGCCGCCTGATGATTGTAAGACCGGATTTCCCTTCAGTCAGCTACAATGCTGACTTCAGGGAAAGGGGAGGGAGGGGGGAACTTTAGGAGCGATTATCTCTCAAACCATAAAGGTTTGACAGATGATACTGGGGCAATTCATTTCTTTTTAACATGACTGCAAAATAGGGATTAGTCATTTTTAAGTATTACTATCCCTTTATTTGATTTTATCCCATTTGTATACTCTTGTATTATCTAATAAAGCCTGTATGTTTTGGATATACCTATTGAGTGCCTCATTAAAGGAGCAGTAAACTTTTATTTATGAAAACACATATTTATAGAACTTTTCCTGCTGAATAAAACAAGGTCACTCCCATCTCTGTCAGATGTTTTATTCAAAATTTATAGCAATTTAAATAATCAGGAAGTGAATTTACTGTGTTTATTTCCTGATAGTTCTAACTGACAGGAAGTGACAGGCAGTTTCTATCACATTCTATGGAGAACTGTATGTCTCTGACTTTTCTGACTTTCCTCTCCATTAGCATCTAACAGGAAATCTAATTAGAATTTGATCACTAGATCACCTCCACACAACAAATACTCTAGGTTGGATTACATTTTTCTTTCACACAGACATCTTCAGTTGGCTCGATCAGCATCGGTGGGTAATATTACCTGGAGTGATCATGCTCCTGTTTTGTTGGAAATGCGGCTTCCCTCGGTGTCCGGTCGTCAGTTTTGCTGGAGGCTTAATGATTCTTTACTGAAGGATCCCTCGAATGTAGCCAAATTACGTGAATCCCTCACGCAATACTTTGCCGAAAATTCTGGCCCTACCATGTCCCCATCCGTGGTATGGGAGGCTCACAAAGCAGTGATTCGTGGACACTTGATTGTCATGGGTACCAATCGTAAACGGCAGCGGGCGGCTAGGATGCGTCATCTATTAGACAGTATTGTAACTATTGAACGTCTACTTTGTCTCCTGAGGTTTTCCAGGAACTGACTCAATTGCGGGCATCCTTGGCTTCTCTGTGTAATGAGTCGATGGTCCGGTCTTGCCAGATGGTTCGGAGTTCTTATTATGTCCATGGTAATAAACCTGGCAGATACCTGGCAAGGGCCTTGCGGTCCAAACAGGCTCAGGCTTTCATTCCGAAGATCCGATCTGCATCACATGCTTTGCTTCATCGTTCCAATGAGATTGCTGAGGCCTTTCAAATCTATTATCAGTCGTTGTATAACATCAATGGCTCTTCTCCCCCACCGGACCCTTCTGGGTTTGTTCCTGAGATAGCGGAATACTTGAACCGTTATATGCCTCGTAGGTTGTCCACCCAGGTTGCAGACTCTCTTGACCACCCTTTGACAGACAAGGAGATTCTTCAGGCTATCAAATCTTCTCCCAGTGGTAAAAGCCCGGGACCAGATGGTCTGACTACTTCCTATTATAAAACCTTTCTAGATATTCTGATCCCGAGTTTTCTTTTCACATTTAACTCTCTTATTCCGGGTGCCTCTTTGGCACCTCATTCTCTGTCTGCTTATATCACCGTCCTTCCGAAGTCCGGGAGGGATCCGGAACTCTGCTCCAGTTACCACCCTATCTCCCTGCTAAACGTTGACATGAAGTTGTTTGCTAAAATTCTAAGCAATCGCTTGAAGTTCGCCTTTGCTGACCTGATACATAAAGACCAAGTAGGTTTCCTCCCCGGTCGTGAAGCTAGGGATAACACTGTGAAAGCCATAAACCTGATTCATCTGGCTAGATCAAGGGGTGTCCCTACTTTACTGCTGTCCACTGATGCAGAGAAGGTATTCGACAGCGTGAGCTGGCCTTTCTTATGGCACGTCTTACGACATGTTGGCCTAGGGACTCAAATGCTCCATTGGATAACATTTTTGTACCATTCCCCTACAGCTCAAATCCGGGCGAATGGTTTGCTTTCGGATCCCCTCGCCCTGTCGAATGGGACTCGCCAAGGTTGTCCCTTGTCCCCCCTTCTCTTTGTTCTGGCTTTGGAGCCCTTCCTTAATGCAATTCGCCAGAACTCTTCGATCCATGGGCTCGAGGTATCTGGTAGAGGTTTCAAGATTGCAGCGTTTGCTGATGATCTTCTGTTTTTCATTACCCAACCCCTGGTGTCTCGACCTAGTCTCCTCTCCGAGATACGTGACTACGGGCTTTTGTCTAATTTTAAAATTAACATGGATAAATCAGAGGCGCTCAACATCTCTTTGTCTCTGCAGATGCGGGAGCAGCTGGGATCTTCTTTCCCTTTCAAATGGGCTTCGGCCAGTTTACGATACCTCGGCATTTCTCTCACGGCTTCCCCTTCTTCCCTCTTTGAGTGTAACTATCTACCCCTTAGAGACACTCTTAAAGCGGATTTAGACAAATGGGCCAAATTGAAGCTTTCATGGTTTGGACGCATGGCCGTGGTGAAGATGAACATCCTACCACGTTTCCTTTATCTTATACAGACAGTCCCCGTTTCAGTCCCGGGTTCATTCTTTCAGGGGGTGAGACGGTTACTTACTAAGTTTATCTGGTCTTCGAGAGGTAAGCGCTTGGGTTATTCTTACCTGATTCGCCGTAGGGAACTTGGGGGGGTGGGTTTGCCTGACTTGGGAGAATACTATAGAGCGACCATTTTGGCCCGCGTTGTAGAGTGGACTGCCTGTTCTGACAAATTGTGGACCATTATAGAACAGGACTTCTTGTTGGTCCCCATCTCTGTGGCTGCCTGGGTAGCTTCCCGACAGCGGGTTATGGCGGATGAGTCACGCCCTCTAATACCCCACACCCTTAGAATATGGAGACGTCTGGCCACCACCCGAGGCTTGCTCAGTTCCCCTTCTCCTCTTACTTCATTGGTACATAACTCAGACTTTCTGCCTGGTTTATCGGGTTCATTGTGGAGAAGGCTTCTCCCTTTGGGGACTGAGACCCCCAGACTCTCTGATGTGACACGTGATGGTAAACTCCTCCCACTGCAGACTTTATTGGAGGGTAGGGCGTGCCACCCATCTGTCCCTTATTTTTATATTCAGCTAACACATTTCGTTAACTCCTTTCAGGTGGCTCCGACTACCTCTCCTGCTAGTACTCCCGTGGAGGTTCTTTGCTCCTCCCCCGATCCCCCCCGCAGGCTGGTCTCTGCTTTGCATGGCCTTCTGCTTTCCTTATCCCATTCGTCCAAGCCCCATTTTGTTAGATCCTGGGAGACGGATTGCGGTTGTATATTGACGGATCGGCAATGGTCTAAGATAGCTATCCTCGTCCACAGATGTTCTATGTCCTCTAGAATCCAGGAGAATGCCTATAAGATATTGACTAGATGGTATCGGGTTCCTTCGCTATTGCATAGATTCTATCCGGCGGTTCCGGGCACGTGTTGGAGGTGCCTACAACATAGGGGTGATTTCTTGCACATTTGGTGGACGTGCCCGTTGCTACAGCCCTTCTGGACGGCGGTGGTGGACACGATTCACGTCGTGGCGGATCCTCTTCTTCCTAAGACCCCGATGGCCCTTCTCCTACATCACACTACCCATCCCTTACACATTTACACACGCTCATTCACGATACGCCTGATAAACACAGCCAAGGTTCTGATCCCCAGATTCTGGAAGGTGCCTCACCCTCCCTCCTATAGGGATTGGATATCCTCCGTTGAGTCTATCCGCTCTGCGGAAGACTTAGCGTTTGCGGCCCAGGGACGTGGCTTAACTCATGCCACGCGTTGGTTCCATTGGGAGGAATTCTTGAGGGGTTGGGATTTTCAGGAACGGTTGTCGATGGACTCTTCTTGATCCGACGGCTCCCCCCCACACACTATTTCTGTTTCCAGCGCACATGGCCTTGATCCTCCCTCTCTCTTCTTTCTTTCTCCTTTTTCTTTTTCCTTTCTACTTATTCCTTTCTTTGCCCCTTTCCTTTCTTCTCCCCTTTGGCTCGTTTTTCTATTTTTACTGTTTTACTGTTTATTGAAGGTTTTTGTACTTTCTTACCAATGCTTCATATATGTCTCCAATCCTGGTGCACACCTTACTCTTTTTTTCTTTGTAAAACGAGTCATGTACGTTTTATCTGTCAATGTTGTTTGTTATAAAAATTCCTTTAAAACGAATAAACATATATTAAAAAAAAAAAAAAAAGAATTTGATCACTAGAGGGCACTGCTAATGTAAAAAAAACATGGGTTTAAACTGTAATAACTCTGGAAATATAAATCTCTCAGCAGTGGGAGTACCCTTATTTTACTCAGTAGGTAAATCCCTGAAATATATATTTTTTCATAAAAAAAGTTTACTGCTCCTTTAAATAAGCTTTCATTTTGAAGGTTGCTCTTTGGTATCTTGTACCTTATAGTTTACTGTTTTTTCTTCTAAATATAAATATCATGGCTAATGTGAAAATATTGGTTCACTGAAATAAATAACAAGTTGTTGGCTCTGCCACTGTTAATGGTTGTGGCAGCAGGAATTACTCTAACAACAACAACAACAACAAAAAGAACCCTTGGTACCTTAAGGGCCAATTCCCAAGCCAGTGTGTGGGAAATTTGAACAGAGACTGGCTTTTATATGGCCAGTCTCTGTTCAAAATTTCTCCCAGACGTCCACTGTATGGGATGAGTGCTTACCTCCCAACCAATCAGCTTTCAGTGGCATTCATCATTCCCCCAGATAGGAGTTGATTGGCTGGGAGGTGCAATGGATGTCTGTGAGACATTTTGAACAGAGACTGGCCATATAAAAGCCAGTCTGTGGTTAAATTTCCCACACGCTGGCTCCGGTATTGGCCTAAAAAGCTCCAAGGGTTTTTTCTTGTCAGACTCAATTCCTGCCGCCACCGCTGGCAACAGCAGCAGAGCCAACAACTTGTTATTTATTTCAGTGCACCAATGTTTTTGCATTAGCCATGATATTTCTATTTCAAATGAAGAATCTCTGTTTAGCTAAAAGGATTGGGACACTGATTATTCAATTGGGTGAATTTTGTGTTGTGACCTGGAATGGATGCATTACTTTAACCTTTTGATTGCCAAAGAGGAATGTAATGCATTGCTCTGCAATGTGTTGTGTACCCTTCTGAAAGTCAAAGGGTTAAACAATGAACATATTTCCACGTTATGTTTGCAACCATATTCAATGTTTATTGTATTTTTCTTTTCTTCTGTGTATCCAAGGCATTAAGGAATGGGAACATCTCCACCCTCCAGCTGGGTAGGACAAACCGGAAGATTCAAAAGGCGACACGAGAAGGCTTCCTCCAGTTTCTTTTGTCCTACCCAGCTGGCTGGACGTTCTCCCAATCGCTCCCTGGCCGTCATGAGTGCCGCCTTGCGCCTCTTCCCCCCCGTTACCTGCACCTCCGCTGCGGTTGCCGACGGAGGCAAAGTCTGCATCTCAGGCTCAAGTCTTGGCGCCCTCATCGGCGCGCGGTGCATATTTGAAGCGGTCCTGTGCGCCCTTCTCAATCAGGCACTTCCAGGGGAGGAAATACTGGTAGCAACACAATGAGCGCTTAAGTGACCTGGACCGGAACACCTCACCGGTGTCCAGTGGAGCACAACAGCAAGAGCAAATGGAGGTACCAACGCCAGCCGGCGCGGTTGCGGTGTTAACGGCACAGGAAAGACTACAGCTCTGCTAGTGCTAATAGGTAGGCATGGTCAGGAAGGCACAGGCACACTCAGTGTTAACAGGCTTGAATGGAATACACTGGCTTGGCAAGTAAAAGAGTACAGGCTCAGAGATCTGAGGCAACCGGCACAGCAAGGGTTAATACTGGTTTTACAAGGGTACTTAGTTCAGCAGTGCTTATTGAACAGGCTCAGGCAACGGTCCAGTAACCAAGAGAGGATTAGTCAGAGCAACACAAACACAGTTCAGAATGTCACCAGCCGGCGACCTGGAATACGCAGGAACACAGGAACAAACGTAGCACTGGATCCCAACCGGAACCGGATCGGTACTCGGAGCTTGAACGTCAATCATGGAGCAGGAACGTCAGCCAGAGCCGGGTCAATCACGGAGCAGGAACATCAGCCAGAGCCAGGTCAATCACGGAGCAGGAACGTCAGCCAGAGCCGGGTCAATCACGGAGCAGGAACAATGGGATGGTCAGACTAGCCGAGTCGGTAAACCGGACAGCAGAAACACAGCAACAAGGCACAGGCTCAGGAACACCACGAAAGGGCAACTGACAAGTGCCCACAACCCAGTATATAAAGGAACATCCTGGGCGGGCCAATCAGCTTCCTCCAATGCACAGGTAACCCAGCAAAGATTGACAGGGAAGCACGGGAACCGTGATAGAATCCCCCATTGAGGACTAGGGCTCAGAATATGAGTCAGAGGAAGGAGAGATAACAGAAGAAACTGGAGTTTTTAATTCTGACCGCATTGATTCCTTTGTTAAGCTCATCAGAAAAACCTTGGGTCTCTCTGAATCACAACAAGATATGGATATTATGGATATTGCGTTTCTAGGGAAAAAGAAATCTGCTCCAGTATTTCCAGTACATCAATCCATTTCAAATCTAGTGGCGGCGGAATGGAAATTGGGTGACAGAAGGACAACGGTCCCTAGAAGGTTCAAGAAGATGTTCCCTTTTAACGAGAAGGATGTGCAGCAATGGTCTGCTTCCCCTAAGGTTGATGCTCCAGTTGCACATCTGGATAAACAGACTCTTCTACCTCTAGAAGATGGTACCTCTCTTCACGACCCAATGGAGAGAAAAATGGACGTCGCGCTCAAAAAGCAATTTTCGGTCATAGGAGAAAATTTGAAAGCAGCTACAGCCATGGCATGTGTATCCAGGGTAATGCGCATTTGGCTCACGGAGCTGGAAGACAAAATTGAATCTAATGTTTCAAGATCCAAACTTCTAAAGGAGGTCGCCACCATTAAGGAAGCAACAAACTACTCCTGTGATGCCTCCCTGGATATCATTCGTCTTCTGGCCAGATCTTCGGCTCTCTCTATTTCTACTCGCAGATCCCTATGTCTTAAACCATGGAAAGCGGATACTACCTCAAAAATTAAACTTATTTCTCTTCCCTTCACGGGATCCTCCCTCTTCGGCGAACATCTTGATGAGATTATTAAGAAGGCCTCAGTAGGGAAAAGCCCTTTCTTGCAGCAAGAAAGAAAATGCAGAACATCCCCGTCCTTTCAGTCCTCTAGATTCAGGAATCAGTCATTTCGGGACAACAGAAGGCGAGACTCCAACCGACCAGGAGACTACAGAGGAAGACCTTCCCAGAGAGGTGGCTCCAGACGTGAATACGTCAAAAAGCCCCAGTTCAAGAGAGAAAACCAATGATTTCCAGCGGGCCTCAGCCCAGATCCCAGTAGGGGGCAGACTGGGTTTTTTTCTACCGATCTGGAGGTCCCAGGTACATCCAGATGCCTGGGTCTCCCAGATCATAGGACTGGGGTACCCGCTGGAGTTTCTGTCTGTCCCTCGCTCATCGCACTTCATCAGGTCCAGAGTCCCAACCAATCAACACAAAAGGCAAGCACTCTGGGACTCAATCAACTCATTATTGGAACAAGCAGTCATAGAAGAAGTACCGAACCAGTACAGATGTTCGGGGATTTATTCACCCTTCTTTCTAGTCCCAAAACCTTCGGATCTTTACAGGCCAATTCTGGACCTCAAATCAATCAATGTCCTTCTCAAACAGGTCCACTTCAAGATGGAGTCCACGGAATCAGTAATCCAGTCGCTATCTCCAGGGATGTTCCTTACATCTATCGATCTCAAGGATGCGTATTATCACATCCCAATTCATCCTGCGCACAGGAGATTTCTAAGGTTTGTAGTCCATCAGCAGCATTACCAGTTTGCAGCCCTCCCGTTTGGCCTGTCGTCTGCCCCGAAGGTGTTCACCAAAGTCTTGGCACCAGCATTGGCATGCTTAAGACAACAAGGGATCAACATCCTGGCTTACCTAGATGACCTCCTGATAATGGCTCCGTCACTCGAAGTAGCTCTGACACAGACCCACCTAGTCCTACAGTTTCTGCAAGAAACGGGCTGGATAATCAATTACAAAAAGAGTCAGCTATCACCGTCACAGAAGATGGTCTTCCTGGGTCTACAAATCAACACAAAGGACTCTTCAATTCGTCTCTCTGTAGACAGAATTCTCAAACTTCAGAGAAAAACCTCAATTTTTCTGAGCAAAGTGCACCACTCTGCCAAGGACTTCCAGGAGCTTCTGGGTTTAATGTCATCGGCAACTCAAATTGTCCCTTGGGCAAAACTACATCTACGTTGTCTTCAATACAACTTCTTGAAATACTGGAGAGCAGACCATGGGAATCCTCTTCAACGGATCCCCCTATCCTCTAAAACAAGGCTGAGTCTCCAGTGGTGGTTAAACCAAAGAAATCTTCAAAAAGGGAGGTCCCTTATGAAACAAAACTGGGAGATTTTTTACACAGACGCCAGTCTCACCGGTTGGGGAGGGACCTGGAACCACAAGACTGTCCAAGGGAAGTGGAAAGTATCGGAAAGATCCCTTCATATAAACATCCTGGAAATGAGAGCAGTAAGGAAAACTCTTCTCCACTTCAGTCAGCAGCTCAAAGGGGCAAATGTCCTTGTTCGGACAGACAATGTCCCAACAGCAATGTATTTAAAAAACCTGGGGGGAACGAGAAGCCCAGCTCTCTGCAAGGAAGTAAGAAGTCTCCTTCTTTGGGCCGAAAAGCACCTAACAGGAATTTCAGCAGCTCACATCTCTGGGAAAAGCAATCTAGAGGCAGACTTCCTCAGCCGTCATACACTGGACCAGGGAGAGTGGTCTCTGAATCCGGAAGTCTACAACCAACTCTCAGCCAAGTGGGGTCATCCGGACGTCGACCTCATGGCATCAAGCTTAAACAAAAAGAACAACCTCTTATTTTCCAGATGGCAGGACCCACTCTCCATGGGTCAGGATGCCCTAACCTTTCCCTGGCACTTCCGTCTGGCCTACATCTTCCCTCCAACTCCCCTCCTCATGCAGGTAGTGAAGAAGATTCGCATGGACAAAGTGAAAGCCATACTGATTTCCCCATATTGGCCTCAGAGAATCTGGTTCTCTCACTTGATCCAGATGTCAATAGAGGATCCCTGGGAACTTCCCATGAGGGAAGACCTTCTACTTCAGGGTCCTGTCTTTCACGACAATCTCAACCTATTACATCTAACGGCCTGGCGGCTGAGCGGGAGTCTCTAAGGCATAGGGGATTATCAGAACCAGTTATTGATACCATCCTTCAAGGAAGAAAACCTTCTACGACTAAAATCTATTATAGAATCTGGTCTGTCTTTGCTAAATGGTGTAATCAAGGGAACTTGACCGTTAAAGACCTGAATGAAGCCAACATTTTGAGTTTTCTCCAAGAAGGATTTCAAACGGGCCTTCGCCCAGCCTCCCTGAAGGTCCAGATCTCTGCACTATCTGCAATCCTGGCCAGACCTTTGGCTGAACATGATCTAGTAAAAAGATTTACTAAATCCATTGTAAAATCCAGACCTACCTTCAGAGAACTTGTAGCCCCTTGAGACTTAAACCTTGTCCTTAACCAGCTTTCAAATTCCCATTCATTTGAGCCCATTGACAGCATTTCTCTGCATCGCCTGACTCTTAAAACTGTTTGTCTCACAGTTATAACTTCAGCCAGAAGGATAAACGAACTTCAAGCTCTCTCTTCAAAACCTCTATTTTTATCTGTTCATTCAGATAAAATAGTATTCAGGGTTACTTTCCTTTCCCCCTAAGGTGGTCTCAGACTTCCACATCAATCAGGATATCATTCTACCATCCTTCTGAAGTAACCCTCAGAATCCTAAAGAAGTCCTTCTTCACCATCTAGATTTGGTCCGTTGTGTCTCAACTTATCTCAACAGAACCAAGGAATTTAGGTCAGCAGAATCTTTGTTTATATATTTTCAAGGCAGATTCAAAGGGAAAGCAGCTTCAAAACCATCCATTTCAAATTGGATTAAAGAATGTATTAAGATATGCTATTCAGAATCTGGTCTTACAGCACCCACCAATATTAAGACACATTCCACCAGAGCTATAGCTACTTCCTGGGCTAAACAAGCTCAGGCAACTCCTTTAGACATATGTAAAGCAGCCAATTGGTCATCTATTTCCACCTTCATGAAACATTATCAGCTGGATTTACAAGCCTCGGCAGATGCCAGCTTTGGCAGGAAGGTCCTGGAGGCTGTAGTGCAACACTAAACGTAAGTCCCTCCCTATTGTTTTGGATACTGCTTTTAAGTCCCATTCCTTAATGCCTTGGATACACAGAAGAAACATATAAATTTACTTACCGATATTTAGTTTTCTTCTGTGTAACTCCAAGGCATTCCCACCCTACTAACATTCTTTACCTTAGTATCTTACTGCTTTGCCAAAAGGAAACTGGAGGAAGCCTTCTCGTGTCGCCTTTTGAATCTTCTTTGTCCTACCCTGCTGGAGGGCGGAGACGTTCCCATTCCTTAATGCCTTGGAGTTACACAGAAGAAAACTAAATATCAGTAAGTAAATTTGTATGTTTCAGGTAACTGTGATACAAGGAAGAAAAGAAGACGAAGACAGAAGATGAAGTACAGTGGAATGCAGGTAAGTGTTACAATTGTGGGTGTTAGGGCTAGTATTGCACTTCAGTGTTAGAGTTAGTGTTTGGGAGGGTGACTGCGTGTTTGTGCTCACTCTTGGTGTTTGGCAGTGTGTCCGGGACCAAGCGTTAGCCCTTTTACGTTGATGTTTCCATTACTCATGCTATTTAGTGTGGGTTTTGGGAACTTAAATCACACATTGGACGTTTTGCCATAAGTCGGATTTTGTGGCCCAGTGCTCGTGGTTTCAGTTGGTAGGGCAATTGGATACTGAATTAGACAAATGCTTTCTATGGTTGGTAGCCAATTTTGCCCTACCGGCTGTTTTAGCAGGAATAATTGAATCAAGACCTAAATTGGTGTGAATATGGACTCTCTTACCCTGTAAATCTGGCCATTCACCCTGAGGCTTTGACATTTGGTTCAGAACCCTGAGTCTCAGGGTCAAACCCTGATAATTCCCAGCTATGCTTGTGTTAACCCATTGGGGACTAAAAAGGCATGCAGCACATTGCTCACCACTCTGCTCTGCAAGGGGTTAATGTGTCTACACCTGCAGGAAACTTATGAAAACACGTACTCGATGATCGCACTGCTTTCTTTACAGACCTGTGGAATGTTATTTTAAACTAACACTTAACAAGATAAAATGAAGTTATATACACTTATAGACCACATTGTACTTGCGTAAGTAAAAAAAAAAAAAAAAAAGCTCTGCTTACTTTCTTATAGCTAAAATCTAGTTGTATACATGCTCAGCGGGAGCTTCAGTTGCCTTGCGGAGGTGGACTTTCATTAACATCAATCCTGATAGGTGTCTAAGAAGTGACAATTCTTTATTAACTGTAAACGAGATATGCAATCATTACACGTTCATTATCAGAATAGTGGGTACACTAATACATATGCCTTTAAAGGGTTAGTAATGTCTTATTTTAAGAACATGTAATATTTTAGATATTAAAAAAATAAATTAACTGCTCCAAGTCCCATCTCTCAAATATTTATATTTTGAGAGATATAAGGTTTTAAAGTTCTCCCTCCCTCCCCTTTCACTGATGTCAGCTTCCAAGCTGACAGAAGGAGATCCTGGTCCCAGGACCAGCTGGCGGCTCTTCAGCAGAGCCGAAATAGTGCTATCTAAAAATAAATACTTAATTGGAACGGTCTACAAAGTGTTCCTGGTCTGCAAGCACACTTTGTAGACCATTCCAATGAAGTATTTCTTTTTAGATAGTGCTATTCTGGCTCTGCTGAAGAGCCGCCATCGGGTCACATGACTCAAATCTCCTTCTGTCAGCTTTACAGCTCATATCAGTGAAAGGTGGGGAGACTTTAAAACCTTATATCTCTAAAACTATAAAACTCAAAACAAGACATTACTAACCCTTTAAATACCTGTCTTATCCAAACAGTATTATCCAAATGGTGTCTGAATAGGATAGTCTACACCAATGTTTCTTCATCTTTTGCTCACAGTACCCCTAACATGCAGGCTGGTACTTCCAGGGCATCCCTAATTTTTTATAAGTTAAATAACAAGGAGCAGTGAAGGCTACAAATAAATACATGTCATTATTTTTAGATCTTGGATTGAGACTAAAAAAACAAACGTATAACAATTTCCATTAATATGTATTTGAAACTCAACAGTTACACTTTGATCAAACCATAAAAACACAGGAAAAAAGTAGAGGACACCAATGGTTCCTTATCACACGATATGTTTCAAAGAAACACTGGAAGTGTACTCACTTGATTCAGTGGTTGAAAGAGGCTAATACCAGCTTCCAACTAGATTAGCAGGCAAATATCAAAGACATTGTTATAACACACAAATGGTGGTGCTATATGGGTACAGAGTTGTTCCTTTCTTAGATGGTTGCTGTCGTGAACAAGACCCCTGCTATTGGACCTTAAAACAACACTACAAATCACAAATATATTCTGGCGCTACTATCAAAAAGATTGATAGATCACACTAAAATATAAACAACTCTCCTGTTGGAATAATATACCTTTAAAGGGATAGTAATACTTAAAATGTAAAAAAAATATGCTGTAGGGTTTATCCCCCTGAGTAAAACAAGAGTACTCCCACTGCTGAAAGGTGTTTCATTCAAAAGTTATTAATTTTCAAAGTTGAATTTTTTAGGTGCAATATCACAGTGGCCTGAAATTGTACAGTGGCGCTGTTGCTACACCATCCTATGGAGATTTATGGTCCCGGGACCAGAGCTGTCCATAGAATCGTGTAGCAACAGCGCCACTGTACAATTTCAGGCCACTATGATATTGCAACTAAAAAAATTCAACTTTGAAAATTAACCCCTTCAGTGCCAGAGGCTTGGGCCATTTCCTGTACCCTGCAGGCCAGACACTTTTTCAGCATTTTTGCTATCCTTCCGTTTAGGCTTGATTTCCTCTGGGGATTTTTAGTTAAATATGGAAAACTATATATTGTTTTTTTCAGAACGAATTGAGCTTTCTTGTGGTACCTTACATGAAGAGAATTTTACATCGTGCAAACAGCTATGATGTCATAATGACAAAAAAAGTGAAAATTTACTCATTTTGCTAAAATCACATACTATGTATCAAAAACATTTACCTTGATTGAAAAAGTTTAAATTATTTGAAAAAGCCCCGAGTCCCCCGAGTAAAAAAATACCAAATTTGTATAGTTTTACCTACGTCCATGGCTAGCGTAGAGCCCTAATCACCAGCAGCGCAAAATGACATTTTCAACTTTATAAACTAAAATGCGCATTCTAGGGTTTTTGTGGTAAATCTACTGTAAAACAGTGGAATAACTATATAAAACTATATATTTCTGGAAAGTAGACAATCTACTGCATCTAATGAGGGGTGACTTTCCTTGTTACCCCAAGCCTGGTGTGCACAAATGCCTCCAGAATATGGCGCTAATGAAAAAAAGGCATTTTCTTACATTTCTGCCCCTTCAAATGTACTAAAATGTGTGAAAATCATGGCATTTCCAACTGTATTCATTAGCTAGAGCTCTTAGGAGAAAAATGACACCCCACTGGTATGAGTTCACCTACCTCAGGGGGTGCTACAAGTACAAAACTACACCTATTGCAACCTCTAATTTTTCTAACATTTTCTCAAACATTACTTGTCTGTACAAAAATGGTTATAACAATTACACAAGTGAAGAAAGGCTACACAAACTATACCATTTTGAAAAGAAGACACCCTGCCGCATCTAATGATGGGTGATTTGTCTTGTTACCCCAAGCCTGGAGTGCACAAATGCCTCCAGAAATTGGCGCTAATGAAAAAAAAAGGCATTTTCTTACATTTCTGCCCCTTCAAATGTACTGAAATTTGTGAAAACCATGGCATTTCCAACTGTATTCATTAGCTAGTGCTCTTAGGAGAAAAATGACACCCCATTGGTATGAGTTCACCTACCTCAGGGGGCGCTACAAGTACAAAACTACACCTATTGCAACCTCTAATTTTTCGAACATTTTCTCAAACATTACTTGTCTGTACACAAATGGTTATAACAACTACAGAAGTGAAGAAAGGCTACACAAACTATACCATTTTGGAAAGAAGACAACCTGCCGCATCTAATGAGGGGTGAATTTCCTTATTACCCCAAGCCTGTTGTGCCCAAATGCTTCCAGAAGGTGGCACTTTAGGAAAAAATGGCATTTTCTTACATTTCTGCTCCTTCATCTGTATGGAAATCTGTGAAAACCATGGAATTTCCAACTGTATTCATTAGCTAGTGCCCTTAGGAGAAAAATGACACCCAATTGGAATGAGTCGACCTACCTTAGGGGTGCCAGAAGCACATAACTACACCTACCTGTTTGCTTCTTCGAAAATGGCTGCTTGCACTAAAATGTTCATAACTGTTAGAGACATGAAGGAAAGGTATAAAAGGTATACCTTTTTGGAAAGTAGACATTCTACCGCATCAAGTGAGGGGTCACTTGCCTTTCTACCCCTGGGCAGAAGTGCACAAATATTTCCAAAAGGTGGCGCTATGGGAATAAATACATGTTTTTTTTACATTTCCACCACTTCATTGATACTAAAATCTTTGAAAACCATAACATTTCCTGCTGTATTCAGTACCTGATACCAACATGAGAAAAATGGTAGCCCATTTGTGTGGGTTAACATACAATATGTGGGTGCTAGGAACACGTACGTAAACCTGACACTTTTGTTTTTTAAATGATCTGCTTGCACTAAAATGGTTATAACCATAATAGATATGCAGGAAAGGTAGAGAAACAATGCCATTTTGGAAAGAAAACAACCTGCCGCATCTAATGAGGGGTCACTTGCCTTTTTACCCAAAGGCTGGTATGCACAAATGCTTCCAGGAGGTGGCGCTAATGAAAAAAAGGCATTTTCTTACATTTCTGCCCCTTCAAATGTATGGCGCTCTGTGAAAACCATGGAATTTTCAACTGCATTTGTTTGCTAGTGCTCTTAGGAGTCAAACGAAACCCCATTGGTATGAGTTGAACTACCTTTGGGGGTGCTAGAAGTAGAAAACTACACCAACTACAAAACTCTGATGTTTCAAGCATTTTCTCAAACCTGACTTGCCTGTACGAAAATGGCTATAACACCTTCAGAATTGAAGAAAAGGTAGATAAACCATACCATTTTGGAAAGAAGACAACCTGCAGCATCTAATGAGGGGTCACTTGCCTTTGTACCCCTAAGTTAATTGGCACAACTATTTCCAGAATGTGGTGCTACAGGAAAGAAAAACAAACATTTGTTTTACACATCAGTCACTTCAAAGATACTAAAATGGTTCAATGGCGTGGGATTTCCTAGGAGGACTTATTGCCAGCCAAAAAAAAATGGTACCCCACTGCTCTGGGTTGACATACCAATTTACGCTACAAGAGCGTAGCTACCAGTGAAACAGAAATGGGAAAGCAAACAGTGTATGTGTGATTTTATGGCTAACAGATGAAAGAAGCTAGGACGTCAGCCGGTGTACGCGCGGACCTGTGACTACAAGTCTAACAAAATGTGTGAGAGGGTGAGGGATTAGGCAGTGTGTGTGGGTATGAGCAGAGGAGCAAGGATGGTGGTGATGGTGGGGCAGTGTTTGATAGTGTGTATGGGAGATCTCTGACTACCATTGTGCACTGTATGTCCTCTCATACAAAGCACTGCGTTGGACCCCCTCCCTCCTGTGGCACGTGCATTTTTTGGGTCTTTTTCCCCCAATATTTTTGTGTAGACCTCGTTGGGGGCATCAGAACCCATACAATGAGGTCTAAATAAAAAATAAAGGGGGAAAAATCCTTTATGTGCGACAGGGGTGTCCAGCACACAAAGGGTTAATTTTTTTATCGTTACTTTGTATTCAGATGGCCACCAAACAAGCTCTGATCACAAAGTAATGATAAAAAGTCCTGTGTGTACCACAGGAAGGGGGTCTGCATTGAACCCCCCTCCCAGTGGCACACACAGGGTTAATTTTTTATTTAATTTTTTTTTTATTATATACCTCATTGAGAGGCATCAGGACCCCCTGATCCCTCCCCAATGAGGTCTTAGTAAAAAAAAATATGTGTCCGCAAACAGAGTGACTCTGTGAGTGCCACAGGGGTCTCCAGCGCATTGCAAAGCAATGCATTGGATCCTTGTGGCACTCAGAGGGTTATTTTTTTTTTTTTATCATTACTTTGTAATCAGAGCTTGTTGGGGGGCCATTAGGACCAATCCTGATGACCCCCCAACAATCTCTGATAACAAAGTAATGATAAAAGCCCTGTGTATGCCACAGGAGGGGGGGGGGTGCATTGGACCCCCTTGTGGCACACACAGGGTTACATTTTTTTATATATATATATTTTTTTTAATTATAGACCTCATTGAGGGGCATCAGGACCCCCCTGATCCCCCCAATGAGGTCTTTAGAAAAAAAAATACCCCCAAAGCAAGTGACCCTGTGAGTGCCACAGGGATCTCCAGCACATTGCAAAGCAATGTGCTGGGGACCCTGTGGCACTCACAGGGTTATTTTTATTTTTTTTATTTCTTTATTTTTTTTTATTTTTAAACTTTTCAGACCTCGTGGGGGACATCAGGACCCCTCCTGGTGTCCCCTCAGTCATTGATCTCCCAGCCGATAGTCTGGGAGATCAATGAGGCGACTGCAGGAGAGCAAAAGCTCTCCTGCCCTTCTCTCCTACCACCGGTAGGAGTGAGCAGGACCAGGGAAACTTTCCTAACGTCATCGGTGACCATGTCACCGATGACGTTGGGAGGCTTCCCCCGGTCCCGCCCACTCCTACCCGGAAGTTCGGGTAGGAGAGACAGGAGAGGAGAAGCTGCGCTTTTGCTGCACTTCTCCTCTTCTTTTATTGATCTCCCAGCGCGATCGGCTGGGAGATCAATAACAGGGGGGACATGAGGAGTGATCCTCATGTCCCCCCACAAGTGCCAAGCTTTTTTTTTTTTTTTAAATGCGGCCACTGCATGCCTGTTATACCAGCTCATGCAGTGACCGCATTTCACTCTTACGCCATACGAGCGTGGCACAGCAGGTACAGCTGTGTCCACTCGTACGGCGTAAGTGCTTGGCACTCTAGGGGTTAATAACTTTTGAATGAAACACCTTTCAGCAGTGGGAGTACTCTTGTTTTACTCAGGGGGATAAACCCTACAACATTTTTTTTTTACATTTTAAGTATTACTATCCCTTTAATAAACAGAGCTATATATATATATTCCACAATCTCAACAGCATTAAAATCCAACAATCTTACATGTATTGTATTAATATGAATTCTATAGTAATAAAACTAAACAGAAATTACAGATTCTAAAAATGTTGGAATTTAATATTACTCCATCAAATCTCTTATAAGTGATAATGAAGTAATTTATCCAGTGTATACTTGACACTAATAACAATCACTTAACCAATAAAACTCCCCACATCTATCTATATATGGCGAGACACATCTTTCAAATATACATACGGTTAATTCTTATCCCCATATAATAATCTCCCGGGATATAACACTATATTCAGCATATATTGGTGTCCAACACCCACCAGACCTCAAAAGCTAAAATCGGCAAGGGTCTCCGTCCCAATTCTAACCCCTCCTGCAAACGTTCCGTTGTAACAACTTCCGGATATCGTCTCAATGATGAGTCTGAACTGGAATTAACCCCTCAATCCAATCTCCTCAGGTCGGATACAATGTAGCACAACCAAGCTATAATAATTCCAGTTCTCCCGGGCAACAATACATGTGGACCAAACTATAACGAATCACAATATTACCTTTATAATGTGTATGCTTCAACCTATTATGATGGAAATATAATCCGTCTATCAAGGAGATGCACCTCAAGCCAAAAAAAATCCCACCCCGTCCCTCCTCCTCAAAACCTATAAAAAAAGTGATTGATCATAAAAAAATAAAAAATATAAAATATTAAAAAACAAAAAATAAAGAAATAAAATTTATACCCAAAGAATCAAATAAAAGTTCCACAATGTGAGTGAAAAATGTACCAATAAATTTCCAAAAAGTCTCTTCTAATCTTTAAACATAGAATTCAACTTAATTGCCTCCAGCTTGTATGGTGTGTGTTGTAACCCAATATTATTATACATGCAGACTACCGATCTTCTTTTACATGTTCTGCTCCAACAATCTATATGTCACGGTACAAGTTGTTACTAATGTTTGTGGATATAACATCAATCACAAGTACAGCTGCAATCTTTTTATCACGATACCAATTATTACTAATACTTGTTGATATAACACCATTCACAGGTACAGTTATACTCCTATTGAATTTATCAGGAACTATAACAACACCGTTTTAATCATTATTCATATCTTCTACCTCCTTGGTTCATATACATTATCCAATCCGGTATTAAACCGGTAACGCACGGTTTCGGTGTATATTAGGATCGCCTATTCTGGTCCACTCTGAGCATCATGATTTTCTTCAGCGTCGGTTTGTTCTCTGATTTCTCGCCTGGATGGTGTTATTCAGGTCTAAATCTAAATGAAATTGAGACTGTGGACATAGGCGGTCTATTGGATTTAGAATGTTGAGGTCCAACTGTTATTACAAATGAGAAAAGCTGCACGTCTTACTTTAGTTACGGGGAATTTTAACTACCCAGGTATCAATTGAAGACATGAGGCGTGTGGAAGCAGTTGTGTGAGCATGCTTTGGGATAGCTACATGTCACATGTGGTGGAAGTGCCAACAAGAAACAACAATGTATTGGGCCTAGTGTTAACAAATAACAGACATGGTGTCCAATACTAAAGTAGGTGAATGTTCGGGAAACAGTGATCACAACATGGTTTCATTTGAGATCAGTTTGACAAAGCTATTTAGGTTCAATCAAAACTCTAAATTTAAAAAAAAAGCTGACTTCAAATTGTTAACAGCATTAGTGCAATATATAGACTGTGATCAATTATTTAAAGAACAAACTGAGAGAATTTAAATTCGGGTTGCAGAAATAAGTCTGAAGGAACAGAAAATTCTTTCTTGAAATACCTGGCGTGCAAAAAAGATTGCAAGAAGGCATTTGGTAAGCAAATACTTAGGAGGGAGTGCATTGGATCTTTTAAAAAAATGAAATGGATGAGTTGATTAGGGAGGAGAAGAAAAAGGTTTTCTAAACACTTTCTTTGCATCAGTGTATACCAGGGAACAAGAAGTGGCAGAAGAGCCTCAACATGTAACAAATAAAACCATACTATTTTCAGATATTGGGTTAACACAACAAGAGGTCACAAGAGAAGACTTACAAAGCACATGGTCCTGATTGTATACATCCAAGAGTTCTTCAGGAACTCAGCACAGTCTTTAAAGACTATCACCACTGGCTCAGTGCCACAAGACTGGCGTAAAGCCAATGTAGTGCCTTTATTTAAGAAAGCAACTAAAACAGAGCCTGGGAATTATAGATATGTAAGTCTGACTTCAGTAGTGGGAAAACTGCTAGAAGGGGTTATATTCAGAATTACACCACTGAACAAAAGTCTATTAGCAGGAATCAGCATGTTTTATGAGGAACAGATCTTGCCAAACAAAGTTTTTGATCTTCTATGAAGGCATTTGATACAGGAGGCTGGTTTATAAAATAAGGAAATAGTGGCTGGGGGATAACCTTTGCAAATGGGGAGAAACAGGGTGTAAGATAGGGAACAGTGTGTTTTTGTAAATGGAAAATTCTCCAATACAGTTAAAATTGAGAATGGAGTATCTCGGGGTTCAGTACTTGGTCCAGTGCTTTTTAACATTTTGTAAATTACCTGGAAATAAATATAGAAATCAAAATTTAAATATTTGCAAATGACAGTAAAATTTGTAGGGTAATAGATTCAGAACAGGATATTTGTTCTCTATAGAGAGATTTGCATAAAATGGCAGCATGGGCAAACAAATAGAATATGACCTTTAATGTAGGAAAGGGGAATTATCACCCCAACTAAAGTCCACCCCACCTAATTAGGCATCTAGGGATAAGCTTAAAGGGATAGTAATACTTCATTTTAACTTTATTTTATTTTGTAGGCATTAAAAAAACATGAAGAATGATATAAGTCTTATCTCTCAACCCTTTATGGTTTAAGAGATATTCACAAGCAAAGTGTCCCCCTCCCGCCCCTTTTACTGCTCAGCCAAAGCAGAAGAAAGATGCCCAGGTAGATTGCAGAGAGGGACAATCTTCAATTAAGATAATGGAAAAACCTGAAAAACTTGTCAAGGGGGGCAGGGATTTCATTGTTTTCATAGGAATAAGAGTGTCCCCTGCTGTTATCTGTCCAGTCCATGGACTGCATTCCACATCTGAGAAGAGATTGTTTACAGTAGGTAAAAGGGGCGAGAGGGGGAAACTTTGCTTGTGAATATCTCATAAACCATAAATGTTTGAGATATAAGACTTATATCATTCTTCATGTTTTCTTAATGGCTACAAAATAAAATAAAGTTAAAATGAAGTATTACTATCCCTTTAACAATCAAACTGTTATGTAGAATAAATACCGGGCTAATCAGAAACCCTTCCTCAGCCGACACTGACGGCCAGGCAACAGCACTCTAGAGGCATCTTCTCACCTGCAGCATCAGTCCCTTCCGGTACCTTAAGGTGCCATGCAACGCCACCTAGAGGAGACCGGGTGCAGGCGTGCATACATCTGTAAGAAAAGATGTTGCCTGGCCATCTTTATTCTACATAGCAGTTTGATTGTTAAGCTTATCACTAGATGCCTAATTAGGTGGTGTGGATTTTAGTAGGGGTGATAGTTCCCCTTTAAAGTTGAACATTTTTTGGGGAAAAAAATCCCAATTCTACTTATGAGCTTAATGGAATCATTTTAGGAGACTTGTGCTAGAGAAAGACCTGTGAATCCTTGTAAACTACAAACTTGGAAGCAGTGACCAGTGTCAAATAGCAGTAGCAAAAGCAAACAAAGTCCTGTCTTGCATAAAAAGGGGTATTGAAGCAAGAGTGGATAACATAATTTTGCCATTGTACAAATTGTTGGTAAGACCTCACCTCAAATATACAGTGCAGTTTGTGCACCAGTGTCACAACCTTAACAAGTGAGGGCTTGTATCACGGGCTTGTATTCATTGTGTTTTTTAATAAAACTGTGTTTTATCCTAACCAACTGTGTCTGAGTGTTGAACAAACCGTTAAAGTACGAAAGGGCCATGACCTCAGACAGTAAAGGTGAAGGTAATTCACAGAACATCCACTGGAGGATGGATGTGCACGAGCAACGCCTGGACCAGTTGGCACTGGCCTTGCATACATTACTTGAACGTACGGTACACCTTGATAAACCCAGTCAGAATCCGGTGGTCCCCCCAGTTTTGACACCGGAGAATCATTTCATGAGTACTGCTGCTCCGACTAGAGGGTTAACGGTGGCGGCACCGTTACCGCTCAGATATGCAGAGGGTTTATTAATCAATTAGAGATATTCTTGGAACTAACTCCTCATGCCTTCCCAAACGACCGGAGCAAGGTTGGGTTCATGATATCATTACTAACGGGCAGAGCCCTGGCTTAGGCCAATCCTCTGTGGGAGAATGCCAAACCCTGCACTCAGGACTTTAGAGAGTTCGTACGAATGTTCCGAAGAGTGTCTGAGGTCCCTGGTAGAGCCGCCTCTGCTGCCAAGAGATTGATGGAGGCACAATAGAGCAATCGTACCATGGGCGATTATGCTATAGAATTTCGTAGATTGGCAGCAGAGATAGAATGGAATAATGAGGCATTAGTGGCAGCTTTTGCTCAAGGTCTGGCCGACCATATCAAAGATGAAATAGCTGCGAGAGATGTACCCAATGACTTGGACGAATACATTGATTATGTCATGCTAATTGATTCCCGTATTCGTGAAAGACACATGGCTAAAGACCGTAGGCCACAGTCTAGAAACTATGGGCAAAGCAGCTTTTTGAACCCACCCATGCCTCCCTCGCCTCCCATGCCTCCTGACCGCTTACCCGAGTCCAGCGAACCAATGCAACTCGGGTTCACTAAACTCACAAGGGAGGAACGGGTACACCGCAAGAGGCAGGGCACCTATTACGCACTTGTCCTGTACGGCCTGGAAACGAACACACCTAGGGTACCTTGGTGGACAGGCCCTAGGTGGTGTTCAGCAGTTCCTAGATCCAAGTACACAGAAACCCACTATCCAGGTGGTATTTTCATGGGCAGAACAGCCAGTTGAGGTTCTGGCCCTGGTGGATTCCGGAGCAGCCAGTTACTTCATGCATTGTTCATTTGCCGAGTTACATAAGATTCCTTTGGTCAAGGGGGACTCTCCCTTAGCCATTGAAGCCATTGACGGCAGACCATTGGAACCAGCGCTGATTACTATGGAAACTATTCCTATTACCATGACTATTGGGGCCCTCCACAAGGAAGAATTGTGTTTTCAGATAATTCATTCCCCTCATCATGTGGTCATTCTGGGGTTCCCATGGCTACATCTGCATAACCCTCAGTTTGACTGGCAGAGATGTGAAGTCACATTGTGGTCCGAGTATTGCATGGAGCATTGTGTGTTGAACCCAGTTAAGATTTTATGTACCTCTCCCTCTGTGCCAGCTGAATACTGCAAATTCAGTGACGTATTCCGTAAGGGAGAGGCTAGCGCATTGCCTCAGCACAGAACTTATGATTGCGCTATTGATTTGCCTCCGGGCGTGGTGCCTCCCAGGGGTCACACGTACCCACTGTCGTGCGATGAGAATAAGGCTATGGAGGATTACATTGATGACGCCCTTAAAAGAGGAATTATACGCAAGTCTACTTCTCCGGCTGGTGCTGGTTTCTTTTTTGTGAAAAAGAAAAATGGCGAATTAAGACCTTGTATTGACTACCGCGGGTTGAATAAACTCATGTCCAAGAATGCCTACCCCATACCACTTAATACGGAACTATATGACAGGTTAAAAGGTTCCTCCATTTTTACAAAACTTGATCTACGGGCCGCTTATAACCTGATCAGAATAAAGGCTGGGGATGAGTGGAAAACGGCATTTAATACCAGATCTGGGCATTATGAATACCTAGTTATGCCATTTGGCCTCTGTAATGCACCTGCGGTATTTCAAGAGTTATGACATCCTCCGTGACATGCTTCAGTCCTGTGTTGTCGTATACCTTGATGACATACTTATACATTCTGCTAATCTAGCCCAACACATCAAGGATGTGGAGCCCAAGGATGCAAGCCCCCAAGGGGCAGGCAATATAAACGTTCAAACGATAATGGAGAGCCAGGGAGAATCCAGATGGAAGGTCAGAGAGGTCAACGTAGTGATGGTCAGGGCAGGCGGCAATCAGAGTGGTCAACATAGCAATGGTCAGGGCACATGGCAATCAGAATGGTCAACAAGCCAGAGGCCAGAGGAGAAGAGAAGTGCTGGCCAAGGTCAAGGGATGAGGCAAGGAGCGGAGTCAGACGTAAGCAGGGTCAATAACAGTAACACTTTCACTTTAACAACAGCTCTGACCATGATGAGAGCACACATAGACTGAGCACCGATCCGCCAGTGCTCAGGGGCTTTATAGCCTAGGGCCGTGACGTAACGACGCTCACGTCTCAACGCCGAGTGGGCGTTGGGTGAGCTGACATGAATAAGAAGAAGCTGGAAGAGCCGGTGTGCTTACAGGGCCAAGTGATGACACCATCCCACCGCTGAGGCACCCGGCAGGTAGGGACGGCACCATACACCCGGACCCGATAACCAGATTGGGCATCATAAACAATTGAAACAGAATATAAAAATAATGTATACATACATATAATACCTATATATGGCTGATCTGTTTAAAAATAAAAACCTTTCCACAAAAATTATCTTTGTTGGTGCACAGGAAATTAACCCCTCAGTTTCTAAATGAAACTATAAAACTACTAATGTATATGCAGAAAAAATTCCACATATACACCTATAAGACATATAATTATTACAAATATTAAATAAAGAAGAAAACAATCTCCATAGATATTACCATATTACCAAACACAATAGTTAACCCTCTGGGTGATGAAAATAACAACATCTTGGGTGGCCGAATTATATTTGGCACTATTGAGGATGTTACATTTATATTTTTAGGGATTCGGCTACCCAAGATGTTAATGAATTGACTATTTATATATGTAATAAAGGTTATTTTTTTTTTTACATTTCTTATAAGGATTCATGTAGTTGTGCTTTGGGTTATGATTTTAAATGAGAGATAAGACAACTTTATGACTTTAAAGGAGAGGTATAGATATAGCTCCACTACAATTGTGTGTTTACAACTCCGGAATGAAAGATAGGGCTCCATTACCATTATGTGTTTATTTTCGGATCTCAGAGGGTTAACTATTTTGTTTAGTAATATCTATGGAAATGGTTTCTTCTTTACACCTCTATTTAATATTTATAATAATTTATTTAATATGTATTATAGGTATATATGTGGACATTTTTTTCTACATATACATTAGTGGTTTTATATTTTCGCTAATTTCCTGTGCTCCTACTGATAATTGTTGGTGGTAGGTTTTTACTTTTAACCCCTTAAGGACCAGGAAAATCAGAGGTGGATTTGACTTAAGGACCGGAGCAATTCTGACCTTTTTGACTATGTCTTTGTTCAACAGTGTTTTCCCTCTTAGGCTTTTATTCCACCCCCATAAATTATATACTGTTTTTTTTACAAACAAATAGGGCTTTCCTTTGATACCCCACTTATATGGCTAACCCACCATTTACTTTATTAAAATTAAAGAAAAAGGTAAAAAAATATAAAAAACCCACCATTTTTATTTTTTCTCTTGGGATCAATTGGGCGCAAAGAGTTAAATTTTTATGGAGACTGCATGAAAGGTATGACCAGTCAGTCATATCTACAAAATGCACAGTTTAAAGTGGCCACTGTCCCCCCTGGGTGAAAATCCCCATGTCCCTTTTTCCCAACCTATTTTCCCACTTTTTTGTTCATTACATTTGGCGGTGTGTGTAAGTGTATTACATGGCTCCACAACAATCACACTTCCAGTTTTGTTTCTTGAGATGTTTTTTTTTTTAAATTTAATATTTTATTTGTAAAAAAAAAAAAAGTGTATTTAGCAGGTCAGAAATTGACCTGCATCCAGCCATCCTCCTGCACCAGCAGTGAAGGGGTTAACACCCCCAGCTACTGTATTTTTTATTTCCACTAGGTATCTCCTCTCTGCTTCTCTGTCCCTTACTTTGATGTAAGGGACGCATTGGCAGAGAGGAGACACTAGAGGTAGTAAGTAGCACTGCCTCATTCATTGATTTAGAATGCCGGTACATGTGATCGCTGATGCAGCGATCACATGACCTGACACAACTGACAGGGGCTGAGACTGAACGGTCCGGTACTGGACCGCTCAGTCTCAGCCTGGAATGAATGGTAGCAGCATGCACTGCTACCATTTAACACTTGACGTACCAGGACCGTCACTGGTCCTTACAGCAAATTTACCTTTGGCGGTCCTGGTACGTCAAGGGTCGCTAAGGGGTTAAACAGATCAACCATATATAGTTATATGTAGAGCACAATCTGAAAAGGTTATGGTGGGGAAAAAAGTGAATGAAAACCCCTAACACCTGAATTTGGTAGGTGGTAGATACAATGTTAAACAAAAATTTGACACACCAGTCAAGTCGTAAGACTTGCTTTTCCCACAGAAATCTCACATTTGCAGTGTTGTTACTACTGCAAGGGATTCTGGGTAGGCGTATGTATACATTAGTTTTATATACTGTTTAAATATATAAATATCGAATTTATGTCCCTTCCACCACTCTGTATTTCTTGTTACAGTGATGATTGGTTCCTCCATTAATCTTGTACTTAAAAAAGGGTGTACATTTTGGCTGTTGGCTCATAAATAATCAGAGACCCTGATGAAAGGATTATATTGATCAAGAAATGTGTTGGTCTGCTTTTTTAGTGTAATTTAATAGAGTTTTTTTATAATAAATTATATCTGCAATCATCCTGACTTCAACCTGACTACTTCCTTTGGCTGATTCTGCATTTGTACCAGACCTCCTGAACAGGGGCAGGTTAACCCCCTGTAGCCATTTTACCGCTTGCTTTTAACCTGCTGGTTTATCATCAATTGTGATATCTCATATATCACATTCATGTGACCTAAGGTGTTTGCAGCATAGCACCCACATTTTTTCCTTGTTTTGGGTATGATAGTGTGGGTTTCCATACGGAGGGGTAATACTGGCCTCAGTGTCTTTAACCCCTTAAGGATGGCCGGCAGCTAAGGACCACTTGGCTTTTTTTTTGCATAATGGAATCAGGGGTTCCTGCATGGCATGCAGCCATGAGGAGACCCCTGAATTCCATGTTGTGCCAGGACCATCATGGGTCCTTAGCAGAAGTTTTCCCATGAAGGGCCTGGAACGCATGTTGTGGTCACTTAAGGACTTTTTTTTTTTTGGTGCATCTGATTCCAGACTCCCCGAACAGCATGCAACCATGCGGGGAGCCCGGAATTCCATGATGGTCCAGGACCATCATGGATTCTTAAGGGTATAACAAACCAAGACGGTCCAGGACCGTTATGGGTCCTTAAGGGGTTAAGGTGTTAAGAAAATCCTGACTTTCCATCATGAAAGTTAGGAAAATCTTAAAATTTTATTACAAGGCACTGGAGGCTCATATTATGCTATTTTAAAGCTGATTAAATACATTTGTAGAAAACAACATAGGTTTAACCCCTCAATGTCCAAAGACATGCCAGGGCCATCACAGATTTCTGTTTTTTAAGGACCATTGATGGTCTTGTCATGGCATGGGTTAATTCTCCCATCGAGCCACAGAGCATGATAGGAAAACAAAGGGAAGAATGTTGCTAACTGTTCTGGCACCAGAGCAGTTAGTTTCCGCCAATATACGTGGCTTCTGTACATGTGATTCCCCAAAACAGCAAATCACATGTGTTAGGAGCCATATGACAGAGGCAATGTTTGTAAACATTGCCTCTGTCACTTCTCTCTGTCTCCCTCCTCCTAACACAGATCGTGAGGAAGAGAGAGAAACAGAGAGACATTATAGTATCCCTAAATTACAGATCTTTAAAATACTCCAGAAATAGGTTGGCATACCTGCGGGGAAATCGAGTGCCCATCACCACTCCTTTGACCTGCCAATAGTATCTGTCCTCAAAACTGAATTGCTTGCACTAAAAATTCCACCTGTCTAAGTGGCTGCCTGCATACGAGTCTTATGCAGAATATTCCATATAGTGCTGTTACATAAACGGATAACCAATCTAGTTACCATATTATTTCCTTGTTAAAATGAGTATATGAGTAGTATATTTTAAATGAGAAGGGAAAGAACCAAAAGCTGTGAGAGATGGGAGGTGAGAAAGGCACTACCCAAAATGATGGGGACACTATTGGGAGCGACTTATGAGGGACAGTTTAAAAAAGCAAATCTTGAATGGCATACATATAAAAAGTCCTCTAAACATGAGTATCCCATTCTGCTAGGAAGGGAGAAAAGTGCCTGTTCCCATTAAAAGAGTTAAATAAATCACCTCCACCGAGTACACAATCAAATAGTTTCTGACAGAATCTCTCAGTTTGTGTCACGATTCTGGAGGCCTTTTATAAAAGTCTTTGAATTTATCTGCACTCTTCTACTGCCTATCACCCTCAGTCTAATGATCATATGGAGAGATTAAACCATAATCTTTAACAGCGTCTTTAGTGCTACTGTAATGAACACCAGGTTAACTGGACTGACTTATGCCCCTTGGAAGAGTTTTCCTATAACTCCTTGTTGCAAGATTTCCTGGGATGCTTTGCTTTCCTTTCTGCGACTGGATTTTAATCCCCACACTTTCCTCCTGGAGAGACAATCTACAGGAGTACCTGCTGCTGATGCCTGTGCTGCTTCCCTTGTAGAACTATGGCAAGGTATCCGAGCAACCCTTCTAAGACCCCAGTCTTGCAAGTGGAAAGCCTTTGACAAACATCACTCTGCAGCTCCTGATTATGCACCTAGAGACATAGTCTGGTTTTCAACGAGGAACATCAAGCTCAACCATCCCAATAAACTTGGCCTTTGTTATACAGAACCTTTCAAGATACTCCAATGCATCACCAGATGTCCTACAAACTGGAGATTTCTCCAGACTTAAGATCTCATTTACCTTCCACATCTCTTTGCTTAAGCCCTGTAAATGTAACTGATTTGTTCACTCTTCACTTCCTGTGCCTGTGGATGGACTTGAGGAATTTGTCATAGATAAGATTCAGGAGTCACACTTCTGTAAGTGTTCCCTTCAGTAAATGGTGATCTGGAAAGGTTATTACTCAAAGGTGTGCCTGCCTTAAACCAGGCACACTTTGTTGACTGTTCCCAGGAAGATTCTCTTTATCTGCAATGTTATTTTGGCTCTGCAGAAGAGCCATCCGGTCTGCGGACCAGATTACAAGTTTGTCTGCTAGATCGCTGACATCAATAAAAGGGTGGGAAGGGAAATTTTACCAGCATATTACTCACAAAGTATAAATGTTATTAAAAAAAGACTTGGATCATTTGATTTATGTATTTAAGAAGAACAGTATTAAAGACTGTGTTAGGAAAATATTACTGTCCGTTTAAGGGGTGCAGTTTATTTTAAGCCACAATTATTTTACATACCAAGTTCTATATATGGATGTTTTTATTATATTATATACATATTGACAGATTTATTTTTGAACTATTGCTATAATCATTTTTAACCTGGAGCTCCTATCTGAATCCTGTGAGAATATTTTATACACGTTTTTTTTTATATACGTATTTTTTATATAGAGTAAGATATTATTTATCTATTCTATTTACTATCAGTATTTATAGTATTGTGATATATGTATAGCAGTTTCAAACATATTGTTCTATTTAGAATATATTTTACTAGGATGTTTTGGTTTTAACTATGAGTATCTTCTACTATGCTTTCCACTGATGAAAATCAAGCCTCTCAACCTCTCTATGATACCGTTTTTTGACAGGAAGTCAAGAGAGATTAAGTAAATGCCAGAAGTCTCTTGATTGTCCATCAAGTAGAGGCAGCTATGGGATTCAGAGAAAGGAGCATAAAGGTATGAATCTGCATGTTGTTTTTAATATGAACATGCTTGTTATTAAAGGGATAGTAATACTTCGTTTTAACTTTATTTTATTTTGTAGGCATTAAAAAAACATGAAGAATGATATAAGTCTTATCTCTCAAACCTTTATGGTTTAAGAGATATTCACAAACAAAGTATCCCTTCCCTGTTCAACCAGATCAGAAGGGAGGTGCCCAGGTAGACTGCAGAGAGGGACAATCTTCAATTAAGATAAGGGAAAAAGCTGAAAAACTTGTCAAGGGGGGAAGGGCTTTCATTGTTTTAATACAAAGAAGACTGTCCCCTTCTGTTATGTGTCTGGTCATACAACCAGATTCACATCTGAGAAGAGATGGCTTACACTAGGAAAAAGGGGCGGGAGGGGAAACTTTGCTTGTGAATATCTCATAAACCATAAAGGTCTGAGACATAAGACTTATATCATTCTTCATGTTTTTTAATGCCTACAAAATAAAATAAAGTTAAAACGAAGTATTACTATCCCTTTAATATTGGTCCATGATAAAGTGTCCTGATGAGATGTGAAACGTGTCGGGCAATTGTATTAACAATTTTTGTATTGGAGTAAATCAAGAGGAGTGCAAGATTTTATAAATAAATATAATGTACGAATGACACTTGAATCCTGTGTTTTGAACTGGGGTATTAAGATTGATGTCTTAGGAGATTCTATTGGAAGATCATTAGACTCTATACATATCATTATTGTTTTTCCATCCTTGAGCTTTTACTATTGGGGGGCCAGGACCGGATTTATAAATAGGCAGACTAGGCACTTATATAGGATGCCAAATTTACAGGGGCACCTGGCAGTTCCCTGTCATGCCCCATCCACTTGAGACTGGGCCCCCAGAAACATAATACAATGGCTTACCCGCGAGGGCAAGTGGTTTCCCAGAGGCCACGTAACACATATCTGCCAGGAATCTTCCTGTTGTCCTGGCTGATACTCACATGACGGAGGGAGGGTGGGATGAACTTGGTCACCCGGTAGCAGAGCTCACTAACCATAAATTACATGTGTTCCTGCCCAACCCTCCGTTTTTCCAGTACAGTCGTGTCATCAGAGATTGGAAGCCACAGAGCTGAGCTAGTGTGAACATCTGCTTAAAAGGTAGGAATCTTGCCCAGTGCCAAGCACATATTTTAGTCTCCTAGCTGCCCTTCATCTCCAAATTACTTTCAGTTTTTTCCCTGCTTAGGGCATCCTTCTTTTATTTTTCCTCTCTTCTTAGTTGTTCAGTCTTGCTCTACTATATATCCCTGATTCTCTCTTGAGTGTGAAATTACGTGAAAATAAGTGTGCTGGATTGGCTGCATTTTGTAAACAAAAATCACTTCTGCAGAACTTAGCAAATCCAACTGTGTTTAATGTAGGCTATGAAGGAATCACATCCTTCATACCGCCACAAATAAAATGTAGCCAGTAGTCCCTCCTTCTTATCTCCTGCTGCCTCATTCAATTGCATAACATAGTAGACAGAGCAGAAGGTAGGAGGAAAGGCTGAGTGGGCCAAAACATACATGTGTTGACTGGGAGGGGTTGGAGTAAGGTGAACACTCCCATGAGAATGCATTACATGGTGCTCCTCAGAGGAAGTGTGGCACCTTAACTTCCTAAACACAGTACACTAGCTGTAGCAAGAGGTTCTAACAGGGCTACATCTAAAGAGTTGGTGTAGGGGGGGCAGGAGGACTAGGTCAAGGCAGCAGGGGAAAAAGGTAGGCTGTCATCTGGAAGAAACAGCAGACAAGTAAGTGATGTAACCTTTTAGCTGCATGAAGGTTCAGCAATGCATTCATTGTCCTCTAGCAGCAAATGGATTAATACTACCATGTTACTAATGTATAACAATCTGCCTAGTACAACCCCCAGCTATGTTCCTTCTGATAACTTTAAAATCCACCACCTAGCCTCTCAAGATAGCCCTGCTTACATGGACTCTAGCCTAGTGGTAGGATAATTATTCATCCCCTAACTAGCCACCTTTTACATTGCCTTTAACCCATCTGCTAACCCTTTTAATAAGCCTGTAACATGCTACATAGTCTTAGACTGTATTTTGTGATATATCACTAAGTCACTATGCAGAAACCCAAGTAGTTCAGCTCCCTAGATATCCTTATTGCTCACATTTTAGTCAAGCTCCATCATCCCCGATTAGCCCTGTCACCAGTTCCATAGCCTAAGACCCACAGGTATTCCCTTTTAGACTATACTCCTTCCTCCCCATGAAGATCTATAACCCATATTCCAGGCTAGCTTCTCTCCATTTAGCCCTATCACCAGTTTACTATATTCCTATATAGCACTGTCACCATTTTTCTGTACTACTCTCAGGATACTTTTTCACTCTTCCTAAACCCACTACCTAAAATCCCTTTTCTAGGCCTGGAAACATTATACATATCACCAGGTTTGTTGAGTAGGGTCCCAACTAGCAGAACACTTATGAAAAATTGCATACTACAGTGTTGCAATAATTCCTGGGCAGTCCTGCAGTATTACATTTCCATAAGTGTCCTGCTTTTAAAGGGATTTGTGTTCACCTTACCTATGGTGCAGATGGTTTGCCCCAGACTTGCTCCATTTTGCCTTTCCTACAAATGCTTTACAATTCGTGGAGACCTCCCTATTATTGAAATGGTTAAAAGCCCCATTTAAAATCAGTAGGTTTTTTGATAATATTTTTGGTCTCTGTGGTGTAGTCGTTGCCCTAGAATTGCTTCACTTTTGCCTTTATACATATATTTGACAAGGCATTGAAGACCTATCTAGCATTCAATAAATAAAAATTGGTGCTTGTTACCTGTGGAATGGGGTTCATGAGAAGGGGGCCACATAAAAGTTCCCATTGATTGAAATACCCTTAAATGCTAGAGGTCAACATCATATTGCAAAGCAATGTTATGGAAACCTCTAGCATCCATATGTTTTAAATACATTTAAATCAATGCAGGTATTAATTTGCTCCCAATTCTCGTTTGTGTATTTTATGTTATTACTAGTGTAAAAGCCCGTGAACACGGACCAAGGTCTGGGTAATGTTAACTCTTTGAGTGCCAGAGGGGTACGCAACGCATTACTGCGCATGACTGCACTGTGACAAATATCCTAGCGAATTATTATATAGGATAGGATATGTCCTTGAAAAAGCAGCTTTTAAAGCTGCGAAACACGTTATTGTTTAAATATAGAGACTGATCTCTTTAAAGGGATAGTAATACTTAAATTTAACTATTTTAAATATTGTACAGATTAAAAATATAAGATGAGGTATGCCCCATCTCTCAAACTTTTATAGTTTGAGAGATCGAAGCATGTAAATATCCTGTTTTACTGAAGTCTGCCATCTAGCTGAGAAAAAGCAGATTCCGGTCCTGGGACTGTCCTGCGGCTCTTTAGCAAAGCCAAGATAACAAAATCGAAAAAGAAATACTTAATTGGAAATACTTCATTCACTTTTTAGACCATTCCAATGAAGAATTTTTTTTTCAATTTCCCCCACAGGACAGTCCCAGAACCAGAATCTTCTTTTCTCAGCTAGATGGCAGACTTCAGTGAAACAGGATCTTTACATGCTTCGATCTGTCAAAACTATAAAAGTTTGAGAGATGGGACATACCTCATATTATTCGTATTTTTTATCTGTACAATATTAAAAATAGTTAAAGTATTACTATCCCTTTAATTTTATTACTAAATATAAACAATTTTTATTACTGGGACTTTTTCTTTACCATCCCCACTATGGTGATAACACTTAAGATGGAACACAACCTATAATCCGAAAAAACAGCAAGAAGGGGCGCAAACCAAAATTATATAAATGATGAAGTTAAATCAGAGTAATACAAAGTGAATATCACCTGTTTATCCTTCATAGAACCAGTGTTAGTAGCTTGTAGGGATTAACTGTCCTCCCTACTCCATTCCATGTCCATTCCTGGAATGATGGAGTGAGGGTAGTCTTGAGTCCCTCATCCATTCGGCTGACCACTTGTAATGATTCTTTATATTGCAAGTACGGTGGAGGTTTTGATACCCAAGTTTTATTATACTAGGAGTGCCCCTTTTTTTATCCAATAATTCGAGCAGGTTTGTACTCTCAGGCCTCATTTACAACTGTTAGTAGTCAATCTGGATCTACCTAATGCCAGTATAATACTGAATTAAGCTATATGTGCACCCTCTCTCTTTTTGTCTTGTTTCTTTATGGTTATTTGTTTGGGGAGAGCAAGTTCTGGAGGAGCAGCCAAATCCTAATTTGGAGAATACTGTGATTGGGGCAATTATCAATCCCAGCAAGTGTTCAAAGCTGTGACTTACATATATGAGATTGCAGCCATCTATTTTGTGAGTGCCAACCTGTAGACATATATTTGGGGTCTTGATATTCCAAAATTTGTCTGCACTGGAGTGCCTTCACCGTCTCCCTTTTTCTTTTGCCTGCTTTTATGCATAGGGCTTTTTGAGTAAAGTGACAAGACCTCTGTGGTAACTCCTTGTGGACCAGAGGATAAGCAACTTATTGTGAAGCAATGAGTTGCATATCCATTTGGTCCTCATGGTTAAAGAGGACTCCTATAAAAAATTGCACTGGTTCCTGTGAAGTCTTTCACAATTACATTTTCACATATGACCCAAATTAAAATGTACAACTGGCCAATTTACCTCTGAGCCACATAGTAACATAGCTGATGAGACAAAAGACATGCGTCATTCAAGTACAGCCAATGCTATATCACCCCTGTTGATCCATACGAAGGTAAAACCCCCCAAAAAACTATTAAAACTATTTCCAATTAAGCCCCGGCAAATTCCTTCCTGGCGGTTGGATATTTCCTTGGATCAACACCCTAACTTCTTTGGAACCAACTGTCATAATTTTCAATATTGTTCTGATCTAGAAAGGTATCCATTACTTTTTTGAAAGCAATTACAGTATCTGCAAGCTCACTATCCCAAAGTAAAGAATTCCATAACCTTGCAGCCCTTACTGTATAAAAAAAAAATCCCTGCCTTTTAGTCAAAAGGGCCTTTACCTCTAGTCTTATTGGATGACCTTTTTTTTTTTTTTTTTTTTTTGCTCATATACTTGTAAATGGTAATCATATCACCCATTAGACATCTCTTCTCTTATGTAAACAACCCCAATCTGACTAGTCCCTCTTTATAGCACATATCATTCAATCCCTTTATCAATTTTGTTGCACATCTCTGCACAGGGGAGAGGGTACGCTACATAACCAGTAGAGGTCACTTAGGGTTTCCGAATGTTTGCTGTATATAACGCATCACAATCTATAACATTTTCATCCACCTCTGCAAAAATCGCCGCACTACTCTGAAGAATATATGTAAAAATGGGGTTGGCCACAAAAGAGGATGTCATTAGGGGTGGAGATAAGGTGGGGCTAAGGACGCCAAGGGGTGTTGTGCCTCGGAGGGGCTTGAGGTGAAAAGGTGGCCCTAAAGGGGCTTATTAAGTATACCTTTATACAGATTTACCTTAGACTATCTGCACCCTTTCTTTTGTTCTCCGAAAATAATACAAATAAGACATGCTTGGGTTGTTCACACAAAAAAAGTTGACTGGAAACTGCAACAAATGTGAAAATATGCTGAGCAGAGAAATGATTAATAAAAAATGAGCATCAATATGTTTTCCCTGCATCTTCCAGTTTGAATAGTACCATTATTTTACTCAGAAGAAAAAGTTCTACTGTGCATATAATTATCTCATTATGTAACATCACTGCTCCTTTGAATGGTACAGGTAACACATCGAATATGCAAAGCAATGTGTAGATCTGTAAACTTCAACAGGTTCAACACCATATGTACACGATTAGAATTTAATTTATGGAGCATTTGGATTACTCCATAATTACAATATTTTGAAAGGTACATCTCGAATTATCAAATACCAGCGGTGTCGCCCAATGGAAACATGAAATATATAGGGTCACACTTCCAGTAATATTGAGTTAATTTTACCCAGCGTGGTATCACAATTTATTGTCATACTAACACTAAATACACGTTACAATACAAGTACAATGCATTACGTGACAAAGAATCCAGCTGTGCAATATCCAGGAGCTTGTAAAGAACAGGCACCAATGGATACCGCAACTCCCAACGCAGAGCCGAGGACCAAGTAAGCGTTTCAAGGTACCCCTTCCGTAGTTGTTACTTGGTACGCACCACCCCGTGCGCGATCACGCAATGCGCGTGCTCGCGATCCTTTGGTAGGAGCGCGCCAAACACACTTCACAGGGAAAGCGGAAGCGGTTGGAGCGCGCAAAGATCTTAGTTATTATTAATTATTGGGATTAATTAACAAGTGGCCGATTGCGTGATAACTATCATTGCCCTGCTGAAGACAAAAGAGACTTAGACCGGTAAGTCTCGTAGCAAGTTGCAACATAAGTACCACCAATTAATTGTTCCCCGAAGTGGGGTGTTGTGTTACTCACCAACTGACATACTGGGGGTAACCTGTTGTCAGGTTCCTTTCTTGTGCTCAATAGTAAATATGTAGTAGTGTACGTCTGGGCATTGGCAATAATTATAGTAGCTCGGTGTAATGTACCATCAAGTACACTACACTTATAAATGATAACTCGTAATGATACAATCCTGGTATGCGTGAAATAACCCTAAAATAGGTGCTTGTTCCAACATCAAATTATCGGGCAAAAATTTTATTAGTCACGTTTAAGGCAATTAGGCAGATACTTTCAGGACCGATTAGCTGCACACCCCTGTTGTACTTATTGTTACCATTAGGTATTGTATTAATAACCACAGTAAAAGCAATATAGTGCTGGTTAAATTATAGTTTGGTCTTTGTCATTAAAGTCAGAATAAACTTTATTTATTTCTCTATGAAAACATATACATAATGCATTGCTTTTCCTGCTGGGTTGCACATCATTCCAAAATCATTGTATTTTAAGGTTGCCCAGTCACCCTTAGATTAATTAGTTTTGCAGAAAATTGAAATTTGCCTGTGGGTTGTGCTTGCCATTTTTGAGCTACATAGTTTGAAAAATTAGCCTTTTATAGTTTGGTGGCAGAGTGTGGAGCTTTATGCTAATTCCCTGTGCAGTATGCTAATTTGGTCCATTCATTAAAAACATTGCAATCTGTGCTGTTAGATATTCTCCTAAAGTGTGGACTTTGTCTGGATTTAATCACAACACAGACAATATCCAGCACAGAATACACTTTAACATAAAATTCCAGACTATCCCACCAACAAATAGATTTCTAAGAAATGTATATTACAAGAAAATGTCCAGTACAATATATGGTACATTTTTTATTTATTTATTTTTATTTCTTTAAACTAACTAAACTTATTGTAGTATGAGTGGCCCTTCAGTGTCCAAAATGTTCGCCAGGAGGGTTATGCACTATGGTGTGATAAAGAGATGATAAAGCAGAGACAGAAACATAGAATCTGACGGCATGTAAGAACCATTCAACCCATCTAGTCTGCCCAGTGATCTCCAGTGATATAACTTCTCCGATTTCTGTGTTGTTCTGTAGAGCTAATACACTAAGATATATCTGACTTTGGATATCTTAGCACATAAGCTTTATAGAATAACATAGGAACTTTAGAAGTTATATTACTAGAGAACTCATCTCCACTTTATCACTCGTTTATCTCACCTTTGTGCATAACCCCTTTGGTGTTCCAAGTTATTCCATTACAGTTGTTGTTGTTGTCAGTCTTTTTTGCTCAAGGTACCCCTAATATAAAATACCTAAATATAGTTATTTTTAGGAATCATCATAATAACGAAAATAAACATTGTGCATAACAATTTAATTAACAATACATTTCTCTTACGTCCAATGTGGAACACAGGCACCATGAGGGGTTGAGTCCCTCCTCTGGATGGCAGGACACCTCTCATTAGGTCTTCTTGGGGTAGACTCACAACCACTCTTCCAGCTTAACCCCTCCCCTCACCTATAGCCCCTAATATGAATGTGTCCTCTGTAGTGAATGGATGAAGCAGAGACATTCTCTTAGTTTTTAACTTTTTTTTTCTGTTAGTTATGATGCTATCACAGTTCCCCTAATAGGCGGGTTACCGTTACTGGGGTTCCCCTGGAGTGGACTTACAAGTGTATAGGTGCTGTGTAGACCCTTGCAGCCCTGTGGAGGGAATCTTGCAGACCAGGATTTCCCTCCCAGCAGTCTCTCTTTGGGGCTCTGTGTACTTGCTCAATGGTAACCTGAAGACAGAAGACTGTTGAGTAACCCTTTGAGTGCCTTGATCCACATTGTCCATACCTTGTACCTCTCTATACAGAGGTTTTCTCTGACCCCTTGGGCTCCCACACTCATGCGGGGTATCTTTATTATCTATGTACCGTTCATCTCCTGAGTTATGGAGCATAGATGGCTGCATTTGGGTAAGTTAACCCTTCCCTGCTGTTCTCACTGGGTTGGGCGCTTATTTTTGATATTTCCATATAATGGGCTTCTTTTGGGTCTCTGGGTACCTTTGTCTTGTTGTATGATTTTGTGCTGTGGACCCTTTAACCCTTTGAGTGCCAGAGGGGTAGGGAATGCATTGCAATGCATTCTGTACATTTAAATATGTGACCCCTATCGCTAAGTGTCCTTCAGTTTATAGGGGTTTCCTCAGAGGAGGAATTGTCAGAAGGGGAGGATGAGGAGGGAGAATATGAGAATATGGACTACTTATTTCTATGGGGATTCTTATGGGAATTACCCCCTACCTTGGCTGAGGGACTCATGAGAGCTATTTAGGAGATGCTACAGGACTCTGACACCTCTGATGAGTGTTCTTCCTCTACAGATGTCTTCCAGAGGCATAGGAAATCTTCAAAAAATTTCCCCCCTGATGCCACTCCTGTCCAGATCCTTCTGGAGGAGTAGAAGACCCCAGACAAGTTGCTGTCCATCACCAAGAGGTTCTCTAAGCCGCATTCCCTTTCAGAGGCAGCTCTGGTGCAGTGAGCCTCTCCTCCTACTGTGGATCCCCCAGTTTCCAGGTTAGTTAAATCTGCTGCTCTGCCTTTGGCAGATGCAGCTGGCATGAAAGATTCAGCACATAAGAAAATGGATTTTATTCTCAGGGCCAATTTTGCAGCCATTGGAGTGGCACTGAGGCCTAATTTTGCCTCTGCCTGGGTTAACAGGGTTATTGCCATGTGGGGTGAACAGCTAATGGAGGCTATCCATGCTGAAGCTTCTAAGGAGGATCTGTTGGTTCTTTTGGCCAACGTTAAGGAGGCAAACACTTATGTTTCTGAGGTTCTTTTCGAGGAGGTTTGGTTGTCCGCTAAAGCCTCAGCCTCGTCTGTTGCTGCGCGATGCATTATGTGGCTTAAGATTTGGTCTGCATATCAGTCTTCCAAGAAGTCACTGGCTTCCTTACCTTTTCAGGGATAGTCCCTGTTTGGATCTGAACTTTACGTAGTTAGTGATGCTACTGGGGGCAAGAGCACCTTGTTGCCTTAGATGACCACCAAACCTCTGAGTATGGTGAGGAAACTTCATCTTTTTCATTCCCCCTACCAAACTGCTGGAGCCCATAGGGGGGCGTCTTTGCCTTTTTCAAGATGCCTGGGAGTCCTCAATGGTAGACCAGTGGGTTTTGCGGGTACTTTCAGAAGGGTACTGCATAGACTTCAGGTCCCTTCCACCATATTGTTTCTTTTTGTCAAGGGTGCCAAAAGAGCCGGACAAACCACGGCTGTTTCAGGAGGCAGTGGATTCACTACTGGTAAAGAAGGTTCTGATTCCATTACCTCCCCCACAGCGTCGTTCAGGTTTTTATTTCAACCTTTTTGTGGTTCAGAAGAAAGACGGCGGCCCATCTTGGACCTAAAATATGTCAACAAATATGTGCCGACTACGCGCTTCAAGACAGAATCTTTTTGCTTTTTGTCATTGCAGTGATGTGCCCAGAGGGAGTATCTGGGATCCCTAGACCTTCAGGATACATACCTATACATCCCCATCCATCTATATGGCCAACGCTATCTGTAATTTGCCTTCAGCTTGGATCATTACCAGTTCGCTGCTCTGGCATTTGTCCTTGTTTCTGCACCTCTTGTGTTCACCTGAGTTATGGGGGCCTTATCGGCCTTCATCCACACTCGGACATTTCTTTGACACCCTCTCTGGACAATCTTTTGCTCAAGGCTCCCTCAGGGGAGCTCTTAAGCCCAGCATGTTCAAGACTGTACTCGATTGCTGGTCCACCACTGGTAGATCCTGAACATGCCAAAGTCTTCTGTGGTGCCTTCCCAGGAGCTGATGTTCCTGGGAAGGAGGTTCAACACCTACCCGGGGAAGTCTTCCTAGTGGTGGAGAAGAACGTTCTGGTAATGCAGGAGGTGTCTAAGGCCCTGGAGTGGCCCCTCAGCCATGATCAGGGAGTACATGAAAATGTTGAGAAGACAAGTGTTAACACTAGAGGCTGTGCCTTACTCTTAAGTACACCAAGGGAACTTCAGAGACATGTCATCCAGAGTTGCCCAGGCACACCTGGATTGACAGATCTCCCTGTCTCCAGAGGCCAGCTGGGACCTTCAGTGGTGGTTGCGCTGGCGCAGCCTTGAACAGGGGAAACCCTTTGTGATACCAGAATGGACTCTGATCATGACAGACACCAGCATGAGTGGCTGGGGTGCAGTTCTGGGTCACCTGGGGTTCCAGGGCAGGTGGATTGCGGAGGAGTGCCATTAGTCTATCAGTGTCCTAGAACTTGGGACGATCCGTCTGACTCCTGTGTACTGGAACACCGTCTTGATGGGAAAGCTAGTGAGGGTCAGCCATGGCTGTGGCTTACGTCAGCCATCAAGGGGACACTCAAAGTGCCACCACCTGATTCAAGGTAAGGAACATTCTAATTTGGGCAGAAGCCCATGTTCCGGCCATCGCCACCGTTCACGTACCAGGGGTAGAAAACGTTCTGGTGGACTTTCTCAGTCATCAAGATGTGGATCCAGGAGAGTGGGAACTCGGTCAGGATGTGTTCTACATGATTGTGCAACAGTGGGGGTGCCAACGATTGATATCATGGGCACCAGGGAAAACAGGAAGGTTCTGACCTTGTGCTTCTGGAGGGGAGATCCACTGGCCTTTGCCATGGATGCTGTGTTGATCCTGTGGAACTACCTCCTCATTTATATCTTTCCTTCAATTCCTTTCATACCCAGGGTACTCCTGGAAGATCAGGATGGATTTTGCAAAGGTCATTCTGGCCTCTCCTTATTGGTCCAGAAGTGTGTGGTTTGCAAACCTGGTCAGTCTTTCCATTCAGAACCTGATCCACATCCTTCTTCAGGCTTACCTGTGGAAAAGGTGGCTTTGACAGCATGGCTGTTGAAGCCTACATCTTTAGGAGAAAAGGGTTCTCCACTGAGGTCATTTCCACTATGATTCATGCTTGCAAGCCTGAGGGTCACATGGCCTGTCAAGCTGCTTCCAAGGTCTCTGTGGCCTCTTGGATTAAGGCTTCCATATGCCAGGCGTATAAGCTCTGAAAGAAAATCTGTTCTCTTTAGGGTCACAGCACATTCCAATAAATCTGTGGGTGCCTCCTGTGCCTACAAGAATCAGGCCTCAAGTGAGCAGTTGTTCAAGGCAGCGACTTTGTCCTCTTTGCACACTTTTTTTTTTAAGAACTATCGTGTTGATGTTCTGGCTTCGGGTGAAGCCAGCTCTGCCTGTCTAGGGACCTGCATACACTTGGTTGCCTTACTGTTAATCAACTGTTGCTCTTGCTCTTGTGTGCTGCATAAGTTCAGTGTCCATTGACATTTTTTTTCTGTGTGGGCTTTTCTGATTCTGGATAGTCCTAGGGAACGCTGGTATCACGGGGACAGACTTGAGGTCCATCCTCCTTTTTTCCCACCTCTGGGAGCTTAGTGTTGGCATATCCCTCTGGTACCTGTGGTCCATATTAGAAGTAAGAGAAAATAGGGTTTTAGTTTTCTTACCTGTTAAAGGGACAGTAATACTTAAAAATTACTATCCCAATCTTGTAGCCAATAAAAAACGGAGTAAAATGAGACCAGCGTCATCTCTAAAACCTTTATGGTTTTAGAGATATCCGCTTTCAAAGTTCCCTCTTTTTGCCCTTCCCCTGACGTCAGCATTCTAGCTGAAAGCAGGGGAATCCTCTCCTGGGATCAGCAGGTGGCTCTGCAGCAGAGCCGAGATCGCGGTAATAAAAAAGAAATCCTTCACTAAAAAGGTTTTCTACGTGTGCTTGGTTTGCAAGCACGCATAGAAGACCTTTTAAGTTAAGGATTTCTTTTTTATTACCACGATCTCTGCTCTGCTGCAGAGCCTCCGCTGGTGCCGGGACCGGATTCCCCTTCTGTCAGCTAGAATGCTGTCGTCGGGGGAGAGGGAACTTTGAATGCGGATATCTCTCAAACCATAAAGGCTTGAGAGATGCCGCTGGTCTCATTTTACTCAGTTTTTTACAGGCTACAAGATGGGGGATAGTAATTTTGAAGTATTACTATCCCTTTAAATCCTTTTTTCTGTAGTCCATGGGGAACACAGGTCTCCCACCCAGCGAATGGGGCATCTGTTGGTCTAGCCTGTCTGGACTTGGGAATCCTCTAACGTCTTTCTTCTCACTGGAGATTTCCTTCTTCTCTCTCGTTTGCCTTGTTAAAGTGGCTTCTATAACATTCATACTGGGGGCTACAGGCGAGGGGATGTGTTAAGCTGGAGGAGTGGCTGGAAGTTTCCACCTACAAGACTCTGTCTTTTGAGATGTGTCCTGACTTCCAGAGGAGGGATTCAACCCCCATGGTGCCTGTGTTTCATTTGGACTATGGAGAAAAGGATTTAACTGGTAAGAATACTAAAATCCTATTTTAAAATTAAGAATTCATATTTTTTTCAAAGTCCTCCATAGAAAAAAGGTGCACCCTAAGTGGATGTCACCACGACATCCTGGTTGATATCCATTGTTCTATTGCATTTATTGGGAAAGGAGCGTTTCCAAGTACATTTACCCATAGTAACAGCTTTATCCTTTCATGACAGTGAAAAGTTCTAACTTTTGAATAAAACAGCTTTCAGCAGTAGGAGCATCCATGTTTTTATTCAGCCAGAAAAGCCCTATGACCATTTCTTATTTTGTTTTATTTAAAGCAAATGTAAAAAAAAAAAATCTACCTTTTTAACCCCATAAGGACCAGGTGTGTGTAATATATTACCTTCTGGTCCTTTAAAGGGTTTTAATATCCCCACTGAAGGCACTATAACTTACTGGGGTAAAATTGTAATTACAATATATACTTGCATATTCTTCATGATTATATGTAAAACCAATATACACAATCCCTTTGCCTTTCAATAAGTACTCTAGTGAGCTGGGGCAGACAACTTGTGCTATTGTTAGACTTAAACGCTCATCAGCTGGGAGCATTTTAAACCACTACTGGAGAGCTGTGAAGGCCTTTAAAAAAGAAACACTTTACACCTTTTTTATTTTTGCAAAATGTAAACATTTTATGCTGTCAAATATTTCCATAGAGAATGGTAAATAAAGTGTTGGACAAGATGTCCATATACTGTTACCCAACTTTTACTCTCCAAACATTATTTGTAACAACTACATAATTGGAAGACTTATGTTGCAAGCTTTTGCACATTATCAGATTCATATAATACTTGTACAGTGAAGGCAAGCAGTATATTGCATCTGTCAGAGATGCATATTCTTCCCCTACCATTGTTTACATTGATTTTAAAAGTTAGTAGATTTTTTTTCATAATTTATACTATAGAGGATAGATCCACTATATTTTGTAATATGAGCAAAAAAAAAACATGACAAACCTATGCATGTGGGGCATTGCCATACTCAGAAGATGTAATTGAACACTAATCGATAGTTTTCAATACTGAAACTGTTAACTAAGCTATGATCTTCTCATGCCAAATTCTGAAAACCTACAGCTTGTAAATAGTGGTGCTCACCTTGTAATATTTACCCTGTAAATGTGAAAAGTGATTCAAAACAGCAAATGAGGTGCTCCCAAATTCAGGGAGGTGATGTTCCTTTAGATCAGGCATGCCAAGCTGAAACAGAGTCAATGGCTGCAATATTGGTTGATAGGCTGTGTGTGTGTACATGTGCACACATGCACACATGTTTTTACACTGGCAATTTTATCAAGACAGTCTGATAGTGCACATGCCTTAAATACCCAGTGTAACATAAATAGTACAGAAGAATAAAACCTCCACAAAGTATTAACGGAAAGTAAAAAAAATAATCAAAATAAGGCCACATTAACACAGTACATACATTCTTACGTATGTACCTTTTAGAAACAATAAAGATAATGTGAACAAGTGCCATAAAACATCTAAAGGTACCACTTCACTGGATATTTTAGTTTGAGCTGGCAAGTGATTTAATTGATCAACAATCAGTCCATTAGCGATATTCTAACACAAACAAAAATGACTGAGTCGGTACAGATTTGATCTCTGGACAACCTGATCTGACAATTTTTAGTGACATAGATTTGTGTTATTTCCTGTTACATTGAAAGGACTTGTGCAAAGATTTTGACGTGATTGTTCATCTTGTGCATCTTCTAACATATTTTCTACACATGAGAAAAAGAAAGGGCCTGCATTGTCGGTTGTGTTGTACCATGTCATTCAAAAAAAAAGTAGGAGAGGTCATATTGGTCTAAAGAAAGAGAGATAGCTCAGTTGGTTGATACACTAGCTGTAGAATATGTTCAGAACCTCAGTGCCACAGGTTATTGTCCCAGCAAGGTCATCTCAGCCTTTCACCTTTCTGACGTAGATACAATGAGTGTCCAGGGTATGCTTGAAAACCCCAAACAATCTAAATGTATCCTTCCTGGTAAAATACTCTCCTAGAAAAAAAGTGGCTCACGAAATGTGAGAAGTATTCTCATATTCCACTAAAAATGAGAGAACAATCCTGATAAAAGATGTGAATGTTCAACAATCCTGATGACTTCAAGAATTATCTGAGAACGTCAGAGCAAGCTTTCAATCCATTCTAGACTGCTGTGAGACCAATAATACAAACTAAACTATTCCACATGAGTTCTATGTTTGTCCTGATCAAAGACTAATGGTCACATTGAGATTTCAGGCCACTAAGAGATCACTTGAGAACTTGAAGTTTACCACAGCCGTATTCACACAAGCACTTGTAAGGATCATTCTTGAAACTTGTGAGGCAATAAGAAGCCCTTCAGCATATTCAATGAAGGTAAGAAGTTAAATGTATTTTATTATGTACTTAATAAAAAAAAAAGTATTCAAAATGTTTTACATCTATAGCTCTGTCTGCGTGTGTGTGTGTGTGTGTTTGTGTGTGAGATATATACACGCACACACACCCACTACAGTGGGGAACCAGAACGTATCATCATCACTATTAATAAAAGTCCAGATGTATGTTTGTCCAGTGCAGTCATGCACAGTAGAGTCTGCCCAAACGCACAGACTTTGGCCGTGTACATGGGCTTTTACACTATTGCAAAAATAAATGGAAGAAGCAAGCACTCACAGGACTTGTGTAATTACCAAACAGATTTATTGTAGTAGTGTCAATGTTTCAATGTGCCATCCACAGTTTGATTTGGACAGTTACATCAAATAAATACACAATTTAAATATCCCACAAAAAATTGAGGTTACAACTGCATATGCAATGTTATCGCTTCACTTCATTGCATACGCATGAAATGGTGATGAATATATGTTAACCATAGTGACCGAATAATAGTTCATCCCTATTGGTCCCAAAATTGTCCCATCCAATATCACCGTAGTGTAAACGAAATGTTAAAGAAAGTGAGAAACTATGTACAAATTTATAACCCAAATCTGAACATGTTGTTGAGTGAATATTACAAGTTCAAGAATACTACATTGCTGTAGATCAGAGCCGGATCATAGACAAGGCAACCTAGGCGCCTGCCTAGGACCCAGCAAACTTGGGGGGCCTGCCAGCCCTTCGAATAATTGTACTTTATAGCTGCTAGAATGCAAAGCAATGCCTTACCTCATTGGCACCCAAAGGGTTAAAGTCCCACCTTCCCTGCATGCAAGTGCCCTTTGTGTGTGACAGCTGTGCAGGCGCATGAAGTGGTGGTTCCATGAAGCATGAATAATAAGTGCAGAGGAGGGGCGACGAGACAGTATTACTGCTGCCGAATGGAATTAAATAGTGTATTACCGGGTGCTACAGAAACATAGCATATTGGGAACAAAATATGATTTGTGATTAAATCACTTTAAAATCCGAGCGTGCTCAACTTTTGTTCTCTTAAAAAAAAAAAAAAAATTAAATATATAGCGTTATTATATGTTTGCTTCATGAGTTGCAGTTGTTTTGCCCCGTCACTTGTCCTCAGCCTTACCTTTCTGGATGTAGATGTTAATGCCGTTAGTCAATGAGGACTGTGGGCAGAAATATCTTAGCTGATGGCTCTTGTCCAAATGTCTGCCCCAAGTGGGCAGAGGAAGCCTTGGTGTAATAAAGAAAAGTGCCAAAGGTAGCTTCTAATTAACCATTTGAGTGCCAGAGGGGTCACAATGCTTTGTGTACCCCTCTGGCACTAAAGTATTAAAATAAGGTAATTTCCTGAAGAAGTTATCAATCTGGAGTATTATAATAATTATCATAATTGTTTCTTCGGTATTTTATTTTCATTAGAGACTGTCGCTGAGATTTTTCTTTATTACACCAGGGCTGCCTCTGCTAGCTTGGGGCTGACATTTGGACAATAGCCATCAGCTAAGGTATTTCTGCTCGCAGTCTTCATAGAATTATCATCTAGCCACCTACCCAACAGTATTTGGTGGAGACCAGACCACACACGCAAAGGGATATCCACATCATTGGGGCAATTATTTCCACCAGCTTAATAGCAGCATTGACATCTATATCCAGCAGGAGACGGCTGAGGGAGCATTTATAAGGGTGACGGTATGAAACTTGCCTGTGTGTGTGTTTTTGTGGGGTTTGTAGGTGGCCCCCAAACTGGTGCCTTGCGGAAGTTGATAACATGTTGTGACAAACTGAACTCTAACGAGTTGTTTCAGAAGAGCATGGTTAAGTTATTAAACTTGCAAAGTGCTAGAAGGTTGGAGGCACACAAATGATTAATGCGGGCATTAAAGTAGAATATCGCACTTTGATGTAGGGTGAAATTCTCATGTCGCCCTTTTACTCATGGAGACATGCTTAATGCACTGTGTAGTGGCATGATATATTCTATGCAGTCTTTTAAAAGGATACCCTTGGATCTTGTTTAGTATCCATTGACACCTAAGATATCCAGCTTAGTCCTATGGAATTCTGGTATCCTAGGAGGAGAGTGAGGTGTGTTTTGTTTTTTTTTTTTTTTTGTTTTTTTTTTCTGTGGTTTTTATCATACACATGAATCTGCATGAGTGGAGATTATGTATAATTTATAGTGCGTGCTTAAAACAGATATAAAAATGTGTTCACAGTGATTCAAGAACACAAGGGACAAATGAAGAAATGTATCTTGACCACTCTGGGTATATTTGTAGGGTATATTTCTATAGTATGTAAATAGTAGTATAGATTATGCAACTGTCTGTATGATATATACACAGTAATACGCATAAGTTTTAGGCAGGTATGAAAAAATGCTGTGAAGTAAGAATGCTTTCAAATATAGACACGTTATTAGTTTATTTTTATCAATTAACAAAATGCATAGTGAGTGAACAGAAGAAAAATCTAAATCAAATCAATATTTGATGTGACCACTCTTTGCCTTCAAAACAGTATCAATTCTTCTAGGTATGCTTGTACACATTTTAAGGAAAGCGGCAGGTAGGGTGTTCCAAACATCACGGAGAACTAACCACAGTTTTGTTGTGTATTTAAATGGCAGCCTCTGTTGCTTTTATCTCTTCATGTAATCCCAGACAGACTCTGATGTTGAGGTAAGGCTCTGTGGGGGCCTTAACATCACTTCTAGAACTCCTTGTTCTTCTTTATGCTGAAGATAGTTCTTAATGGCTTTGGTTGTATCTTAGGGGTCGTTGTCATGCTGCAGAATAAATTTGGGGCCAATCAGATGCCTCCGTATCTTCCTTTACTTCTCAGCATTTCAGAGACCATTAATTCTGACCAAATCCCCATTTGCAAAAATCCAGCCCCAAACTTGCAAGCAACCTCCACAATGCTTCACTGTTGCCTTAAAATACTACTTCTTGTACTGCTCACCCTTCGACAAACAAACTGCCTTCTGCTACAGACAAATACTTAATTTTTTTTCTCATCAGTCCAGAGCACCTGCTTCCATTTTTCAGCCCCCCAGTTCCTGTGTTTTCATGCATAGTTGAGTCGTTTGGCCTTGATTCCACATCAGATATATGGATTTTTGACCACAAGTCTTCCATGAAGACCTCTTCTGACTAGACTTCTCCAGATAGTAGATGGTGTACCAGGGTCCCACTGTTTTCTGCCAATTCTGTGCTGATGGCACTTGTGAACATCTTCCGATTGTGAAGAAAAGTAAGCATGATGTTTCTTTTATCTGTGGCACTAAGTTTCCTTGGCCAACCATTGAGTCTACGGTCATCAACCTTGCCCGTTTCTTTTTGCTTCTTCAAAAGAGCTTGGGTAGCACATCTGGAAACCCCTGTCTGCATTGAAGTTTCAACCTGGGAGAGACCTTATTGATACAGTATAACTACCTTGTGTCTTTTTGCTCTACTCAGTATTGCCATGGTGTATGACTTTTGACATTAAACTGTCTTCAGCAACCTGACTTTATCTGAGTTTGGCTGTTCCTCACCCAGTTTTATTCCTCTACACAGCTGTTTCTGTTAATGATTGTGTTTCAACCCACATCTTAAATTGATGATCATTAGCACCTGTTTGATATAATTGTTTACTCATACACCCGACTATATGCCTACAATATCCCTGACTTTGTGCAGGTGTATGTAGAAGAATTGATGCGGTTTTAAATGCAAATGGTGGTCACACCAAATATTTATTTTAGATTTTCCCTCTGTTCATTCACTATGCATTTTGTTAATTGATTAATATAAACTATTGTGTATTTTTGTAAGCATTCTTACCTTACAGCATTTTTTCACACCTGCCTAAAAGTTATATATGGGAGGATTGTAGAGGGAAGATATCTAGGACCCAGAATTCTACATAACCTCTACTCCTAAACCTGTCACAATTAAACAGGTTCAGCAACCTGTAAATCCCAGAGAGAATGGAGTTTGACTTGCTCTGAGCAGTAAGAGAAGAGCTGTGCAACAAAGCAGGTTTTGAAAAGGTTGGTTTAACCTATGCTATTTGTTTTAGTTTATATAGTCGTTGATACCTCTATTGGCTAACTAAACAGATTTAGGATGCAAGTTTTCAAGACATCTCCGGTTCCTTCTTCAAGCATGTTATACAGATAAATATGAAAACATCTTTCTTATATACAAGTACACATTGCATTGTTTATAATGGAAATCAGATAAGGAAGTTCAGTCCAGACCCTGGTTGTTTGATCAGTCAGTGGTAGCGGAGAGTGCTGTAAATTGCAGTCTTCCTCTGAGGGGTCAAGGTATTTACGATCCCAAGGGGCTGTTGCAAAGGTTAAGCCACAATGTGATAATGTGTCAGGAATTCTCTGTCTTTATTCAAACCATAATTCAAAGCTCCAAATTGGATCATTAATTTTACCTCACATATGTTTCTCTCTCTCTGAGTGTTAAACAGTCCCATCAGTGCAGTCAGTTTAATGTCCCTGACACTGTATCCATTTTGGCAAAATTTTTCTCCCACTGGTGTCTGTCTTTTTGTTGTTAACACTGGATTTGTGGGAATTAAACCTTTTTTGTAATAGCTGTCCAGTTTCACCCACATAAAGAGCTGTTGGACATTTTGCACACAGGAGGTATATTACATTGGATGATTTGCAGGTGAAGGTACCATTGATCTTATGGTGTAACTGTTTGTATGGAATGGGTACCTTGTCAGTGGTGTAAATGCATGCACAGGTTTTACACCTCTGTAGGAAGGGAGATGTGCCACATTTTGTATTATTATTCAGGGCACTCCTTACCATCAGTTGTTTTAAGTTAGGAGGCTGTCTAAAGGAGAGTAAGGGAGGCTGTGGGAATATGTTCTTAAGTCTTTCATCCGTATGTTGTTTGAAGTTCTCTTGATATTTTGCGTAGCACTTAAGTGGCCACCAGTGGCACCCTGTTTCCCTTATTTTGTTCTTTGTAGATCAACAGATCTTTTCTTGGTATGTGGGTAGCCTTCTGTATGTGACTCAATAATCCTTGAACTGTAACCCTGATTTATAAAGTCTCCTCTGAGGTTCTGGAGGTGCTTGTCATGGTCCGTCATGTCAGAACAGATGCGGCTGCATCTGAATGCCTGGCCGTTAGTAAAGTTGGTGATCAGATTGAGCTAGGTTTTTGTTTGTAGTGTTGTTTTCTTTTTGTTTTATAAAACACTGCCTGCTTATTGTGCTTGATGCAATGTCAAAATAAACCTGCACATCTTTTTAAGAACTGTTGGCTGTGTCTGATACCCTAGAAGACCATGCTTACTGCCTATCCAAGGGTAGCCCGCTTATGGCTTATCGCAATCTCTAAGATGGGCAGCAGAAAGGCAGAATTATGCAAAACTCTCCATTCTGCAACCAATGGTATGGCTGATGATGTGATATAAGCAGAAGAGTCTTCCATACTCACCCTCCTGCACCCTCATGGCCAAATAATTGCAGCCGAAGCTTACCCCATTAACCTGCCACTTCACTCATCTAGGTTTCCTCCACACTTTCTACTCACATACGCTTATCAATATTTAAAAAGACAACAAAAAAACTCTACAGTTTTTCAAGATCCGTCTCATTATACTCCCCAAAAAAACAAACAAACAATTTTTCCATATACATATGGTTATACTCTAATATCTTAAATCGCTTCTCATATTAATCCAACAACCTTTTTTTTGCTCCCAGAGTCACATTACGTTCTTCCCCATCAGAACTTATATTTGCTATTGTAAATTTTTTTTCTCAACTATTCACTGTGCTTTCTCCCCTACCCACTCTTGCATCCATCTCTTAGCCATTCCCAGCCTCTCATCCATCTATACTGCACACATGCCACGCACACATGCCACTCACACTTGCACCCATCCATCCCTTACTGATATCCTTGCCTCTCTCCTCCTTCTACCTACCTTGCCAGCCAACATATCTATGTCCCTCTTTATTGCTGTGAGTGGAGGCTGCCATAACTTTGCAAAGTAATGTGGTCACTTTCTTATGCAATACACCATATCACATAAACACAGTCCTCTAAGACAAACACATACACACAGCTAAGGTAATATGTAACGAGTGGCCCTTGTGTGATAAGCATAGTACAGGGGGCAAGACGATAATAGTATTCGGGGGACAAGGCTTACAAAAGGGAGACATTCTGGGATCAAACGAGGGAGTACCTCTAAAACCGAAGGGAGGGTACTTAAACAACATCTACAAATCCCAGAAGCAGGGGGAACAAGATGGTAATAGAAGAGGGGGGAAAGAGAGGTGCAGTGGGAGGCAATGTGACAGCAGAGGCCAAACAGCCGGATCGACGGTGGGAGAACAGGATGAAAAAGTCTGATGTAGTGGTGACATGCTGGGGAGTGTTTATATGTGTGTATATGTGAGATATATATGACAATGACATATCCTACTAGGATGACCCCTGTCTCCGCAAAGTTAAAAAAAAAACAAAAAAAAAAAAAAAACTGTACGTACCAGAAGGTTCAAGAGCAGGTGCAGGTAACCATTCAAGTAACATGTTTAGCGAACCACAGATCCCTTCATCTCCATCCAGTTGGTTGGTCATTATGAGAGTTGCATTCTCTAACATGAACAGAAACCATTATTAACCTTTACACAGACTTAAGAGTTGAGTGTTTTTGGACTATCAATATTTGGATTGTATGTGGAAACTGTTGAGGGTGTCATACTATAACTAGGATTTTCATATAGAGATGCAGAAAGTGTCATCTGGGAATCTGAACTATAATTCGGAGGCATTTGGATTATGTGGCATATAATGAGCAGGCTGGTTGTAATTATAAAGATTTGACAACAGTTGTGGTAGTGCACTTCGAATACTGGTGTGTGTGTGTGTGTGTGTGTGTGTGTGTGTGTGTGTGTGTGCGCGCGAGCATCTCAGCCAAAAGACGCTGATTGTTATTCATTTTTCTAACTTTGGAGGAAACGGTTAAACCAGGAGCATCACAATTATCATCAGGTTTGTTTAAAGCTGCAGCTGCTTGCTGTAAAAGCGCATTACTAAGGTCACCATTACTTTTAGCTTTTCTTTTCAGTGGTCTGTGATGCACTGTAGTTGGGGGTTTAGGGTGTTGTGGGGAACTCACAATTGATACCTGTAACAAAATATTGCATTGTATTAATATATTATCTCCCTTCAGTTTCCTTCAGCCTCTGATGAGTGGAAAGCTATATCCAGAGTTTTTGATTCCTGCTTGGATTTCCTTCACTGCGGTGGTGCCTTAGATGGAAAATGTGCAGATCAGTCCTCCTCCACACAGTGGCTCTTATTATTTTAACTACAAGAGATACTTCAGCATCATCCTCCTTGCTAAAATGAATGTGAACTATGAATTCATCATGGTGGATGTTGGAATAAATGGAAGAATGCCCGATGGAAGAGTTTTATCTGAAACATTGGTCTGCAAGAAAGAAATGGCAATAACTTAAACATTTTCTACAGTGAAGGGATGAGTTTTGTTTTTATGACCGATTAAGCTTTTGGACTGCATGTAACCCTTTCCTAATAACGTTTTTAGTCTTTGTTTCATTTCAAATCCAATGTACTTGAGTACAGAGCCAAAACAACACAACATGCTTTACTGTCCAAATATTTAGGGACTGCAGTGTATATAGTTTGAAAGCATAATTACTTCATAACCTAAAAATAACCCACTAAAGCATACTTTCCTGGAAGTAGATAGTTCACTGTATCAAATGAGGAATCACTTGCCTTTCTACCCCTTGTGTGATGTGCAGAAATGTTTCAAGAAAATGGAGATAGGCATTTTTATACATTCCCCCCCCCCCCTTCAAATGTATTTAAATCTTTAAAAATGTTGGGCTTTTCTGTTGCATATTGCTCTTCTGAGAAAAATGGCACTTTATTCTTATGGGTTGACCTACTGTAGTTGGTTCAAAATAGCACAAAACTATACCTACCTGTCTTTTTATAATTTTCTGCCTGCACTAAAATGGCAATATCTATTGCAGATATGAAGAAAAAGTATGCAAGACATACCATTTTGAAAAGTAGACATTCTACCGCATCAGTGAGGGTCTGTTTGCCTTTTTACCCCATGGCTGCTATGCATCAATATTTCCGTTTGGTGGTGCTATAGTAAATGAGTGGTTTTTTTTTTGTTTTTTTTTAAATATCCACCACTTCAAAAACACAAAAACCTCTGAAAACCATTGAATTTGTTACTGAATTCAGTACATGCCCAGTCCAACAAAAATAGTACCCCATTTGTATAGGTTGACATACTGTGTGGGTTGCTAAGAGTGCTACACCACACCGTTCACTTTTTTCTTTTTTGAAATTACCTGCTTTCAATAAAATAGTAAAAATAATTATTGATGAGAAGAAAAAGTAATCAAGGCATGCCATTTTGGATCGTACACATGAAATAGGTAATTTGCTGTTTTACACCAGTCTGGTGTGCATAAATGTTGAGAAAAAACAGAGAGAAAAAAAAAAACCCTGCTGAGCCAGCACACCTATAATATGGCTGAAGAGCTACGAAAAATGTGGTTAAAATAATGACTGGAATTAAAACCTAACTTTTATTAAAATACCATTAAAAAGATAAAAGATGAAAAAACAAACATATGTATCGAATTACACATGCCCTAATTAGTGTAGTGTCAAAGACAAGATGTAGTGGGATATTGGCTAGAACTTAGTCCGACTAACCATTCACATCTAATTACAGTTAGAGCCTAGTATAAGTTGAGGAGTAACACCAGAACCATAGCCGGTTGCCATTTAACTCACCACCCTTTAAATGTGAATGTATATTAAAATACACCAGGGGTTGAAGGGTAAATAATGCAGGAAAAAAGCCTTCATGCATTAAGGAAATATGTAAAGTGCTGTACTGCCGGGGCTTGTCCGGCTTGCCGTTAAATAAATGTATACTTCGTGTTCACTCAAAACACATATATGAACTGCAGTATTAACCCCGTGTTAGAAAAAGTAATAACACTATAAATAATTTAATAGACTCCTCTCACAACTTATATATTCAGCAAGACAATCTCCTACTGACAATAATGACATAATTGTCAGTCTGTTATTGTACCACCTGTTAATAAGGGGTCAAATATATTAACCCCCTATCACCCAGAGTAAGTATTAAGATACTGAGAAAACAATATAGTATCCAGTATCCAAATACGCTCCAGCTAGCCTCTGATTGCCTAATTACCTAACACAGTCCTTCTCTTAGCTGTGTCCAGATCGAGAACTAGATGTAAATGCTACCTAATACCGGGGCATATTCCGGCTTGCCTCTAGAGAGTTAATAATCAGATACGATCACTGTCTAATTTCGTCTTGCCTCTGCACTAATTAGGGCATGTGTAATTTGATATATATGTTTGTTTTTTCATCTTTTTAATGGTATTTTAATAAAAGTTAGGTTTTAATTCCAGTCATTATTTTGACCGCATTTTTTGTAGCTCTTCAGCCATATTATAGGTGTGCTGGCTCAGCAGGGTTTTCTTTTTCACTCTGGTTTTTCTCAGGTGTGATTCCCCTGTAGCACCCTATTGGCCAGCTACGATTTATGGCATATTAGGTCAGGCTGTGTCTGGTGTGAGTGCGTGGGTACTATTATTTTTGTTAAGTGTGCATAAATGTTCCCAGAAGGAAAAACTAGAGCTACTTTAAATATCTACTCTTTCATCAAATATTGCATTGAACCTCTTGGAGTTTCCTACTATAAACATTAGCTGCTGCAATTCCAGGAGAAATGACACTCCGTTGTATGATTTTATATCCCGTAGTAGGTGCCAGGGGCACAAAACTACTCCAACAGTCTAGAATTTTTCATACTTTTTTTAATATGACTTGCCTTTACTAAAATGGATATAACTACAGACATGAAGGCAAGGTAGACAAAGCATACTGTTTTGGAGAGTAGGCAACCAGTACCATGACATGAGTGGTCACTTGCCTTTCTATCACTAGGCTAGTGTGCAAAACTTTTCAGAATCTGGTGCTACAGAAATAAAACACATTCTTTTTTGCACTTCAAAGATACTAAATCCTGTCAACACCATTAAGTTTCCTAGTGTATTCAGTACACAGTACCAACCTGAGAAGAAAAAAAAAAGGTATTGGAATGGGTATAGGTGGTACAAGGAACATGTCTACCAGTGGAACAAACCTAGGGAAGCAGTGAGTGTATGTGTGAGTCTATGGCTACTAATTGAACAAGGCTGAAGTGTCAAAAGGTGCATGTAAGGACCCGTGAGTACCAGTAGGCAATGTAGGTATCTGGGAGTGGGGGTAGGGGCAGACATTGTATGTGGAGGGATCTATGACTACCAGTGGGTATTGGAACCAAGCTAGGAGGGAGTTCAGGCAGTGTATGCGGTGAGTGTTTTGAGTGTATTTCATTTTGCATTTTGTGCATAGCATTTTGCACATAGAATTTTGAGTATAGTGTATGGAGTATAGCATTTGGAGTATTAGGTTTGGCGTATTGCTTATAGTGTTTGGTATATAGTTTGGTGTATGGTTTTTAGCCTATGGTGTTTAGTGTATGACGTATTGCATTTGGCGTTTTGCATATATCCTTGTGCCTTTGGCATATGGTGTTGGAAGTATGGAGTGTTGCATTTTGCATATAGCATATTGTGCATATCATTGGTCGTATGATCTGGAGCATAACATTTTGAGTATAGCTCTTGGGGTATTGTGTTTTGTGTATGGCGTGTTTCCGATGGCCTATTGCATTTAGTGTATATAAAGTTTGTCGAATTGTGTTCTGCATTTGACGTTGTGCATATTGTGTTTTTTGTTTGGCATATTTGAGTTTTGCATGTAGTGCTTGATGTATTGCATATAGCATTTTGTGAATTGCATTTTTCCTTTGGCATATTGCATTTGCCGTATTGTTTCTGGTGTATAGCGTTTTGCATATGCTGTTTTGAGCTTGTCATATAGCTTTTTGCATATACTGTTTTGCTTGTGGCGTATACTGCTGCATGTAGTGTTTTGCATATAGTGTTGTGCGTGTGTGTAGAGTGTGTGAAGTTTTGGGTGGGCAAACTCCTTGTAGAGATTTTGGCAGTAGTGGCCGGGGGCTATAAATAAACTTTTGGCTGCTGAGTGACCTTTTAAAAGTACTCTATCTAACTTTGGTGATTTTGAGAGAGGTTTCAAAATCTGTGCTTTATTAGCTATTTTGTTATTTAGGTAAGTAGTTTTTGAGTTATTTTAGATGCATGTATTATGTTAATGAAGGTATGCAGTGTGGGCACTTCCTGCCTTATTCGTCTGTTATCGCCCTCTCTTCCTCACATTGCTCAGCAATGTATTGCCCATTTCCCCTACCAATGAAAGTCTTATTTTCAATAGGTGGGGGAGGTAATGTAAGGCTAGGACAGGAAGTACCTACACAGCATACCTTAATTCACATACTCTATAAATGTAGGAGCTTTTTAAATGAATAATGTCTAATTCATCACAAAGGTCATTTTATAAGCTCTTACAATCACTGAAAATGTTTAAAGATGATTAGAGTTTATATTAAGTGATCTGTTAGGAATATATTTTTAATAAGTGTTAATGTATTTTCAGCGAAGATGTCCAAAGCGAAAAAAAAGTTGCTTTTCTTTGAAAGCTTTCATATGTTGACCAGATTTCAAATTGTAAACTGAAATGTGAAACACTTTAATCCTAAAAGATTCCTTGGACAAATAATTAATAGTCCACCTCTGTGGAGTTACAGTAGTCCCCTGGGACCTGGGAGTGAAAGATAAATAGGGAGCCTCTCTAACTTGTTGTTTTTTCTTTTAGTTGGTGATGATGCTTCCTCGTAAAAGAAGAAAGAGTCGCCCTGATGGAGCTGACAATCAGTGTTCGTCAAACAAGGAGGGCATACCAGGGAATGTCACTCCAGAACATAGGATCCAGGGCAGCTCTGTGAAAGAGTCAAGTATGGAAGATCCATTCATAGTGATATCTGACAGCGAAAGAGAGGTGTGTAACATGGGATCTAATTGCTTTGGCACGTACCAAGGATAGAGAATCTAAGGTTTTTACAGTGTAAGCCACAGATGCTGATGTACTACTGGAAGTGTGTAATGCAGGAGTAAAACTGCTTGACCATGGGTATCCAGTTAAAAAATGATCAAATGCCCATTCATTTAAATAGGGCTTTTAACCCCTGGGATGCTAGGGATGTTACTAATACGGTGTGAAGCAATATAGTGGACTGCTTTAGCATTCAAGGGGTTAAAATTCCCTTTAAATTATGGGGAATTTTTGTTTTATTCCATATGGTTCAGTTTCTTTGTCTCAGATTTCGACATTCTCCTCTTTCATTTTCATCCTCTTTGCATCATTGATTGTTCTATTTCACAGCTGAAGACTATGAGGAGGGTTAGGAATCTTGTTGCTGTATTTGTAGCCACTTTTCTCTTTTGTCCGTTGTTGAATCCAGGAACCACTGGGTATCCTTTGACAGGATAGCAGGGCACTTACCTTAACCCCTTAAGAATGTACCATTGGGCTTTTTTTTTTTTTTTTTTCGTCATTGGATTCAGGGGTCACGCCGTTTGGGGAACCCTGAATTCCATGACTTGCCAGGACTGTCACTGGTCCTTAAGTGCAGGACAGCCGTGATGGCCCTGGCACGTCATTGGTCCTTAAGAGGTTAAAAGGCGAAACTCTGTTATGATCGGCAAGCAAAACCAGGAGTCAGACGGTATAGTTAATAGAACCTTTATTATGAGAATAATGACCGTAATGCAATATGTAAATATACACACAGTGGGTGATTGAAATGGCAAGTACTGTATCAGGAATAGCAGTCTCCCAATCTCTGCAACACACTGTCCGAGACTAGGCCTCAGCCCACTGGAGTCTCGTGGTAAGGCAACGCCCAAGAGATACTGACTCAGCCTGCAGTCAGTCTAGCAGTGGAGTCTCAATCGTATGTAACCAAGGAAGCTGCTGACTCAAGTCTGCAGTCAGTAGCTAGGAGTCTGCTAGAGCCCCAGGTTAGTACTAGGAAGGATGTCTGAATAACGGAACCAACAAACTGAGCGAACAGACAGAGCCTTCTAGTAAGCACCAGATAGGATAGTCAGAAGAGCCAAAGTCATACACGGAGTGGGTAGTCAGCCAGAGCCACAGGTTTGCACCAGATAGGACATCCACTGAAGCGATGGAATGCTGTGTATATAGCCCAGGACGGTCCAAAAGTATACATATAGAATAAAATACACATGGATAACCAGACATCGTATAACTATCAAAAATACAATCAAAATCACTATAAAAGATTTATACACATAAAATATATTAATACACAATCAAATTATATATATATATATATATATATATATATATATATATATATATATAAATAAAATAGATAAAAATAAAACAAACTTTAGAAAGAAAGAGGGAAAAAAAACACCTAACCACCATACACTAGAGACACTCATAACCCATATCACATACTATCCTGAGCAGCAGGAGCATCACAACATCTCATTGGACAACCATTAATTTATATATGTGAATAAATGTGTAATACATGTTAATAAAATATTTCAATGCATTCATTAAGTGCTGAAATAAATATTTTCTAGTTGCATAAATCGTGTAATAATGTGTTATATAAAACAACTACAGAAAACGAAAAAAGAAGAACAACAGTGTAGGATCTTCTAAGCGTAGTATTCTTATTATGGACACCGTCACCTTCACCTCGTGCTCTCATTAAAAATATTACTCACATTTTCTAAAGGCTTCCAATACTGCCTCCAAGTATCATAGGCTCTCCTGGTATAAACCCCAGGATGGTTGCCACTGGATTTTCACCACAGGTTCTTCTAGTGTAGGATTCTCTGTTTTATAGGGTTATAGATGCCTGGTAGGGGTACATAAAAGCCTCCTCCGAGAGCCTACACTACCCACACTGAAGTTCCACCGCATAAATTCCCTTTTTAGGCACTTTAGGGTTGCTGAATACTCCAATTTAGGGCTATAGAGGTCTGTAAGGGAAATATATAAACCCCCTACAGAAGCCTTCACTACCCACACAGGAGTGCATCCTTACAGTAGACAAGAAAAAAAAGTTTTTATATTATATTAAATTAAATTCAGAGCTGTTGATCATGAATTTCTTCCAAAAAATATATATTTATTAGTAAAAATTCTTCACTATAACATATTACAAAATGATAAAAATATGCATATAGCCAAAAAAACGTTCAATGCGTTTCGTAATAATAATTTACTTTTTCAAGGTCAATTTAGCAAACATCAACATTTGTATTTACCTTTCTTTTATATGTTGTCGATATTTCTCATATCACAATCCTCCCATAATGATGTTGCTTAATTCCCACCAAACTATACTTCTATTCCAGATGTAAACCGGAAGATGACTCATGCGTTCCATTCCTGGAATGCTACGTTACTTTTTGGGTATAGTGAATTCTCGTGGGACCTTAAGACTCCCATTACACATACTCACACATCCATACTGTGGTAGATCTTATTACGCATACCTCACTTCTTCTCCCACAGTATCCGAACCCGGAAGTGACGTTGTGCGCTCCACACTTGGAACGCACAAAAATCAAATGCCAATATATTCTATATACTATATGGGTTATCATGTTAAGAAACATCGACACATATCGAAGAAACAACGTTTTAATATTATGATAAGGCTAACAGTTGATATCTTTTGTTCTTACAAGTAACTCAAATAATTAAAAAAAAAAAAAGTGTTGCGTTCACGTTTGTACACGCACTACTTTTACATACAAGTATATATCCACGTCCTCACACACTCTACTATAAAACTTATTATCAAAGTTAATTTATTATCACGGTTCCCGTGATTACCTGTCACTCTCTGAGGTGTGGTGTGTTCCTATTGGCAGTGCTTGTTATGCCCACCCAGTATGGCCTTCTTATACTGGGCCTCTGGCACCTGTCAGGTGCCCTTTCGTGGTGTTCCAGTACCAGTGCTTCCGTTGCTGTGTTCCTGCATTCCTGTGTACCGATTCGGCTTGTCTGACTATTCTTCTGGTTCCTGCTCTGTGTATGACCCGGCCTGGCTGACATTCCTGCTCCGTGTATGACCCGGCCTGGCTGACATTCCTGCTCTGTGATTGATCCGGCTTGTGTGACGCTCCTGCTCCGTGTATGACCCGGCCTGGCTGACGTTCCTGCTCCATGATTGATCCGGCTTGTCTGACGCTCCTGCTCCGTGTATGACCCGGCCTGCCTGACGTTCCTGCTCCATGATTGATCCGGCTTGTCTGACGCTCCTGCTCCGTGTATGACACGGCCTGGCTGATTTTCCTGCTTGGTATCCAGCTTCCTGTGTTCCGGTTCCAGTGTGGCTTCGTCTATGTTGCTTGGCAATATTGTGACCTGTCAGACTTGTGCTTCTTAAAGCTGACCTCCCACTTGCTGAGCTTGTTGCCTCCGTTATCGAGCCTGTCCGTTAACATTTGCTGTGCTTATTGTCTCAGATACTGGGCATCCGTTAACACTTGCTGAGCTTGTTGCCTCCGTTGCCGAGCCTGTCTGTTTACACTTGCAGAGCTTGTTGTCTCAGATACCGAGCCTCTCCATTAACACTTGCTGAGCTCTCACCTTCCTTACCGAGCCATCCGCTATATTTGCAGAGCAGTGGGTTTCCGTTCCCATCTACCGTTAGCTCTTGCAACATTACGCTCCGTTGACGCACCAAGGGGTGCTACTGGCTCTGGCCTTACTCGGCTGTAGCAGTGTTGGGGTATCCGTTTACGCACCACGGGGTGCTACTGGCTCTGGTCCCTTTCAGCCCTGGCAGTGCGGGTATCCGTTGACGCACCAAGGGGTGCTACTGGATCTGGTTCCATTCAGCTCACGCAGTGTCATTAACCCTTTCAGCACCGCAGAGTGCCGTGGCTCCGGTCCCATTCAGCTCACGCAGTGTGCCTATTCCGTTACTCACGGCAGAGTGCCCTTGGCTCTGGTATTATTTAGCTCTAGCATCAGTGTTGGTCTTGCTTATCACCAGTCCTTGAGGACTACTGGGCGTGGTCTTACACACCACATCAGAGACTGATTATTTGCATTGGACTTAACCCTAGCCTTACTCAGTTCCATTGCTTGTATGCATTGCTCTTTATCCATACTGTGTCTGCTATATTACCATATTACCTTCAGTTACGTGTAATTACCTATTTCTGCCCTTAGGGGGCCGTGTTCCTCATTTTTTCTCAATAAAACTGTGTTTTATTTTTTTACCTCTGGTCTGAGAGTCTGAATAACCGTTACATTTATTTACAGGTTATATTATTATTTTATACTGGTTTTTACATTAGTTTGGAGCCACTCTTCCCAATACTATTATGAAAATTTGTTTTGTAGAAACTCTATAACTAATATTCTCCTTTATATCTCTCTAAGTTATAGTGAATAATAATTGCCACCCTCTATTTCTTTTCCCTATTTATACTAATTTAGTGATTGTGATAGGTGTATTTTATATTATATTTTTATTCAAATCCTCTACAAAAACTAAGATCTATATCTTCATTTAAACCCCATTATCTAGTCTACCTAAAGTGTATATCCAGAAGGCTTCCTGCTAACATATAGATTATTATTATTAAACTATTAGGTTTATTGGGGATATGTTCCAACCCCATAACGAAAAATCCCTTTAAATCCCCGTTTGGGCACGTGACAAAGTGAATGGGAACCCCGTGATCTTTTAACCTCTTTTCAATTTTCCTCTTTTGCGCTCTTAATCTGGTCCTCAAATTTCTCACTGTTCTCCCCACATATTTAGCACCACACAGTCAGGATATCCTGTATATTACCGTAAATTCTCAGGTATAATACGCACAATTTTACTCCACTTCACCTTATGTGAAGTGGGGGGTGCGTATTATTCCTGAGAGGTTTTTTTTTTATAAAAAAAAAAATTAAGCCTGCCAGATCCCTTCCCTCCCTCTCCCAGCGCTATCTGCTGCTAAAATACCATTTACTTACTTCAAAGTTCAAGTCCCCGCATTTTCCCCATTAGCAGGCAACATATAACAGATGTCAATATTCCCTGCGGGCGGCATGCTTCCATTCGCCGTCCACTATATATAACACTATATATAACAACTAAACTTTACAAAGGTGTCTCAATGCAGTCATTGAGTCCTGAAGGAATTAATGTGTTCAACTTAAAAATCCAATATGACTCACTGCTTATTAATCTCTGAAAGTGCAATGTGCTCAATGGGAGTAACCCTTAGACCATCTGTATTTTTATTGTGACCATTTTAAAAAATGTTGCAATACCCCATATTGTTCATAACCCCTCTGACTGTTGCGTTTTTGTTGGCCAAAGTGAGTACGCATATTTTGTGTTGTGCATGTTAATACATGTTAATAAATATACAACAAAATTACTGCTGAAGTTCACAAAATCCCTTATTCTAAAGGATTCTTGATTGGCAAAAGAGGTGAAAGTATCTACCCTATGTGAAATATAAGAACAAGTCTGGCACCTTGGTTTAGAACATTTATAGGACCCCTTTATCATATTACCTACTGACAGATTTTAATCTATAACTGCCTGTTTCCTATGTAATCTACCTGTTGGCACAAAAGGACTAGGTGCAGACAATTTTTATAAGGTATGTGCACTCCTATATACTATCTTAGGATGATTAGAAATAGCTCCCTTTTAAAGGGGGTCACTTCAAAATGCTACAATGTTTAGAAAAGATGTGAGCAATGTCTGATGTTTTATCATTAAATCTTGTAATAAACAACGGAGCATTTGTAGGGTTATCCCTTCTTTGGCTCAAAGTATATCTTTTCTCCCTTGGACTTTCTTGCTGTCTCGCTCGACAAAACAAATCTTCTACAAGATCCATAGGATATGACTTATCTGTCTGAAAATCTGTGATTGTTCATCATAGGCCTGAATTGTAGAACAATTTCTCCTTATCCATGGAAACTGACTGTAGAGAATGTTACGAAGCCACTTTTTATGGTGGCAACGATTAATATCTAAGTAGCTTTTTCTGTCTACACTTTTAAAGTAAGTACACGTGCTAATTCTGCATCTAGGTTCTCCTTTTAATTACAAGTCTAAAAATTGAATTATAGATTTGTGTGTCATACTTGTAAACATCTAATCCCAAGGATTGGCATTCTTATACACAACAAAGTCCTGAATAGTTGACTCTGGACCATCCCAAATAATAATAATATCGTCTATGAAATGGCAGTAGAGGATCAGATTTGCGCCAAACGGATTATTGCCAAAAATCTTCTAGGCTTCAAAAACACCCATAAATAAATTTGCATAACTGTTACGGTTTTATGGACACTCAGACACAGAAGGTTTGGTAAAACACAGTTTTATTAATAGCACAAGGATCATGTGACTCACGCGGGTCCAGTACATACAAATACACAATATTGTCACAGCTCATGCTACAGAAATGAATAGTAACCCACACAGGTCCAGTAGATACAGATGTTATAATACTGACACAGGTCAGGTCACAAGGTGCGCAGTAACCCACTCAGGCCCAGCAGGTACCAAAGGTACAATACTGACACAGGTCAGGTCACAAGGAGCGCAGTAACCCACTCAGGCCCAGCAGGTACCAAAGGTACAATACTGACACAGGTCAGGTCACAGTTTGTGTGAATCTGGTTACGCAAATGAGCAATGACACTACTAGGCCAGGAATGCCAGCAGGCCTTAGTAGTGCCACAGACAACGGAGACTCCCTATGCAGGGAGTGAGCCCAATCGGTAGGCCACCAGTAGGTGACTGAGAGGAGGCTACTACTATCCCACGGGACAGTAAGAGAGAGACTAGGTAAATGGAACAAACATAGTCTCGGAACAAGAGACCAGCAGACAAATACCTTAGCAGTCTAAGGAAGTCTACAGACTGTAGGGTACTATAGGCAACAAAGGCAGACTGTCATGTAGTAAGGACAAACGGTACCAACAGACTGAGAATCATGAAAAACTCCTGGAAGACGGAGCAGAGCTGTGACCCTGATGCGCTGTAGCACCAAACCGTAAAGGTGAACGGACGCTCAGACCTGGACAATACTGCCTAGTACCAGAGGCTAACCGAGGCGCCCTGAGACAACCCAACCTTGGGAAGTAAGAACATGCAGGTCAAGCGTACCAGGTGCAACCACAACACTTAACACCATAGGGAAAGGATAACAGTGCAAGGTAGTAATGCAGAGTCACGGAGCAGTGCTGCACGTAGTGCTGGATGGAGGCAACAGTGACTGTCGGAGACAGCAATGGTAACGGAGATAGGACCTCCGAATGGCAGGCAACTGGTAGTAAAGTACCGGGAGGTACACAGAGCAGGAACGACAGCCAATCCGGGTCGGTACACAGACCAGGGACGTCAGCTAATCCGGGTCGGTACACAGAGCAGGAACGACAGCCAAGCCGGGTCTTTATCCAGAGCAGGGACATCAGCCAAGCCGGGTCGGTACCCAGAGCAGGAACGTAAATCAGCAGAATAGTCAAACAGTCCAGGTCATACACACATAACTTGGTGCGAACCTGGTCCCCATCTCCGTTCCTTTGACCTGGAGGTCAAATCTTCCCTCAAACTCAAAACAAATTGTGTGTGAGAATGAAGTCAGTCATCTGGACCAAAAACTCACTTTGTTTAATCGACAACAGATGTCCCTGTATCACGGTGCCCGTGCTTCGTTGTTGTTGTTTTGCTGTCAGTTATCCTGTGTAATGCTCTCATTGGTTGCCCTGTGTTGAGCCCGCCCAGTATGGCCTCTATATACTGGGCTCCTGCACCCACACGGTAACCTTTCGTGGTGTTCCTGTACCAGTGCTAACTGCTGCTCAGAGTTCCCAGTGTACCGACTTGGCCTGCCTGACTACTCTTCAGCTCCTGCTCCTGTGTACCGACTCGGATTGCCTGACTACTCTTCTGGATCTGCTCCTGTGTATCGACCCGGCCTGGCTGACTTTCCTGCTCCTGTGTACTGACCCGGCCTTGCTGACGTTCCTGTTCCTGTGCACCGACCCGGCTTGATCTACGTTCCTGCTTCCTTGTCCTTGTCGCCTCGGTGACATTTGTACAGCCGGTTACCAGTGCTTGTCCTCCGCTACTGCTCTGGCAGGTTGCCAAGTGTTGTCTCAGTCACTGCTCCGGCAAAGCGCCTCTGGCCTAGTCCTCCACTACTGTCATACCGGTTGCAAGTGTTGCCCCCGTGATTGCTCCGGTAAAGTGCCATTGGCTTGTCCTCCGTTTCTGCTCCAGCAGGTTGCCAAGTGTTGTCTCAGTTACTGCTCCGGCAGAGCGCCTCCGGCTGAGTCCTCCATTACTGTCATACCGGTTGCAAGTGGGTGCTTCCGTGATTGCTCCGGTAGTGCTCATTCTACCTCAGTTTGGCTGGCAGTTCACGTATGTTTGCTGACCTTGGCTTGTTAAAGTATCCATTCAGTACCTTCACACATGAGACTGTTTACCATCATTGATGAACTTTAACTCCTGCAGTGCCGGAATCCTGGGAACCTACTTCTCTTGCCTGACCTGTGTCAGTATATACTGTCTATACATTCATGTTATGCTGGACTTATGTGGGCATTGAATAAATGACTTGTCGTGTGTCTGTACTATACTGTTGTATACTACAGGACCTGTGAGGGTTCTTACTGTATTGTTTTGTTCAATAAAACTGTGTTTTTATCCTAACCACTGTGTCTGTGAGTCAAACAAACCGTTACAGTACGAAAGGGCCATGACCTCAGACAATAATGGTGAAGGTAATACACAGAACATCCACTGGAGGATGGATGTGCATGAGCAGCGTTTGGACCAGTTGGCGTGTGTCTGTACTATACTGTTGTATACTACAGGACCTGTGAGGGTTCTTACTGTATTGTTTTATTCAATAAAACTGTGTTTTTATCCCCCTTTATGTGGAATGTTAGAATAAAGGGCCGATACATCTAGAGTAACCTAATGGAAATCTTCTTTCCATATAATTCCAAAAGATGGCCTGTATCCTTCAAAAAGGCAGGTAGGCCCAGAACAAGCCTCTGCAGATGGAAATCAATGTATGAAGAAAGATTCAAAGTTATAGAGTTGAACCCAGATATTATAGGTCTCCCTGGAGTGGAGACAAGGGATTTATGCACTTAAGGCAAGTGGTAGTAAATCGGGACTCTAGGCCTATGTACATATATAGTCCCTCTCAGATTTCAAGAGAAGACCATCTGCAAAGGCTTGTACTATTAAGATGCTCATCTCACCCATATAATCAAGAGTGGGATCCCCCTTCAAGATCTTACAATATTTCTTAACATCTGGGATCCTATGTGCCTCTTCTATATATGCTTCCACATGAATTCATTGCCCAGGGAGGTAGTTATGGCAGATACAATGTATACATTTAAGAGAAGATTAGATACATTTCTTTCAAAAGGGAACATACAGAGTTATACTGTTTATCAGTAGGCTGATCAGGAAGGTCTGATAAAGACTAATTTAATTGGTAGCAGGAAAGCTATAAAATTCTCAGTTACTGAGGTATGAGGCGAAGGTTGAACTTGATGGACTTCTGTCTTTTTTCAACCTAATTTACTATGTTACTATGAATGACCAATCCCCCACCCTTATCTGCCAGTTTCATCATAATCGATGGATTTTTCTGAAGGCCTTCCAAAGCCAATTTTTTTTAATTTGTCAAACTGGCCCATGTTGTTCTATTTGGAATTTTCCATAAGACTTCCATAACTAATGCTCCAACTGTGTCAACAAAGCTACCTCTAAAATAGGTTGGATTGAAACTAGACCTACGTTTAAAGTTCAAGGCCACACTTCCTTCTATAATATAATCATCACACAATTTTACAAAGGGCATCAATTCCACCCCATTCTCCACAACAGTTTACCTCGTTTTAATAGGTACTACATTCTGCTTCCCTTTTAAGGCCTTAATATAAAAATACCTCTTTAGAGACCATTTCCTCAGAAACTCTCATACATCCTGTATAATAATTCGCTAAATCGTTTGTAACGCCGCAACATGCGCAGTACACACTGCTGCGTGCGCTGCAGTCATGCGCAGTAGAATCTGCCCGTGGTGCGGCTGATACAGAGCTGGGTGCTCCGTATCAGCCGCGGCACGGGCAGTCTCTACTGCGTGTGACTGCCCCGCGACCGGGTGGCAGTGGCACTGTAGCCCGTGTAACGGGCTGTTCAACTAGTCTGTAAATAAAACATACTGGGGCCCTTTGATGGACAAAAAGAGACTCCCCTATTATATAAGGGAAATTTCTGTATCATTCAGTTTGTATTTAGACAAATGTATTATGCATGTATCTCTGCTCTGGTCCTGATCACTTCTCCTCCTACTCTTGTTCTCTTTGGACTACCCCCCCACCCCCACATCCCCAGAACCTGCTCTTTATTCCTCCCTCTTCTTCTCTGAGAGAAGTAAACTTGTTCTGTTCTACTAACCACGTGGGTAAATTCGTATTGAACCTCAGATCCAGATTAGTCTCCAAAAAAGGAGAGGGATTTGTAAAGGATTCCCTAGTATCTGGATCTACTTTTTGGATGTTGTTATGCCCCCTGTTGCTCAGGATAGTATGTGATATGGGTCATGAGTGTCTCTAGTGTATGGTGGTTAGGTGTTTTTTTTTTTTTCCCCCTTTCATTTTTATGTTTTATTTTTATCTTCTTATATATAAATAGATTTGCAGATGAAAAAGATCTCATCAAACAGCAAGTGCACTCTAGGGTCTATATAAGTAAAAATACATTTATTTAAACAGATCAGTGTTTCGACCCCCTTTGGGGCCTATCTCAAGACAACAAAACACGAGAAACTGACCTTAAATACAGAGTCCACTTGCGCTTAAACTCCACGAGGCAAGTGAGACCGCGTCCCCGTGAGCGCTGGAACGCACAGCTGTGAACCGCAGCAGGTATTAACCCCTGTGGTACCACTATGTAAGCTCCAAACACCAAATCTGTGTTCTCTGTCACATTACTGCCTCCGGTGACAAGTCAGAGTGGATGCACTGAATAAAACATAACAAACTGAGACAATGTAGCAAAAACAAAGGAAAGATGGTTTATAGATCAAAGTAAGGGATAACACAATAAATAAGCTATGTACCCAGCGTGCGCAGGGAGACAGCTCGCGCCTATAAGGACACTGGGCACACTTCCCACCTATGTTGTTGAGAACAAAATAAAGGAATACACATGCAAGAAAATAAGGTATTAGGGTAAAACATGCATAATCAGGCAAACCTAAATCCTGGCGGGGATCAATGCCCTCAACAAAACTAAGCAGGCTCGTGGTGTCTCTTAAGGATCAATATGAGGCATCCATCACCAGTGTAGGGTGGTCTCTGTCCCCAAAGGGTTCATAGGTAATTCCAAAACATATGAGCTGATGATCATTGGGTATCCGTGTGAACACACAACAGTCGTTTGAAAGTCACGAGTGTCATATAAATCCAGAGACATGCATCTGCTACCCATGGGAGGTGGTATTGAGTGACAAGAAATATAATGTTGCCATGATATATCCAGTGATGATGGAGAAAATTTACATTAATTCAAACATTTGTTGTGTATCACCAGCACTCCTTGGCTCTACGTGTGCTGTTCTATAGCAGATATCATGGAGTCCGATAATAGGGTTTAATGATAAACTTTCACTACATTGCTTTCTATAGAGACTATTGAGCCCTCATTGTGACTGCTTTAGACCGTTCATTTGATTTTTCTTTATCCTATTACCTGTAGGTCCCATCTAAATTTAATAGATAGTGATATGGTTACACTTAACTTGGCGAGTATTTTAGTTCTATACGATTGGTTTCTGACTATTGTTACTAGTGCAGTGTATCATGGGCTACTAGATCATGAGATGTGACAGGGATCGTTGCAAGTGTGAGAACATTTTTATCTATGTTCTTGTATTCCCATGTTTTCCTCTCATGATGGTGCCACTATGTGTACGACTTGAGTCCAGTAGTCAGACTTTATCCTATTTTTTCTATGGCTCATTTCCATTATTATTTTTTTGCTCTTGCAATATTTCATATCTCTTAGATTACTTGCTTGCCATTTATTGTTTCATGTAAATATTATTGATTTGTTTTATGTTCATTGGCTCTTGTGTGTGTGTCTTGCACGTTGCATGTGCAATTCCCACACACGGGTTTGCCAAGGTGTCCGCATGCAGGGGGTTATCCTGTGGTGTGCTGGTGCCACCTGTCTCACTGATAAGCGATCGACGGGTTGTCACCCTGCACGGTGGGAATTTTGGGGTACCTTCTGTCTCTTAAATACCTGTGCATATTGTGACGATGACTGTATGATTTCTTCACATAGCATTTGCGTATCCTTTTTTTCTATTTATACTTTTATTTCTTTGGCCTCTTTATCTCCTGAGTGGAACATTCAACCCTATCATAGGACTCCATGGTGTCTACCTAAGGTAACACTTGTAGAGCCAGGGTTTGATGAGTTATGAGTGTTTTCTACCATATGAGACACTGATCAAGGGGTTTGATAAATCTTCACCGGGCCCTGTTGTTGGACTCCGTGATGTCTGCTATAGAGCAGCACACGTAGAGCCAAGGCGCACAGGTGAAACACAATAAATGTTCGAATTAATGTGAATTTTCTCCATCATCACTGGATATATCATGGCAACATCATTATATTTCTTGTCACTCAATACCATCTCCCACAGGTGGTGGATGCATGTCTCTGGATTTATATGACACTTGGTGACTTTCAAACAACTGTTCTGTGTTCACACAGATACTTAATGATCATCAGCTCATATGCTTTGGAATTACCTATGAACCCTTTGGGGATGTAGACCACCCTACACTGGTGATGGATGCCGCATATTGATCCTTAAGAGACATCACAAGCCTACTTAGTTTTATTGCGGGCATTGATCCCCGCTAGGATTTAGGTTTGCCTGATTATGCATGTTTTACGCGAATACCTTATATTTTTGCATGTGTATTTCTTTATTTTGTTCTCAGCAATATAGGTGGGATGTGTGCCCAATGCCCTTATCGGCTCGAGCTGTCTCCCTGCGCACGTTGGGTACATAGCTTATTTATTGCGTTATCCCTTACTTTGATCTATGAATCATCTTTCCTTTGTTGTTGCTACATTGTCTCCGTTTGTTATGTTTTATTCAGTGCATCCACTCTAGCTTGACACCGGAGGCAGTAATGTGACAGCGAACACCGATGTGGTGTCTGGAGCTTACATAGTGGCATCGCAGGGGTTAATACTCTCTGCGTTCCACGGTTGTGCGTTCCAGCGCTCATGGGGATGCTGTCACACTTGCCTTGTGGAGTTTAAGCGCAAGTGGACTACTGTATTTAGGGTCAGTTTCTCGTGTGCCCTTGCTGTTTGATGAGATCTTTTTCATCTGCAAATCTATCATACAATTGTCTTGCAAGCAGCACTGTGCAAATTGTTATAATTTTCATTTGGTTATGGAGTGCCCACTTGCTCTCTTCTTTGTGTATTATTTTATTTTATGTGTGTAAATCTTTTATTGTGATTTTGATTGTATTTTTGCTAGTTATATACTGTCTGGTTGTCCATGTGTATTTTATTTTATTGTTATATGTATACTTTTGGACCGCCCTGGGCTATATATTTTTTATGTTTATATAGTACTGGTATTTGGTATATGTCTCTCTCATCCTTGACTTCAGGGCTTTATTATTGAATTGCTTTTGTTTTACATATATATGGTATATGATTGCGACGTAAGCAGGGTTCCTATCTTAATTCTTTATGCAAGGGGATCACTGTTATGCCTAGACTAGTAAGCGCATGCGCGTAGCGTTTGAAACATCCATATTTGATATCTTTTGGCGCGTTTGCATTAGCAGCTTTGAAGAGTGGTTGAAGTCGGCAGAAGAGAGGGATAGTAATGAGACTTGTGGATGGACAGGTATGGGAGTTTTTAGCTTTGTCCTGTGGAATTTTGGCTGGACCAATCGTGAGTTACTTATAAGTATATAACTAGCCATTTTTGGGTGCTCCATCTGCTATACATATTTGTAAATTGTGGCTTGAGGACACGGTTGTGTGCCTCGAAACGCGCAGTCTTGCCCTTTATTGTTTTCATACAACATCCCTGTTGGTGGTTTTATTGAATTTATAATAAACTTTTGGAGTCCAGATGGTGTGGAAGCCCTTTTGGTACATGCATTGAGTGGAGCAGTGGGTTGTGTGACACCGAGTGGGGACAGTGGCATTTCCCCATTTGCCTGTATATCAGCTTAAGTTATCCCCTCTGCTGACCATAACTAAATGTGAATATTCTGATATTTCTTAATTTGGAAGAATATTTTATGGTCATACTAAAGTACTGGGCGCTCTCCTTTTGAGTTTTGTTTTTGGAGTTTCCTGTTTGTTTCTTGTTCCATGGTTTACAGTGTTGGTGCCTGTTGACACCTGAGGTTCATGTTGTTCCATTTAGTCTCTGTTAGAACGGGTCTATGTTTGAGGTGTTTTTCCCTTTTCCCTGCCTTGAATCATGGTGGATGCTTTTATATATCTACATCTTTCCTGTGTTCCACATTGGATGAAAGAAAAAAAGTGAGTTTTGTGTACTTAACCCTAAATCCTTTTCTCTTGGTCCGTGCAGAACACACGACATCTCTCCCAGAGAAAAAACGTCTGTTTGAGTTCCTGGCAGAGGGGTCCCCTAGTTCCTTTGGTCCTCCTTCCCTGCTTCACTTCTGTTTTTCTTTGATCTTTGCTATACTTTAAAAGTGAGAATGTTCTGTGGGGGGTAGATTGAAGCAGAGAGGGAGTATATGGGGGCTTACTTTATCCCCATGGTTCCTGTGTTCCACATGAACTAAGAGTATAAGATTTATCGGTAAGTACACACACACACACCTTTTTTGCGCTTTGTGTGCACTGCAAGAGCTATGGTAGAGAAATGGTTAAACTGGGAGCAACAATCTGTCAGTGGTTCTTTATAGCAGTTTTTTACTCTTATCCACTTAATTGTTTTGCAGTATGTGGAGATGTCACTAGCATACAGGGGGTTAAAAACAACACTCTAAGTCAGTGCTGTCCAAGTTCAATCCTTAAAGGAGCTGCAAACTTTTCATTTAAAAAAAAAAAAACAAAAAAAAAAAAAAAAAACACATTTTATAGATCATTTCCTGCTGAATAAAACAAGTTCACTCCCACTGCTGTCAGATGTTTTATTCAAAATGTATAACTGTTCAAATAATTTGGAAGTGAATTTACTGTGTTTACTTCCTGATAGTTCAGTTTCTATCAAATTCTTTGGGGAACTGTATGTCACTGACTTTCCTCTCCATTAGAATGTATCAGAAAAACTAGTTAGAATTTGACAGCTACTAATATAAAAAACATGGGTTTAAACTGTAATAATCTCTTGGCAGTGGGAGTCCCCTTATTTTGCTCAATAGGAAAATCCCTACAATATATATTTTTACATAGAAAAAGTTTACTGCTCCTTTAAGTGCCACCAACAGGCCAGGACTTCCCTAATTAAGCACAGGTGAGTCAGCCAAAATGAATCCTTACATCCTGGCCTGTTGGTGGCTTTAAGGACTGAACTTGGGCAGCACTGCTCTGAGGAAAGGATCAAAAGTTAATAATTTAATGGCTGTCTGTTGGTCTAGCCCAGTACTTCTCATACCTTTCTTCCTATCAGTGATATTTTATCAAAGCATAAGATGAGCAATTTCTTTTTCTGTTTTATATTTTTAACTATACATCCCATTTGAGATGGCTCAGTTGGTTAAGGCACCAGCTGTAGAATCTGTTCAAACCCCAAAGTCACAGGTTCTAGTCCCAGCAGGGTCAACTCAGCCTTTCATCCTTCTGAGGTAGATAAAATAAATACCATTAAATTGGGTATTCATAACTATACCCCCAGGACATACTTGAAAACGAGAGACAATCTCAATGTATCCTTCCTGTTAAAATACTTTGATATTATTATTATCCTTAGAAAGCAAATGGTTGGCTGAGTGATGAGAGTTCATTTGAACAGCTGATGAATGCATTCTCCAGCCCTGATCTTAGCTCTCCTTCTCTCTGTGGACAACCCATTCTAGGACTTTACAAGCCCAAACAGATTCAATGTTCTGAAAATATTGCCTGCAGCAGGAATGTATACTGAAGTTTGCACTATGTAAGCAGCATAACTCGATCTAGAAGAGAGCCAGCAGTTCCCATCATCCTAAGCCAGCACCAAAACTCCTTTATCCAGATATGCACACACCTACAGACACCCAAGACACACATAACATTCTTAAAGTGGCATCCTGGGTTCCTTTACCCTACCCAGTAGCATAATGCAAATAAAAATGCAAGCACCAGTTGACTTTCTGCAACAGTAAGCAAAAAGGAGCAATTCTTGAGCAAACCATCCAATGGATAATCTCAAATTTCCCTTTGATTTAAATGGGGCTTTTTATCCCCATGAGTGCCAGAGAAATCTTCAACACAATACAGAGCATTTGCCCCATGTGGAGCATGCAGATGATTATTTATTTTTTAAGGCTGAAACAAATGTCTGGTGATAGCTGTACTTCCTGTGCAGAGGGAACCTGCCAGTCACTTTGGAACTGGGCCACCCTTTTGGACAGGATTAGTCTAATATGTACATGGATAATCATTCTCTGTAATGGCACCAGAGTGCTAAAATGTGATGCTTTAGATCGGTGAATAGCTGTGGAACATGCAACATTGCTTTTGTTTGTCCTCTCACAATCTTTGGCTTCTACTCTGATCATACTAAGCAGCTGCAACCTCAGACACAACTTGAGTGTCAAAATTGTTGCTGTTCTAGGCCTGGAACAGAAGTTAACCCTTTGTGTGCCAGAGAGGTCTCCAACCTATGGCAGTCAAAGGGTTAAACATTTTTGTATCTCTCTGAATAATAGGCCTGTATCTGTTGCAAGACCAACATGTTTTATCTACAATGCATTTGATTTATTTTACATCTAGCTATTGCGGGAAAATTGTACTTTGCTCAAAACCTTACATTACACTTATTTTTCCAGAATGACCCAATACTTTTCACCAAAACAAACCATGAAGACCTATCTGTAATGGATTACTGTTAGAGACCTTTACACTCTGGCCTTATGCAGAAGACAGAACATGAGCACTCCTGGGGCTGCAACAGTTCTAGCCCATGTGAAGGACACCTCATAGTTATGGCTCGTATTCAAATGGGGAGCAAACCAACTGAGCCATAGGGGAGAAATGGAAATTTCAATTTACACAGGGCTTTTAACTACTTCAATACTATGGATTTCTACAATGCATTAAAAAACAATCAATCAGTGCAAATTTGTGTTTGTCCCCTATGGTGCAGTTGGTTTGCTCTGAAGCAATGGTTATGAATTTGAGCAAGTTTTCACAGTGCCACATTTGCTATGCGCTACTTCAGACCCCTCCCCCATTTCTGTCACTTATGGCCAGGTATCAGCTTTTAGAGATTTCAGAAGCTTTTGAAACCCTAAATATAGTAAGTACCAAATGTAGATTTTTATGTATTTGCTAAATTAACTCCGCACAACTGAAAGGGGATTTGGGTTTACTTAACCAAGTTTTGTCTTTTTTTCCTCCCTGATAAATCACTGGAATGGTTGGAAGACTGTAATCAGTAGCAACAGAGTGAAAACATGTCACACAGGAGTACATTTTATTTCAGAATGAAAAATGTTAATTGAGAAATAACCACATAATAACATTCACGCACACAACAAACACACAAAACACAGTTCATTTTGTCCTTATGTCTTTGTTCAAGAGTAAACCCCTACAATCAGTCCTGGATGTCCTATTAATGGAGGTGTACATGACAGTTGCTGGCAGTTACTTAAAGCAGAACTTTCCCTCCAAATAAAGTGCCCCCCAAATAATTGATATGGCGATAAGGATATAAATAATAGTATTTATACAGAATAAGTCCAGCATTATTAAGAAATCCTATTTGATATCAGAAGCACAGATAGGCTTCTTGCTTTAGAGACATCGGTGCACCTGAGCCGTCAGTCCCTTCCTGTTACCTTAAGGTACAATGCAACTCCTTCTTGCCAATCCTGAAGGAGACCAGGACGGACAACGCAGACGCACAGATGTCTCTAAGGCAAGATGTCTGAGCTGATGCCTGTCCGTTCGTCTCGGAACAAGTAGGATTTCTTAAAGGTTTAGTAAACCCCCAAACAAACTGTTGGCAAATTGATAGGAATAATAAAAAAACATGTAATGCCTTTATTCCCATCTCTCAAACTGTTATGGTTTGAGAGATGTAAGAAAATAAAGTCCTCAGGAGTGCTGACATCGGGATATCTAACTATAATTACTTCATGGGTATGGTCTACAACGTTTGCCTGGCTTGCAAGCACATGTTGTAGACCATTCTGATGAAGTAATCATAGTTAGATATCTCGATGACAGCTCTGCAGAAGAGCCTCCATCTGGTCCCGGAAGCAGGATCTCATGACGTCCGCTATACAGCGGATGCATGAGAAGGGGGTGGGAGCGGAGACCTTTATTTTTTTATATCTCTCAAACCATAACGGTTTGAGAGATGGAAATAAGGGCATAACATGTTTTTTTTTATTAGTCCTATCTATTTGCCAACAGTTTTTTTGGGGGGTTTACTATCCCTTTAATAACGCTGGACTTATTCTGCATAATACTTTTATTTACATGCTTATCGCTATATCAGTCATTACAGTACCAGGGATATGATTACATTTATCCTATTTTAAGCACCATTTTTTCTGTGTATTGTTGTATATTCTATGGGGAATTTGTGAAGCATCGCCCCTAAATCTTAGGCTGCTAATAGGGTTTTGTCTGTATCTTTCATATTAGCGCTACTCTGGTATATATTTTTTATTATTTAGGGGGAACTTTATTTGGAGGGATAGTTCAGCTTTAACTTTTAAGGACTGGACTAGCAGCTATCAGATCCACCTTAATCAATATGACATCCAGGACTTATTGAAGATGGTGAGTAAAGGCCCAAGGGCAATATAAATTGGAGCTGCTAGGATTTTCTGGCAATTTAACCCCTTAGTGACGGCCGCGTGCAGACGCGGCCGTCACTTAACGCCCGTCTAACATTTTTTTTTTTTTTTCTAAAAGAATCCGGAGTCCCCGAACGGCGTGCAGCCGCGCGGGGAGCCGGATTTCCGGGACGTACATGTACGTCCTCTGTCACTAAGTGACAGCCACACAGGACGTACATGTACGTCCTGTGTCGCGAAGGGGTTAAGGGAAGGGGGTTATTAGCAGGTGTTTGTTTTAATTTAAGCATATAATCAGATAGCTCCTTTAAAATACTTTCCTACTCAAGGGGACTTCGATAATAGATGACAATATCACCTGAATGTAATTTACATAATCCTGAAATGTTGTAACAAAACGTGAAGCTGTTAAAGAGCATTTAAAAAAATCGTTTTTGTATAAACTTTGATTTTCAAGTGAAAGATAAAGCAATAACTGCAGCAAAAAGATTTATAACTGACTGAAGACAGAATAAAGTCATGTGTTTAAAAAAATAGTATGTGAGAAACTGAGAAAAGATCTAGAGAGTCCCAAATGCTCATTTATAGTCAGAATTCATACTAGCTAACACAGTTTTTAGAAGGTGGAAAGATATGGTGGGCTCTTGAGATCACATTATCTGCCTTTATTTACATAGGCAGTAAGAGTGATCTGGGATTTCTCACATTTTGCATGTTTTGCTTACATTCCACAGGCAAAACCTCTTAGGAACATTTTCCTTTCCATCCACATTTGGAAACTCATGGATAAGTGTGAAAATACCCTGCTCTGTCTACCCAACCATGCATACCACTTCAAACCGCTATTGCATCTCCATCCGCACAGATGATTAAAAATCACAGTTTTTGAAATCTTTGCCGTTTATAGCTGAAGTCCTGCAGGACTAAAGTTGATATACGGGAGCAGGGAAACTGCTGTGCATATTAAATGTGCTAAAGTAGCACTTGGGAGCTGCTCAGCAGAAAATGCATATACTCTGCAAGTCATGTTAGCATTTTAATGGTCTGCAGGAGCAATTATTAAATTCCTTATTCATTAAATGATAAACACAGGAAGGCAGCTGGGCCATTTAAGAAACAAGATGTATATGTAGGAGCGAAAAGCTTGCATGAATTCTAATCAGTAGGCTAGATGGGAAAATCTTTAAAAAAATTTTCCTCAAGATGGCGCTTTTACTCTTATTTTCATACTTTGTTTTGGTCTGTGGGAGCTGTGTTGATTCAACAAAATATGTTTTCTTTTCAAGCAGCGATACCTTCTTTTATTTCTGTTTGGTATGGAAAATTCATGTAGATGTTGTACATGTACTTTTGAATTTCAGTGCATGCAGGAATCTCTTGATGCTGAAAGAGGCCAAAAAAGACACATGTACTGGGAAAAGTATGATACTTTTCAGGATGGTTTTTGTCCCTTTTAGTTTAGGCCAGTGGTTTCCAACCCGTGCCCTCAGGGCCCACTAACAGGCCAGGATTTGAGAATCTCCTTGTTAGAACACAGGTGACTTAATCAAATTGCAAAGCAATGTGTTGCATACCCCTCTGGCACTCAAAGGGTTAATTAATTTGGTAATATTTACTAAAGGCCTCATGCAATTCTGAGGCAAACTAAATGCACTCAGCTGAAGAAATAAAAATACCCATTGATTTAAATGTAGCTTTTAATCCCCTGAATGCTAGAGAAGATACCTTTCCTAGTATTCAGTGGGTTAAAAGCCACATTTAAATCAATAGGAATTTTCAAAATGTTTGTTTTTTTTTTCTCTGTGGCACAGTTGATTTGACCCATAATTACACCTTTTTCTCTTTTGAATTTAAAGCACAGTCAAGTTAACATTTAGGAGCACATCTACAAATGGGAAATGTATAGTTCAGTATAGTCAAAATCTCGGGTCAAGCTGTGATTTTTTTTTTTTAATTTATTTTTTTTTTCCTTTCATTCTGTGTCCCTCCACAGCACTTACTATGGGGTGTGTCTGGTATCCATCTGGGTAGAACCAATGAGAGACTTCAAATGGGGTTCCGTGGATGAAAAAACTCAGGTTTTTTGGTCCTACCCATCTGAACAGAGTACATCCAGTTGTCTCCAGTATGTGCTTCTGCTCTATGGCAGCCCTTTATGCTGCTTTCTGTCACAGTTGATGGCTGGAACTCCAGGGGGGAAGTTAGAGTGCGACGCTGGGGAACGACGCTTGGGAGCGGAGACAGTTACCTGCTCCCCCTTGCTGCGTCCGCAGCCGTAATTAAAGGTACTAGCCGCGAAGCCAGATGTCTGATCCTAGTTGAGCCGGGACCCTGACCAGGATGGGGGTATGAGCAGTCTGTGTATGCCTGGACTTACACCACTGGCACCGGATCCAGATGTAGAGAGGGAGACACAGGTAGACCAGGTGGGATATATTCTCAGGAAAGCAGAGGAGACGTGGGAGAGGTATGGTAAGAAAACTCAGGTCTCACGTAGAAGAGGGCCAGTAAGGACTTCTGCTAGTAAGGTAAGTGCCCAGCAACACAGCACAGGTCCGAGGAGAATGACTGACTGTGCAACTGACCCAATGGAACTGCAACCAAGCCCTGAAGAAGACACCCAGAGTGGCTAAGGAGGAGCTGGAGCTAATACCCAAGCCAGACCCACGACTGACTGGTCTGCCTCAAGACACCAGTGGCCTCCTAGAGTGGAGGAGGCTGCTGACTGGTACCAACCAGCTAAGACCCCCACCGATACCCTGGTACCCACCACAGGCACCAGGAACAAAATGGAAAGAATGGAGTACAAACACCCCCTTTAAATCCCACAGTCCCAAGGAAGAGAGACCCCTTTGCTCACCTGTAGTCAAGCCGAGGGGTAAGGGAAGGTTAATCAAAAGGCAGCAGGCCAATCTTAGCCTAGGAGGCACAGCAGGGACCGGTGCCAGCACGAAAGGGATCCGACCACATAGACGAGTCCCTCCGGCTGTCAGACTCGATCCACAAACCAGCGACTTGCTCTGTGGCAGGAACCCACTCGCTGGGTACTAACGAACGGGTTCTAACCGGCAGATTGGATTCCCAAAGCCTAGATGGCTATGCCAGCCGGCCGAAAGGCAGAGAAAAAAAAAAAATCTAACAGTCCCATACAGAACCCCCTCGGTGGCTGGCATGCCCATGATCATGTGAGCTACTGGGAAAGGGAGAATCTCCAAAGGCAGCAATGGGCTAGGGAAGGAAGTGAGACACGGGAGAGCACAAGCCAGGAAGTGAGGCACAGTAGCACCGGGGAGGTCAAGACAAGCCGAGGCACCGGGAGCAAACTGGAGTATAAGAGGTAAGGCAGAGAGTAGTCAATAACAAGCCAAGGTCTTTCCGGGGGAGTCTGGGACATCCGAGGGCGAGCAGAGAATAGTCAGGACAGGTGGAAGAACCAGGAGCGTCAGGTAGCCGAATTGTAAGAGCAGGAAGCAGGGTCGACAAGCCAAGATCAAAACCGGAACTCAGGAAATGCAGGAACGCAGAGAATCATGAGAACAGCACGAATAATCGAGCATAGAGTCCAGGGCTGACTGGGTATGAGAATGCGAGCTTACCAATCAGGAACAGGGAGAGGAGGAGAAACGGTAGGGAACGCCAATGCTCCCAAACTAGGCAGGATGAATATAGAGTGGTCCTTACACTTTTGCTAGGGATTAATCCCAGAAGTCCCCTGGATCTGCTGGAACCCTCTGTATCTTGGTGTATGTTCTATGATGGAACGCACACAGTTTGGGGGCCATATTCAAAGGGACAAGTCACAGTTTCCTGTGGCTTGCCAGTTGCTTTAAAGTATCTCGTAGGGTACCTCCAGGATATCTAAGCCAGCAGAAAATCAGGTGCCCCTCGGAGCCCTCCTGTAAAGAGTAGAACACCTGCAAAATGACATTTTGTCTTGGATATGATAATACGTTACAAGGATTCTGCAAAGTTATTCCCAGACTGTTTACGAAGAGCAGCAGGCAATGACATGCCGTTCCAACATCAAGGATTTTTTTTTTTTTTTTTTTTTTTTCTTTCAGCATAGAAAAAAGTGACTCCATCAGATTGCTGGGTTTGTAAGATAGTGGAACTAGGATATCCACTCAGATTCAACTCTATCCAAGGAACAAACATTTTCAAAAGATTAGCAGTACCCTGAAACCCAGTTAAAAGGGAAGCTTTGATTTCAACCAAGGAACGTCTAGAGAAAAAAAGTAATTCAGCCAGTTCCATCATGTGAGAGAGGTATGGTTATCTAATCCATTTTTATTCATTTCTATTGTCTTAAGGGGGCTTTTGGACCATTCTGGATCATAAAACACTCAACAGTTTCATTAAGCTCAGACACTTCAAAATGGAGACACTAAGGTGTGATAAAGCTGTGATAAAGTGGAGATGACCTCTCCAGTGATATCTCTTCTCCAGTTCCCATGTAATTCTACAGATTCAATGCACTAAGATCTCAAGTAGGAGAGATCTCCATTCATAGGATGTATAGAATAATATAGGAATTGGAGAAGTGATATCACTGAAGAAGTCATCTCTACTTCTCTCCTCCTAGACTATTGCTTCCTTTTTCCAACACCTGGTTAACAGGTGTGTGTTAATTAACTAGCACTGCTACATAATAAGACGCTAACAATATCAGTATTACATAACACATCCCTGAAGAAGTACCTCTTTAGGTACGAAAAGCGTTGGATACAGTATTTTCTGATATTGGCATCAACACAAATTGAGACTTGACGCCTTACAAATGGAGAGGAGGTGCAGAGATTAATATCCTGGCGAGCAGCATTAACGAGTTACTGGAGAACAAGAAGCTGATCAAAAGGACTGGAGAGTTATTACAACTCCTTTAAAATCGGTTTGCCACTATATTCAGTGATTACTAAACATATATAATTTTTTTTTTGTATAATATCTGTTTATTCAAGTATCAGAAAGAAAATACAAACAGTGAGTACAACCATGGGTTTACAAAGTCTCATGTAAATTACATATCACAGAAATGTACATTGAAAAATAATGAAACTCCCAATACGTTGGAAGTGATACATGTGGGTAATAAAGGATACATTCTAATAATCCAGAGTGAATGAATATGTCATATTAACCAGATTATGCCAAAAATAAAGAAACAAACATGGAATACAAGAAAGGGAAGGGAAAGAATAGGAGTCTACAAGCCTAACATGCCTGTTATCACATATAACATGGGATAACAAATATCCGGAAGAAGAAGCCTTTTAAGGAGGAAGCGTCATACCTAGCTCATTCTCGTCTTCACTACTTTCCAAGTATAACATTCAAGTGAGCCATCTAGTAGCATGAACCATCCCCTTACCCTGGGCTGACATCGCCACATCCTCTACCGCTCGCGTCGACTCCACAGAGACCAACCACTCCTGAAATGATGGCAAGAGAGGCCCATTCTAATGTCTGGGAATGAGAATCTTGGCCGCATTCAATAAGTGAATAGTTAACGACCTCTTGTAAGAACTTAATGGATGGGAGGTGTGATGTAGGAGTACTGACATAGGTGCATCTGGAATGTCGGGGTCACCCACCTTCCGAACAACCCGCGTGACAGAGTCCCAAAAAGGCCTGATCAGTGGACATGTCCACCAGATGTGCAAAAAATCCCCTCTATGCAAACGACAACGCCAGCATCTATCAGACGTGGCAGGGTAAATCTTATGTAAGGTGGACGAAACCATATACCACCTGGAGACATGTATATATTTTTTAAATAACTATATTTTTTTTTAGCTCAATTAGCCGTATTTGTATTTTTATAGTGACACCTCTTTGTTCTTATATGTTATGTAGTGTGCCATAAATGTGAATATTTTTAAACAACATTTGTAAATGTTTGAATAAAACTTATTATTGTTCTTATTTATCTGTATCTTACAGTTGTTTATGTTTGAAGTAACAGTCTAGCGCTCTCCTTGTTTATAAGTTTTCTATTTGTATTGGTCTTTTACACTAAGAGACATTAGGATAGCAGCGAAAGACTGTTTCGTGAAATTTGTTGTTTATGTTTAAGAGCTGAGTGGGGTAATTGTAGGGTGCCATTTTCCACTTGTTGGTCTGATATAGTATTGGTAGTGTGTTTTATTTATATATATCTATATATATATATCTAGTGTGTAGTTCAAAAACTGCACTCACAGGACTTCCAGATGATGCAAATTATGCGAGATTTATTATCAACGTTTCGGCCTCACCTTGGGCCTTTATCAATCTATCTTGATAAAGGCCCAAGGTGGGGCAGAAACGTTGATAATAAATCTCGCATAATTTGCATCATCTGGAAGTCCTGTGAGTGCAGTTTTTGAACTACAAACTGTATGTATCATATTGAAATTGTCACCCAGGCAAGTGAACAATATTTTGGAGAGTGCTGGGATACATCTGTTATATATATATATATATATATATCTCCATATATCAAGATGGCGGGTCTACCTTTCTGGATATTTTCCAGTGATGAAAGAAAAGATTCCGTCTTCCCCTATAACACCTTTAATCAGATCCTTATGGATGAGTGGAATATTCCTGATAAAAGGCTTTTCTTTAACTGACACTTCTCTAAGCTATACCTTTTACAGCTGAGGCTCTAGTGCAGTGGGCTAATCCCCCTACCTTTGACCCCCCCCCCCCCTCATATTACGCTTGGCGAAGAACATTGCTCTTCTCCAGGCGGATGCTGTGGGGCTCAAGGACCTTTCTGATAAGAGGCTTGATTCCTTACTCAAGGCCAACTTTGCAGTGATGAGGCCTATTTTTGCCACTGCATAGGTCAGTAGGGCTGTTGCCATGGGGAGAGCAGATAACTGAAGCTATGCGTGCTGGTGTCCCTAGAGTGGACATGCTGAATTTGGTAGCCAACATCATGGAATCCGTGGTAAGAAAACATATTGTACGACAGATGTTACTGCCAGTCATAGACTATGGGGCCATAGTATATGCTCCAGTGCCATAAATCCATCTTGCTAAACTTGACACTCTGTATAACTCCTTATGCTGCTTTATCCTCTACTGTAATTACGCAACTCCTCATTGTGATCTGTATGGAGAACTAAATTGGCTAATACTCGAATCTAGACGTACCCTTCACCTCTTGCCTGGTTTATATCCACTTCTCTAGAAAGCTACCAGACTACCTGAACAGTAGGCACACTCCACTAACAACTCACTGAGTATACTACAATACAAGAAAGGAGCTGGTCGATCTGCCTTCTCCTTCAGAACTCCAAAGATCTGGAATAACCTGCCTGAAAAAAAATCAGATATTCTCCCAGTCTAAAATCCTTGAGAAGGCAGCCAGATTCTCAGGAAAATCCTCAGCATTCTCTGACCCAGGTTTCTACCATGAATTCCATTTTTGCAATGAAGGCACGTGGATTTCGTCCCCATGCCAATCAAGGCAGCAGATGGTGCAGATCTCACAGATCTTCCAAAAGCACCCCAACACAAAGCCCAGACAGACTTGGCAGCCTAAGTGATCAGCTGCAAAGTCTAAGTCTGACAAACCAACATGCGCATGATTTGCGGAATCCTGATCCATCGTCTGTAGGAGCTGTTTACTCCTTTTTTCGAGATGCCTGGGCATCCTCTGTATTGGACAGGTTGGTTTTGCGGGTGGTTTCAGACGGGTCCCTCATAGATTCAGATCCCTTCCTCTATATCACTTTTTTTTGTCAAAGGTTCCATGGAATACAGAAGAGGCAAGGGCTCTTCCACAAAGCAGTATCCACTCTACTGGAAAATCAGGTTCTGGTGCTGGTCCCAGCCCAAGAGCTCTTTTCAGGTTTCTATTCCAACCTTTTTGTGGCGCCCAAAAAGGACTCTTGCTGCTGTCCTATTCTGGACCTGAAATGTCTCAACCACTTCATAGTTTCTACGTGCTTCAAGATGGAATCCTTACATTCTGTCATTGCATTGGTGTGCCCTGGGGACTTTCTAGCCTCCCTATCACGGTCCCCGTGATCTTCTGTCAATCTGGCCTGATTTGCCTGTGCATTGGTGAAGACTGATTGGCCCGCCCAGGATGTGCCTTTATATGCTGTAGCTTGGGCACTTGTCAGTTGCCCTTTCGTGTTGTTCCTGTTGCTGCGCCTTGTTGCCGTATTCCAGTGTCTCCTGTGTACTGACCCGGCTTGTCTGACTCTTCTCCTGTTCCTGCTCTGTGATTTGACCCGGTTCTGGCTAACGACCCTGCTCCATGATTCGACCCGGTTCTGGCTGACGACCCTGCTCCGTGATTCGACCTGGTTCTGGCTGACGACCCTGCTCCGTGATTCGACCCGGTTCTGGCTGACGATTCTGGTTCTGATTACTTCAGCGTTGGCAATAGCATTCCTCTGAAGCCCACGGTGGTGGTATCGGCTCAGCTCTGGGCATTGGGGCGCATTCCTATACCAACTTGAGAGTGAATTCAGTGCAGACACTTTACTCCTGTCCAGTTATTGAGAGACTGTGTTCCAGAGACTATTTATCCCGGGCGTTGGCCAATCTTTTTATATCCCTCCTATTGCACCTGTTAACCCCTTTGGGGATATTCCCTATCTATACATAGCACCTATTACTACCATTGTGTGCATTCACTTTGTCAGTATTGCCATTACTGCTATTCCTGTGCTGGCCCTTAGGGGCATTGTTTTATTTTCTGTTTCAATAAAACTGTGTTTTTACTTCATACCCTGGTCTGAGTGTCAGAAAACCGTTACAGTACGAAAGGGCCATGACCTCAGACGGGAAAAGTGACAGTAATACACAGAACCTCCACTGGAGGATGGATGTTCACGAGCAACGTCTAGACCAATTGGCACTGGCCATGCAAACCTTGCATGAACGTACGGTACACCTCGATAAACCGAATCAAAATCCGGTGGTTCCCCCAGTTATGACACCGGACAATACTACTGGGCAATTATTGGCACCCTCTAGAAGTTTTACGGCGGCGGCGCCGTTACCGTTAAGATATGATGGCGAACCCACACTGTGCAGAGGTTTCCTTAATCAACTAGAGATATTCCTAGAACTCACACCCCATGCTTTCCCGAATTACCTTAGCAAGGTGGGGTTCATGATATCTCTATTAACTGGCAAAGCCCTGGCATGAGCTAATCCTTTATGGGAGCAGGCTAAACCCTGTACTCTGAGCTTTAACGAATTTGTCAGACAGTTTCGCAGAGTATTTGAGTTACCTGGGCGAGCTATCTCTGCGGCAAAAAAATTGATGGCAGACCTCTAGAACCAGCTCTTGTCACCATGGAAACTACTCTCCTCACTATGTCTGTTGGGGTCCTCCATAAGGAGGAGGTTCGTTTTCAGATTATTCATTCACCCCATCATGCGGTCATTCTGGGGTTCCCTTGGTTAATGCTGCATAATCCCCAGTTTGACTGGCAAACGTGTGAGATTAAGTCATGGTCCAACCACTGCTCTGGTAACTGTCTATCTCGTCCTGTCAAGATTATGTGTACCTCTCCTTCTGTGCCAGCAGAATACAGCAAATTCAGTGACGTATTCAGTAAGGGTGAGGCCAGCGCATTGTCGCAGCATCAGTCATATGATTGCGCTATTGATCTGCCCCCGGGAGTGGTGCCACCAAGGGGTAGGACATACCCATTGTCCTGTGAGGAAACTAGGGCCATGGAGGAGTACATTGAGGATGCCCTCAGACGAGGGATTATTCGTAAATCATCCTCGCCGGCAGGTGCAGGGTTCTTTTTCGTGAAAAAGAAGAGTGGCGAGTTACGACCGTGTATTGACTACCGTGGACTCAATAAGTTAATGTCCAAGAATGCTTATCCCATTCCGCTCATCACAGAGTTATTTGACAGGTTGAAAGGCTCCTCTATCTTTACGAAACTCGATCTATGTGCCGCCTACAACCTAATAAGGATCAGGGCCGGTGATGAGTGGAAGACGGCATTCAATACTAGTTCAGGCCACTACGAATATCTAGTTATGCCATTTGGGTTATGTAATGCACCTGCCGTATTTCAGGAGTTCATTAACGATATCCTCCGCGACATGTTACAGTCTTGTGTGGTTGTGTACCTGGACAATATATTGATCCATTCTGCTAGTTTAACCCAGCACATCCAGGATGTTTCGGAGGTATTACTCAGATTACGCAAGAACAAATTGTTCTGCAAACTAGAAAAATGTGAATTTCACTGTTCCCAAGTACCCTTCTTGGGTTTTGTCATATCTAAGGATGGCATAGCCATGGACCAAGAGAAGTTGGCTGCAGTCCTACGTTGGCCACGACCCAAGGGGTTAAAAGCTATTCAAAGGTTTCTGGGCTTTGCCAGCTATTACAGAAAATGTATTCAGAACTTTTCCACCATTACTAAACCTCTTTCTGACCTGACGCATAAGGGTGCGAATCCCTCAATGGTCTGAGGCAGCTGAGATGGCCTTTGAAACCCTCAAGAAGGCGTTAGCATCTGCCCCTATACTATCCCACCCTAATCCCACCCTGCCGTTCACACTAGAGGTTGATGTCTCTGAGTTTGGGGTTGGGGCAGTTCTCTCCCAATGCCCTAAGGAGGGGAGTAACCTGAGGCCGTGTGGATTCTTTTCCAAGAAACTGTCTAGTGCCCAGAGCCATTACGAAATTGGTGATAGGGAATTGTTGGCTATCATCTTGCCATTAAAAGAATGGCGACATCTTCTGGAAGGCACAAGGACCCCAGTGTTAATCCTCACGGACCATAAGAACTTGATTTACCTATCCGAGGCCAAAAGGCTGTCATCTCGCCAGGCTCGATGGGCCCTATTTCTGTCCATATTTAATTTCATAGTGTCGTACCTGCCAGGGTCCAAGAATATTAAGGCAGATGCCCTGTCTAGACAATTCTGCACAGACATTGAGAGGGATGAGGCCCCGGTCCCAATAATTCAGCCAGATAGGATCCTGGCTACTATTCGTACCAGCATCACTTCGCCACTGGGAGAGCAAATCTTGGCATCACAAGGGTGTGCACCTCCTGAAACCCCAGTTGGCAAGTGTTTTGTGGACGAGCCTTTCCGTACCAGATTACTTGAGACCTATCACTCATCTAAGGCAGCTGGGCACATTGGCAGAGATCAGTTGGCATGGTCATTATCACGAACATTCTGGTGGCCTTCGCTGAAGGCTGACTACTCTGCATTTACTGCTGCTTGCGCCACCTGTGCCTGTGCCAAAACTCACAGACATCTCCCAGTGGGACTGCTCCAACCGGTGCCTAATGGTGATCGTCCTTGGTCCCACATTTCTATAGATTTCTTGGGAGAGCTGCCTAGTTCTAAGGGCTATACATTTATCCTGATGGTGGTGGATAGGTTCTCTAAAATGGCTCACTTCGTGCCCCTTTCTGGCCTTCCTTCGGCCCGGGAATTGGCATTAATTTTTGCCAGAGAAGTATTCCGCTTGCACGGGGTTCCCAGAGTGATAGTGTCCGACTGGGGGAGTCAATTTGTGTCGAGATTCTGGAGGGCATTCTGTGGCCAGATGGGTATTCAATTGTCCTTTTCCTCTGCCTACCATCCCCAGACCAACGGAGCCGCCGAGCGTGCCAATCAGGGACTGGAGCAGTTCTTACGCTGCTTTGTGACTGATCATCATGATAACTGGGCCGACCTGTTGCCGTGAGCAGAGTTCGCCAGGAACTGTGCAGTTAATTCATCATCTGGGAGCTCTCCATTCCTTGTTAATTATGGGTTCCAACCCTGTCTACTCCCAGACTCATTTCAGTCCCAACAGATTCCGGCTCTGGATGAGCACATGGAGCAGCTCCGCTCCACTTGGGCACAGGTACAAAGGTCCCTCAGTCAGTCCTTCCACAGACATCAGTGGCATGCCAATCGCAGAAGGCTGCCAGCGGTTTCCTTCCAGGTTGGGGACAGGGTATGGCTTTCCTCCAGGAATCTCAACCTACAAGTGCCCTCGAACAAACTGGCCCCCCGGTTCATTGGGCCGTTTAAGATTATTCGCAAGGTCAATCCTGTGGCATACGCATTGAAACTTACTAATACTATGCGTATTCACAATGTGTTCCATGTGTCATTATTAAAGCCCTTGGTTTGCAACCGCTATACTACCACTCCGGTGGTTCCTGGGCCGGTGGATGTGCAGGGCCAAGAGGAATACGAAGTTCAGAGCATCATTGACTCCAGGAGATTTAGAGGCAAGTTGCAATATTTGGTCCACTGGAAAGGGTATGGGCCTGAGGAGAGGGCTCTTGGGTAGACCACAAGGACCTCCATGCTCCACGATTGTTGCGCAACTTTCACTCTAAATATCCTCAGAAACCCAGACCCCCCAGCAGGGGAGGGGGTCTTTGAGAGGGGGGTACTATCACGGTCCCCGTGATTTTCTGTCAATCTGGCCTGATTTGCCTGTGCATTGGTGGAGACTGATTGGCCCGCCCAGGATGTGCCTTTATATGCTGGAGCTTGGGCACTTGTCGGTTGCCCTTTCGTGGTGTTCCTGTTGCTGCGCCTTGTTGCCGTATTCCAGTGTCTCCTGTGTACCGACCCGGCTTGTCTGACTCTTCTCCTGTTCCTGCTCTGTGATTTGACCCGGTTCTGGCTGACGACCCTGCTCTGTGATTTGACCCGGTTCTGGCTGACGATCCTGCTCCGTGATTTGACCCGGTTCTGGCTGACGACCCTGCTCAGTGATTCGACCCGGTTCTGGCTGACGACCCTGTTCCGTGATTCGACCCGGTTCTTGCTGACGACCCTGCTCCGTGATTCGACCCGGTTCTGGCTGACGACCCTGCTCCGTGATTCGACCCGGTTCTGGCTGACGACCCTGCTCCGTGATTCGATCCGGTTCTGGCTGACGACTCTGCTCCATGATTCGACCCGGTTCTGGCTGACGACCCTGCTCCGTGATTGACCCGGTTCTGGCTGGTGTTCCTGCTCCGTGATTGATCTGTTCCTCGGCTGTGGTGTGCTGCAGTGCTGATCCTGTTCCGGTTGCCGTTCCGGTCCTGCCTGCTGTTCTGGTGTTCCTGTACCATTCCGGTCGCTCTGGCGACATTCTGAACTGTTTAAGCGCCTCACTGTTCCTCTCATTATTCGCTAGCTGTAGCCTGAGGTTGCTTTGCCTTCTGCTTGTTGCGTAGGTGCTCGCTCCCGTACAGAACCACTTAACCCTTGCAGTGCCTGTAGTCTCCGGTCTAGTGCCTCCGATATATCTTGCCAAGCATACGATTACTGATTTGAGCCTCTACTCTGTGCACCTCTGTTGCTGCCTAGCATCCACCCTCAGAGCCCTGTCAGCTCGGTGTTCGAAGTCTGGTAGTCTGTTCGCTCCCACTGTGAACATTAAGAACGGCACCAGAGGGGTGTTCGGGCTCCGGCCTACATACACTAGAAGGTACATTAGCCATTGCACTTCCCAGTGCGCCGGCTCTATTACAGCTTGTGCAGTAACCGCCAGTATAAGCACCCAAGGGGTGTCAGGGCACAATCCAATTGGCACACGCAGGGTTACTACTATTTCCAGTTAAGGGCGATTCTGGTTCTGATTACTTCAGCGTTGGCAATAGCATTCCTCTGAAGCCCACGGTGGTGGTATCGGCTCAGCTCTGGGCATTGGGGCGCATTCCTATACCAACTTGAGAGTGAATTCAGTGCAGACACTTTACTCCTATCCAGTTATTGAGAGACTGTGTTCCAGAGACTATTTATCCCGGGCGTTGGCCAATCTTGTTTATACCTCTCCTATTGCACCTGTTAACCCCTTTGGGGATATTCCCTATCTATACATAGCACCTATTACTACCATTGTGTGCATTCATTTTGTCAGTATTGCCATTACTGCTATTCCTGTGCTGGCCCTTAGGGGCATTGTTTTATTTTCTGTTTCAATAAAACTGTATTTTTACTTCATACCCTGGTCTGAGTGTCAGAAAACCGTTACACTCCCCGGCACTTTGTTTTGTTCCACCCAGACTGCCAATGCTACCTGCAATTTGCTTATGACTTCAATCACTACCAGTTAACAGCTCTGCCATTTAGCCTGGCTTTGGCACCCAGAATCTTCACATAGATCATGTCAGCCCTGACCACAAACATCCATGCCCAAGATATTTCGGTGACAGTATTTGGAACAAGGCGCATTTAGAAGACCCCTTGGCTCTCCATATCCAAAAGTGCTCCTGCATTATGGTGACAACCATTATGGAGTCAGATTTATTCTCGGATGTCTCATCTCCACCATGGTCTAAGGCTCCAAAGCCCATCCCCCGTAAGGCATACCATAGCGTCTGGTCCATCTTTCACAGACAATAGCGTCTGGTCCATCTTTCACAGACAATAACATGTTTTCACGTGTTTTGATCTTCCCATGGTGTTATCCTTCCTTCAGGACAGTCAACAAGGGGCCTCATCTTGAGTCTCCCGAAGGTGCAGATATCAACTATCTCTGTTCTTTTTCAGAGACTTATTGCCATTATCCCAGATGTGAGGACCTTTCTACAGGGAGTGGTTTATGCCTTTCTCTCTTTTCATGATCCCGCGTCTCTATGGGATCTCAATTTGGGCTTTCTATAGAGGTCCTTCTTTGACCTTCTGTCCTTGAGTCAGATGAAGTTGAAGATGGCTTTTCTTCTGGCTGTGTTCAGAGGGAGGCTAAGTTACATGCTGAGTCTTGCAAACCTCCATTCCTGTGCTCAAATTCACTAAAGTTCAAAAATGTTGATGTCCTGTACAAACAGTGTTGAAGGCACGATGAGCATATTCATTAAAGTGTCTTGGACATCACATCACCATCAGTCCGACAAAAATCTGCCCACATTGACATCCATCCAATATGTTTACAAATTTTCACTCATCACATTGACAATGGCCTATTTCCTTATTGAAATTAAGCATAATGACTTATTTCCATATGGAAATTCTAGATAACGAGACAATTTCGTATGCAAGGGGGGTGGGTGTTGATATTTTAATGTGGCACTTGCTGCACATTCATAAAACTCTGATAGCAGACTGCAGTCGGAGCGCAGTGTCTCAACTTTGCCTACCTGAGGTTTGCGAAGTTGGGATCTCCCTGTACTTTCCTATACAATAACAGCCCTCAATCAATCACAAGCAGGTAGGGCTGTGAACTGTTGTCAATATGGAAGGGATTTCCTCCCTTCACACATCACCAACACTGACAATTCTGAAGTTGAAGAGCATTCTCTTGGCTGCCCACTTGCTCAGGGGAATGGAAAGAACACTTTCAGCACCATGGACAGCATCATTCACTTATCAGTTTGAGTGCCAAACGGATGTACATTGCTCAGCCCTGTGGCACTCAAAGGGTTAAAACAAAATAGTACACCAGACACTACACAAATATCCCCTTAGCTCTGTATCATATATGATACATGTTGTGCACTCTAAAGGGAAAAACTCAAGAAAATATGAAAATGTAAGAGGGGACTTAAAAGGAAGAACCTCTCCAACAAAAGCACCAAAGTAGCTCTTTATTAAAGGCACTCCTCAAAAAGTAACTTGATAAACAACGTAGAAAAATTATATAAATGTTTATTGGTATACAAGTATAAAGATTACATTAAAAACAATTAAAATAAGTGCCGGCCGGACTACATCCCACAGTTACTGCGGTCCCCAAAATAACATACACCAATTTGTATACTTAATAAATAATATCAAGTATACAAATTGGTGTATTTTTAATGTTATCTTTATACTTGTATACCAATAAACATTTATATAATTTTTCTACGTTGTTTATCAAGTTAGTTTTTGAGGAGTGCCTTTAATAAAGAGCTACTTTGGTGCTTTTGTTGGAGAGGATCTTCCTTTTAAGCCCCCTCTTACATTTTCACATTTTCTTGAGTTTTATGTTTCGCTCTAGAGTGCACCCTACCATGTGGGTAGATTTATTCTCTAGTGCCTATCTGTAGTATGTGGATTGATTTTTTTCTCTAAAGGGAACAAGACTGGGGGTCAGGCAGCATCTATGGTGATTTTGGCTACCACTTGCCCCCCAGCCTTGTTCCCTTGCTCACTAGTAGCCACAGAACCCCATATACACTGCTTGTCTCCCAGACTAGTTCCCACTTGCCCACTGGTAACCACAGGTCCCCATGTACACTGACCCTCTCCAGCCTTTTCCCCTTGCTGACTGCTAGCCACAAATCCCCATGTGCACTGCATGGGCAACGGATGAAGGATGGAGGTATCAGTTAGTTTATGTGGGGCTAACACACAATGGTGATGTGCCTCATGCTGCCCAACGTTCTATAAATTCGACATATGCTGCCCCCCCAGCTAAATTCGACATATACTGCCCCCAAACAGTTAATCCATTGAGAGCCAGAGGGATACACAACGCTTTGCTTTGAAATGCTTTTGCATACCTCTCTGACACTTAAAGGGTTAATAGGCAACATGTGCATCTACATAATGTTTGCCTATATGTAAAAAAAAAAATGTAAATTATTTAAAAAATAATTCAGACTTCGTGGGGGCATCGGGACACCTCCTGATACCCTCATGGCATGCAGGAGCGCGGTGAGTAATAGTACGTGACGTAACAGGACCGTCACTGGTCTTTAAGTGCCGGACCAGCGTGACGGTCCGGGTACGTCACAGGACGCAAAGGGGTTAATTTGTTCCATGTATGGATTTTGTACATACCTTTGAAGTGTTGGTAAGTTCTTCTGTCTAGTGATAGAAGTAAGAATTTGACTGGTTGTGCACAGGTCTCTGACTCTGAACTTCCATAACTAAGGTGCTGGTTATCGGCCAATCAGAAATTACTCTTGAAACTACTAGTGAGGTATAAGCAAAAGCATTTTCTTTGTTGGCCTATGGGGAACATGAAGTTAAGATACTTCCATTAGGAGGCAGGGCACTTTAAGAAAAGAATGCCATTCCCACACAGTCTTGCTTAACCCCCATCCAGCAATTCTTCTGCTATGCTTTCAGAGTCCCTGAGGAGATTACAAGGCCAGGACTCTGAGACCGTAGTTTTTTTTCTTTTCTTTTTTCTTTTTTTAATCTGTTATTTTTTCTGATACTAGTTTAAAAGCCCGTGTACACGGGCCAAGGTCTGGGTAATGTTAACCCTTTGAGTACCAGAGGGGTATGCAATGCATTGCTTTGCAATACGATGTGTACCCTTCTGGGCTCAAAGGGTTAAGCGGCCGCTACCTCACTGCTCCACGCGATGCAGTCTTGCGTCGCCTCACTCACTTGATGCAGTCATGCGCGGTAGAGACTGCCTGAACACGGTCAGTCTCTACTGCGCATGACAGCTTCTGACAAACACCCTAGTGAATTTTACATAGGATTCAGTCAAGCTTGGAGTTAGGCTCATTTGTCACTCTGGTTTTGGCTCTCTTCCATCCTTTTCTCATTGAAAGGTTGTGCTATACTGAATCCTTCTTAATGCTAAGGGGAGAAGATATGGGGGACATAGAAGACCGGCAGAACAGCTGCTCATATACTTCTATCCCAGGTGTCATGAGAGTGGCTGTGTCTACCTTGTATTGTTCTATATATGTAGCCACATTCTGAGGTCTGAACTGAAGTCTTATTGCCAAAATACCCTTATCTTCCTCTGTTACAGCGAGTTGCTGTAGAGCAATGCTTTGGGATCATTAGGACACTTAGTAGTGTTTTGTTATATGGTGTTAGTGAAGTTTCACTCTCAATCACAGGGTTTTTTCTTTTGTGTACCTTTTAAGTCTTAGATGCTCGCAACTCCAATTGTACAGCGCTGCGGAATTAGTTGGCGCTATATAAATAAAGAATAATAATAATAATAACTCCTTTAAAATAGCAGTATTGGAAGTTCAGCAGCAAATTCACTGTTTCATCAGTCATGGTGTGGTCGCTGGTATTCTCATTTACCATGTAGTGCCTGATGCTGTATCTGGGTCACAGGTTTACTAGCATTTGCTAGATCCACATGTTGCATCTTACGGAATGATCCTTTCTTAACAGACAGATTTTCATTTTACCTCTCTCATGGAAAGCGAATCAAGGCTCACTTGGCTTGTTCCTTGGGGGTCACACATGCTGTGTTACATGATTTGGTGTGTGGCTGGAGAGCCACCACTGGACAGAACTGTGTAGGATGGATGAAGAGCCATTGTGCATTTTATACAGAGAGGGGGCAGGCTTCTTCCTTTAGCTGATTTTCCCGGGCTTTGGCAGGGGAAAGAATGGCCTTTTCTGTCTCATTTTCTCACAGATTCCTATTTGGTCCAGAACCCAAGGTGTTAAGTGTTGTTCAGTCTTCCTACGTTTTGATTATTTAATGTTTTGACATTAACCCTTTGGGTGGCAGAGGGGTATGCAGAGCAATGCTGGCACTGGCACTCAGAAGGTTAACGTGTTCTATATGGGACATGTTTACACAGCCAATGCTGTTATGTGTGTGTATTCCAACATCACTGGAGTTAAGTTATTATCATTCATTGATTCTTTTATGTCCAGTTTTATGGCATTCAGGTGTGCTATGTGTGTTATTTTCAAACAGATTTCTGTGTTTGTATCAACCCCCAAGAAAGGTGAGGTGTTCATTCCTGTTATATATGCTCATATTAACACCCACTGTTAAGTGTTTCACTCATCCCTGAGTTTTTATGTACTCCTGGATCACTCTTCATATCTTTGCCATGTCATTATGTGTTCAGATAGTGTTATTTATGTCTGTATTCTTAGCACACAGAATGCCTATATGACTCAGATTTCTATAGATACAACTATTATGGCATTCCTGTGTACCGTATATGTCATATTAATTCTGGTGTACTGTGTGTCTCATTGTCACGATTAACATTGCCTTGTAATTTATCTCTCTGGTATGTCATGTTATTATCTGTGCTTCCTGTATGTATTCTACACTTACACATGACACTTTGAGGCCACACACGTGTTTTCTATAGGTAACCCTGTTCTTTAAAATCGCTATATATGTTCCTTTTTCTCAGTTTGCTCTACTTTGTTACTATGTGTGTCTATATATTATAGATCCTAGATGGGGCATTATACACAGTGGTGCCATAATATTCAGTATGTATTCGGTCTTTGGCCTATTAGCATAGATAACATGTTCCTATCATATATGTGGTACTTATATGTATTTCAATCTCAATTCAAGCATTTTTCTGTTGACCATGTATGTGAAACTTACGGCTGGTTCATATCTTTCTACAAATGTGTTTTACCCCATACATCATGCTTGAAAGTCTGCTCTGTACATGGCGATAGTGAGGACCATGGTGTCTACTCTTAACCCCTTAAGGACCAGCGCGATCCTGTGCATCCATCATTTTTTTTTTAATAGCGCTTCCGGTTCAGGACTTCCAGAGCAGCGTGCAGCCGCGACGGGAGCCCTGAACTCCATGGCGTGCCAGGACCGTCATTGGTCCTTAAGTGCCGGACAGCCGCGACGGTCCTGGCACGGCAATGGTCCTTAAGACATTATTCGTTTATGAATTTACTAGTGTAAACGCCCGTGTACACGGGCCAAGGTCCAGGTAATGTTAACCGTTTGAGTGCCAGAGGGGTACGCAATGCATTGCTTTGCAATGCGTTGCATACCCATCTGGCATTCAAAGAGTTCAGAGGCCGCTACCTCACTGTTCCACGAGATACAGTCTTGCTCCACCTCGCTCATGCAATACAATCATATGCGGTAGAGACTACCTGAATGCGTGAAGTCTCTACTGAGCATGACTGCATCGTGACAAACATCCTAGCAAATTATTATATAGGATTCATTTTCATTTAGAGGCAGTTTTCTAGATCATCAGTGTGCTGTGAGGGGAAAACAGCTCACATTTTTTTTACTAGTTTCAGCAGTGTTACAGTGAGCTTGGTTCTCTTCTCTAGTGAACTTCCCAATATTTTTTGCTTTCCATTGAGATGGTATCTGCTGACTCAGGTTTCCTTTTGTTAACTTGGTCAAAATGACCTTGTTTAAATAGTATGAACTTTGAGGTCTCATTCCTAAACAGTATTTGTTTGTCTTAAAGGAGCAGTAAACTTTTTTTATGAAAAAATATATATTGTAGAGGTTTTCCTACTGAGAAAAATAAGGGTACTCCCACTGCTGAGAGATTTATATTTCCAGAGTTATTACAGTTTAAACCCATGTTTTTTTACATTAGCAGTGCCCTCTAGTGGTCAAATTCTAATTAGATTTCCTGTTAGATTCTAATGGAGAGGAAAGTCAGAAAAGTCAGAGACATACAGTTCTCCATAGAATGTGATAGAAACTGCCTGTCACTTCCTGTCAGTTAGAACTATCAGGAAGTAAATACAGTAAATTCACTTCCTGGTTATTTAAACTGCTATAAATTTTGAATAAAACATCTGACAGCAGTGGGAGTGACCTTGTTTTATTCAGCAGGAAATGCTCTATAAAATATTTGTTTTCATAAAAAAAAGTTTACTGCTCCTTTAATATCCTAAACTTAGTTATGCATGAGTGAACCGGCGCAGTTCTAGATTATTGCAGAGTTTGGAGACTCTATTTTGTGTTTTGGTCTCTTGTTTGAAGACACTTTTTGGAGACTCTATTTTGTATCTTTTTTACTTTGCTTTTCCCCCTCCTTCACCCAAGGCTAAAAAGAGTTGTTTTTTTTTTTTGGCAGGCTTTCTCATGGTCCAAATTGTTATCTTATTGAGATTCTTTGCTCCCTTTTGCACGGGTTAACTCTTTTTTTGTCTCCTCGTAGGCATCCAAATTTCCTTTGGAGATGGGTCCTGGCCCTGGAGGTGTCTCTAACTGCTTCTTTCAAACTTATCTCAGGAATCTTTTCAATTTCTGCGATGTTTGTTGGTGTCAGTATTTCTATTTGAGTCTGAGCTTGGGAGTTCCATCTCTCTCTTTGCCTTAATCTTTGTTATTAGAAGGCACAGGAGCTTCTTTATTTGGATGCATGCTTTTGCCCGTTGACTTATTTGCCTTTATCCTGTTTTATTAAAGACAATATAATGAATACAGAAGGCACATCTTATAATGACAGAAAACAATAAAATAAATAAAGGACAATGTTGCATTGTCAATCAGTACAGTTTCCAATCTTACAAACATACAGAATATTGTTGAATGAAAACAGAACATTTGTCCAGAAGAAAGAAGAAAACAAAACAAAACTGTACTGTTCTTTTAACTGGCAGGGGTGCTTATTGTTCTCTGCTTCAATGATGACTTTCTTTGCACTTGTTTCTTTTTTTATATCCTAAAGGGATAGTAATGTTTCATAATAAAAGCAGCTCTAATTAATCATCATAGTATTTGGACCTTGGAGAGTTATTTCAATTCTGTCAGAGTTGTAGTTCAAGAGTAATTCAGTGACAAAGTGTCCCCCTCCTGCCCCTTGTACTGATATAACACTGCTCAGCCAGATCAGAAGGGAGGTACCCAGGTAGACTGCAGAGAGGGACAATCTTCAATTAAGATAAGGGAAAAACCTGAAAATCTTGTCAAGTGGGGCAAGGATTTCATTGTTCTCATAAGAAGAAGACTGTCCCCTTCTGTTATCTGTCTGGTCTAGCAACCAGATTCCACATCTGAGGGGAGGTGGCTTACATTAGTTAAAAGGGATGGGAGGGGGACACTTTATCCTTCAATTACTCTTGAACCACAACTCTGACGGTATTGAAATAGCACTCTCTATGGCTCAAATACTATGTAGATTCATTGGAGCTGCTGTTTTTGTGAAACATTACTATCCCTTTAAGTTTGGGCTTTGGCCATAATTAGCTTTCATTTTAAACTGAGTAGAAGCGGATCAGAGTGGGATTTAAGCAAGGCTGAGTGGATGTGACACGCTCTAGAACCTTTTTTGTTTTCCCTTAAAGTGTTCTGCCTCATTGTGGAGGGAGCTTAAACTCATGGTTCTTGTGTCCTCTAAGGACTAAAAGAAAATGACTTATACATAAGTAATGTCTGGTTCCCTGTAAGCATCTCTTCATGTCAGCATTTCCTCAGATGTCATGTTGTGTCATGGAGGGACTTACTTTTATTTGCATATATCTTTTTTTTAAATGATGCTGGTCAAATTACAAATTTTGTAACTTTTTCTTGAACACAGGAAATGAAGGAGGAGAATGTAGTGCAAAAAAAAAGAGCCCAGCCTTTACTGGATCGAAGGAGAATTTCTGTGAAGAGGAGAATCGCACGTAAGTTATTTTGCAGAATGCCAGCTAGCTTATGTTTAGTGAGTAAATGAACTGTGCACATTCTGGAGAAAATGTTATCAACTGAAAAACTGAATTTTCTATAAATACACTTAATATATATATTTTTTAACTTTTATAATACCCCTTTAAGCTTATCTTATTTATTACCATGGGGTTTTCTCTTGTGTCCAGTACAAGATATAGAGATTGTGGGTAAATTTCCCTCCAACAGAAGGAAGGAACTTAGAGCAGTGATTCTCGGCTCCAGTCCTCGGGGCACACCAACAGGTCATGTTTTCAAGAGATCCCTAATTAATCACTGGTGAATCAATCACAATGACTGGGCCACTAATTACTCACCTGTGTTGAAGCAGGAACAACCTGAAAACCTGCACTGTTGGTGTGCCCTGAGGACTAACTTTGAGAATCACTGACTTAGAGTGAACAAATCAAATAACTGTTTCTTCCCCTTTCTGGCCCTAGTTTAACTCTTAGCTCTGCCCAGGGATTTTTTCCTTTTAAAGTGGAGCTATCCCTTCAAAAAACTGTTTTTTTCCTATTGATTAAAAATGAAAAGCGTACATTTGTATTTGTTTTTTATTTATTTGTTTATTTCTAAGATGCACTTTTTATTTATTTTTAAATAAAACTTATCACCTATCCAAGTCCTTCCATCTAGAAAGGCGTTGCATGATTATTCTACAACCCAGTGGGTAATTTATTTTTTTCTGATCCTCCACGTGAGTTCTCACTTAGAAAGCATTATGGAGGGTACTGTATACTTGTCAGGTGGTTACGGGATCATTGGGTCTTTAGTGCCACCAACATGGTCTCCCATCCCTTCTTTTATTTCAAAATATGAGCTGCAAAGTGCAATTAAAGTGGAACTGTCGCCTAAAACCAAAGCTTTACCATGTGTTTTAATGTTTAACCCGACATTCGTGCTGTGTGTGTGTGTTTTTCAAATCTCCTTGTAGTGGAGATATTTGCCCTGCAAAATCGGGCACTTCCATGTTCTACGGCGCTGTATGCCCCGGAATGACGCCTCAGGACTTCCCAGCTGCCCCAGGGAAGCGCGTTCACACTCCCCTTCGAAGCTGGATTTCTGTAATGTAGCGTTACAGCAGGTTGCAACCTCAGTAGCATTGTAAACGGAGTTTGCTGTAACACTGCATCACAGAAATCCAGCTTCAGTGGGGATCGTGAATGCGCTTCCTGGGGCAGCTGGGAAGTCCTGAGATGGTACAGGGTCCCGTAGTGCGCGGAAGTGCCCGATTTTGTAGGGCAAATATCTCCACTACCAGGTGATTTGAAAAAAATGCACACACAGCACTAATGTCGGGTTAAACATTAAAACACATGGTAAAACTTTGGTTTTAGGTGATGGTTCCTCTTTAAAGAAGAATCGTTAGCAGCAGGAAGACAGAGTACTAATACCACTAGAGATGACTGGTAAGACTTATCCTTTAGTACTGTGTTTCTTTCTGAAGACTGGTTCTCCAGAAGGACATTAAAAAATTGGAAGCAGTTCAAAGAAGAACTTCTAAAATGATGCAGAGTCTTCATGACCAGTGTTTCTTGACTTATCCAGATAGTAGATACATGAATACTTTTATAATATATTGATAGAAATGCCTACTGGTTTATTCAAATTAACACTTATTTCCCTGTCTATAATAACTAGACTATGGGGGTTCTACATAGATTAATTAGTTTCATTCAAAATTAAAACAGAAATGTATTAGAAACAGCAAACAGAATGTCACAAGAATTCACAGTACCTGCTTGTTTTCTAATTTTGCATTACAAACCGAACAAAAGAATTGCAAGCCATATACATTTTAAGTAAAAAATATAATAACATAAACAAAGATATGTACCATCCTATTTACATGTGCGCATAATAAATGGACATATCTACTTCATGTTAAGGATCCTTCAGTACTACTGACAGCTACTCCATTACTTCCTTTATTCCAGCTCCTCTTTCTTCCAGTACTCCTAACTAGATGTGGGTTGCCTTGATGTGTTGTTTTACCTGTCTGTATCTGCTGACATGATTAAGGTTTTTGATTGGTTGTGTTAAGATTGCTCCAAGTAAATGGTATGTGTGCACTGATGTCATTGGATAACCTGGAGTTATGCTACGACTAAAACTAACTACCTCCTATTGGCATTTTTAACAGAATAAACAGGGTGTGTGTGAGTGGTATTTATGTCGTAAATGGAGGGTGATTTTAAGCTCATAAATGGACAACAAAAGACTGTTTAGCCTTAACGTATAAACTAGCACAGTGGTTCTCAACCTGTGGGTCGGGACCCCTTTGGGGGCTGACTGGCGATTTGCCAGGGGTCGCCTAAAACCATCAGATATTTAGATTTTTACAACAACGAAAATAATTTTACTGTTAGGGGTCGCCACATCTTGGGAAATTTTATCAAAGGGTTGCGGCACTAGAAAGGTTGAGAACCACTGAACTAGCAGGATATGGTTGTCTGTCTGTGGTGGTAAATAGCCTAGGCTACAGATACCATTTGTTATCACATCCTGCCATGCAATAGAGGAGGTCCAGCGATTCATTTTGAGCCCTCTCTGACCCTTTTAAGTCTCTGTAAAGATTCTCTATGAAACAAAGATGTACTCAGTACATCAGTGGATGTACTGTACTTTTGATTAACCTTCCCGTACATTCACTAGCGCACACTGTATATTTCTACGAACCATTACACTATATGTGAAGATCCCCATATATATAAACATAGAGGAAAATAATGGTAATTCATAAGCCATTACCCAGACTTGGGTTATAGCTAATCATACTGATATTTCTTTTTTCTTTGTACTTTATTTGATGCGACGCCTTAAAGAACAAGTGCCTGAGTACATCTTTGTTTCATAGAGAATCTTTACAGAGACTTAAAAGGGTCAGAGAGGGCTCAAAATGAATCGCTGGACCTCCTCTATTGCATGGTCAGCATGGGGACAGTATTCAGAACATTGAATATTACATTTTTTTTGCACTGCTGGAAAGCCACAGTTCACTGGGCAACTGAAAGCAGAAACTATATTTTCCAGAATCCCCTGTTTCCTGTGCTTTCTGGATTGGACAGGGTGGTGCTTCGGCAGCCATCTTACGCTCTCATTGAACAGGCTACACAAAAGCTGGTCTTTCCTCATACCAGTTTAAGCCTTTGCAGTCTGATTAGTATCTTGTTTTGTATTTCTGAGTATTTTCCCATACTTTACAACTGCTTTGCACTACTTTTGTCCTACATTGAGGTTTTTTGCTGAACATATCAGATACAAAGAGACACATCGGGAAATCCAAGCCTAAGCATTCAAGGGTCCCTTTAACCCTTTTAGCACACTGATCCTCCAGCCAACTGGGCTTCCACATGAATATTCAGGCACACCCTATATCCCTCTTGCACTGTAACCATTACTTCATGAGGGTCCTCCACTATAGAACACAAGCCAGTTTAGGTTCAGCCTCTGAATTCTTCATTTGCTTCTATACCTTCTTCTGTTCAAGGCAGTCCACACTCTGTCAGACACATTGATCCTGTCTTTACAACCAACTCTTAATGGCCCCTAGATTACTCTGCAGATGAAGTTGACATTGATGGGAAGTATATGGATTCCTCCTTGACTTTTAGTGATGACTTTATAAGGAGGAGCCTTGACCCTCAGTTGAGGGGCTCATCAAAGCAGTGTTAGAGACTAAAGTTACTGCGGCCTCTGATTGAGGATCCTTCTTTCTGAACATCTTCCAGTGATGCAAAAAGGAGGTACCTGTTTTTCCTCCCTATCATTCTCTGATCCAGGTTCCCCTGGAAGAGTGGAAGAAGCCTGATAAGAGACTTTTCTTTAATAAGTGCATCTCCAACATCTATCCTTTTTCCAGTTGAGGCCTTGTCACAGTGGGCTTCTCCACTGGCAGTTAATCCCTCGATATATCTCCTTGCAAAACACACTTCCCTGCCTCTGACAGAATCTGCAGCACTGTAAGCGCTCTTGCTTACCTTTGAGAGGAGCCGGCCGCTCCGGTGTTCAGTGAGGCGGCCGGTCCCCTCGCCACGTATCTTCACGTCTAAGCCGCTTACTTTGTTGGGGAGAACCGGATGCCCTGGTCTCGTCTGGCACCGGTCTCTCCCTTCTGTATGTGCGGCTTCTGCCGCATCTGTTTGGCGCCCCCTTCTGGCCAGCAGGGTCGAGAGCACATCACTGGGATTCCCTCTAGTGACGTTGTGTCCGGACAGGCCATATTGTGCTCCACCTTTCAGGAGTGGAGCAATGAGTATTTAAACTGCCTGGACACCACACCAGTTGCCCTTTCGTGGTGTTCCAGTGCAGTTGTGTTGTTTGGGCTCAGTGTATGATCCTTGGCTTGTCTCACTCCACTATTCCTCCCAGTGTCTAGTCTTGTGGCTTGTCTGACTAACCACTTGATATTTGGCCTTCGTCTCTGGCTGACTACCCGCTCTGGTACTGACCCCTGGCTTGTTGGACTAACTCATTGGTATTGACCATCGGCTCTGGCTGACTACCCTCTCCAGTTCCAACCCTTGGCTTGTTTACGTTACCGCCTGATACTGACTATAGGCCTGAGTCAGTCTGAGACCATTGCTGCGACCTTTATGATTATTTCTGTCCTGGGTCCTAGCCCCCGTATCATTATTGAGATCTCTCCTGGGTCCCAGCCCCAGCAGGTGCTATTGCACGTCTCTGGTAGAGAATCTACTCTGAAACAGTCTCCTGTTGCTGGTACGAACGGCTGGCTTCTTGTGTTACACTGTACCTTATTCAGTACCTGTAATGTTAAAATTAAATATCTATATTGCTCAGTAAAGGTGGTGTTTTAAATCTATTCTGCCTCGTGTGCATTCATAGGTATCCGTGACAGTACGAAAGGGCCATGATGAGTACTGGGGGTACAGGAAACCCACCGGTCCAGAGCATCTTGATGAGTATTGATCAACTGTTCATATTGATCAACTGTTCTTGGCCATGCAGACAATATTAAACGGTACGGCTCACTTGGACCGTCCCAATACACAGCTGGTGGCCTCTGCCGATACCGTTCCGGCACTGGTTTTTATGGCTGCTCAGGAACCCACTGTTGCCACTATTGCCAGAGGAATGTCCGCATCCGCTCCCTCAGTGATATGAGGGTAACCCGGTACTCTGCCATGGTTTTCTAAATCAAGTAGGCATATACCTGTAGATGGTTCCGCATGTGTTCCCTACGGAGCGAAGTAAAGTAGGTTCATGATTTTGCTCCTCTCGGACAAGGCTTTGGCATGGGCCAATCCACTATGGGACAATGAGAAACCCGTTTTTGTGGCCTCATTTAAACGCGTGTTTGACATACCTGCCCGCTCTGCCTCTGCTGCCAAAAATCGAAGTTCTATCCGCCAGGGTAACCGTACGGTGGCCGAATATGCTATTGAGTTTCGCACATTGGCAGCAGAGGTGGGATGGAATAATGAAGCACTGGTAGCGACCTTCTCACAGGGGCTAAGTGATGACATTAAGGATGAAATTGCTGCCAGAGATTTGCCTGTTGACCTAGACAATTTTATATAATTTACCATCTTGATCGACACCCGTATCAGTGAAAGTCCCTCCTTTAAGGAAAGTCTGCGGAGGCCTCCGGCAAGCTTAGATCTGACTTTTAGTCAGAACTACCTACTGCTCAGCAATTGGCTAGGATTTTCGCTAAGGAGGTCTTTCGGCTCCATGGGGTACCTAAATTGATTGTGTCGGACCGAGCAAGCCAGTTTGTGTCTCGCTTTTGGAGGGCTTTCTGTGCACAGTTGGGTATCCAGCTCTCTTTCTCCTCCCCTACCACCCTCAGTCCAATGGTGCGGCAGAGAGATTGAAACAGGCCTTGGAGCAGTTCCTGCGCTGTTATGTCTCGGAGCATCATGACAACTGGGCGAGTCTGCTAACATGGGCGGAGTTTGTCCAGAATTGTGCCAGGAACTCATTGAGTCGGCATTCCCTGTATATGATTAACTATGGCTTCCAGCCTTTGGTTCTTCCTGAGTTATTTGAGGCACAAAATATTCCAGCTCTGGAGGAGCATTTGAGGGAACTCCACTCCACATGGATCCATACAGCGGCAAAAAAGGCAGGCTGATCGTAGAAGGTTACCGGCACCGATGTTTCAGGTGGGGGAGAGAGTCTGGTTATCAGCATGAAACCTGACCCTACCGGTCCCTTGTAGAAAACTGGCTCCTTGGTTCGTTGGTCCTTTCCAAGTTCTTTGGAGGATCAATCCTGTCACTTATGCCCTGGAACTTCCAGCCAATATGCACATTGATAACGTCTTCCGTGTTTCCTTACTGAAGCCCTTGGTCTGCAACCGGTATACCTCCGCTCCTGTCCGTCCTGCTCCTGTGAGAGTTGCAGATCACAAGGAGTACGAAGTGCAAAGTATTCTGGACTCCTGTAGGGTCAGAGGGCACTTACAATATTTGGTGCACTGGAAGGGATATGGACCCAAGGAGCGTTCCTGGGTCTCATCTAAAGACATGCATGCTCCCGCTCTCATTTAGAGATTTCATGTTTTTTTTTCCCTTGAAGCCTCGACCACTCCTGCAAGGGAGAGATTGTTGATGGGGAGGTACTGTAAGCGCTCACGCTTACCTTTGAGGGGGGCTGGCCTCTCCGGTGCTCAGTGAGGCGACCAGTCCCCTCGGCATGTATCTTCGTGGCTAAGCCACTTCCTGTGTTGGGGAGAACTGGATGCCTTGGTCTCATCTGGCACCGGTCTCTCCCTTCTGTCTATGCGGCTCCTGCTGCATCTGTTTGGCTCCCCCTTCTGGCAAGCAGAGTCGGGCGCGTGTCACTGGTATTCCCTCTAGTGATGTCGCTTCAGGCTCTTAAAGGGACAGGCCATATTGTGCTCCACCTTTCAAGGGTGGAGCAATGAGTATTTAAACTGCCTAGACACCACACCAGTTGCCCTTTCGTGGTGCTCCAGTGCAGTTGTGTTGTTTGGGCTCCATGTATGATCCTTGGCCTGTCTCACTCCAGTATTCCTCCCGGTGTCTAGTGTTGTGGCTTGTCTGACTACCTGCTTGGTATTTGACCTTCGGCTCTGGCTGACCACCTGCTCTGGTACTGACCCCTGGCTTGTCTGCCTAACCGCTTGGTATTGACCATTTGCTCTGGCTGACTACCCGCTCCGGTTCCGACCCTTGGCTTGTTTACATTACCGCCTGATACGGACTACAGGCCTGAGTCAGTCTGAGACCATTGCTGCGACCTTTACGCTTACTTCTGTCCTGGGTCCTAGCCCAAGTATCATTATTGAGATCTCTCCTGGGACCCAGCCACAGCAGGTGCTATTGCATGGTCTCTGGTAGAGAATTTACTCTGAAGCAGTCTGCTATTGCTGGTAGGAACCGCTGGCTTCTTGTGTTACACTCTACCTTATTCAGTGCCTGTAGTGTTAACATTAAATATCTATATTGCTCAATAAAGGTGGTGTTTCAAATCTATACTGCCTCGTGTGCATTCATTGGTATCCGTGACAAGCACTTAAAGGGATAGTAATACTTCGTTTTGTCTTTATTTTATTTTGTAGGCATTAAAAAAACATGAAGAACGATATAAGTCTTATCTCTCAAAGCTTTATGGTTTAAGATATATTCACAAGCAAAGTATCCCCCCCCTGTTCAGCCAGCTCAGAAGGGAGGTGTCCAGGTAGACTGCAGAGAGGGACAATCTTCAATTAAGATAAGGGAAAAAGCTGAAAAACTTGTCAAGGAGGGAAGGGCTTTCATTGTTTTCATACAAAGAAGATTGTCCCCTGCTGTTAGCTGTCTGGTCTTACAACCAGATTCACATCTGAGAAGAGATGGCTTACACTAGGTAAAAGGGACGGGAGGGGAAACTTTGTGAATATCTCTTAAACCATAAAGGTTTGAGACATAAGACTTATATCATTCTTCATGTTTTTTTAATGCCTACAAAATAAAATAAAGTTAAAACGAAGTATTACTATCCCTTTAAGAATCAAGATAAATGCTTAGGTTCATTTTTGAAGGTGAAGTTTGCAGCCATCAGGGCTGCACCACAACCCATTTTTGTTACTGCTTGAGTCACTAGAGCTATGACTATCTGGGGAGACTACCTCTGAGATTGGGATGTTCCTAAAGGAGGAGGAGCTATTGGTTAAGCTAGCCAACATCCCGGAGGCTCATGTACCCTGCTTTTGATGCTGCTAGGTTCTCTGGTAAATTCTCAATATTCTTTTGTAGCCCCTTATTGTACTTCATGACTTTTTAGATTTGGTTGAATGACCAGTCTTACAAAAAAAACCTTTGTGTCCCTTCCATTTGTGGATAAGGTCAGTAGTAATGCTACTGGAGACAAAAGCACGCTTTGTCTCGAATTCATCCTAAGCGTAGCTTTTCCCCAAAGAAGACATGTGATTTTCTTTACCCCCCCCCCCCCCCCCAGTTTGGGGCCCCTGGTATTCAACCCCCTCAGGCCTTTCAGGCAAGCTCCACCCCAAAAGGCCAAACAGGATTAGCAGAGCAAGAATTCTGCTCTTAAAGGGATAGTAATACTCCGTTTTATCTTTATTTTATTTTGTAGTCCTTAAAAAAACATGAAGAACGATAGCAACGTTTCCCCCCCCCCCACCCCTTTTACCTAGTGTAAGCAATCTCTTCTCAGATGTGGAATGCAGTCCATAGACCAGACATATAACAGCAGGGGACACTCTTCTTCCTATTAGAACAATGAAAGCCCTGCCCCCCTTGACAAGTTTTTCAAGTTTTTCCCTTATATTAATTGAAGATTGTCCCTCTCTGCAGTCTACCTGGGCACCTCCCTCAGTGTTACATCAGTAAAAGTGGCGGGAGGGGGATACTTTGTCATTGAATTACTCTTGAACTACAACTCTGACAGAATTGAAATAACACTCTCCAAAGTCCAAATACTATGATGATTAATTAGAGCTGCTTTTATTATTAAACATTACTATCCATTTAAGGCTACCACTACACCATTCGTGAACATGTTTCAGTCGTGAGCAAACAGAGTACCTACCAGGTCTGAGTGATGGCATTGTGAGTGTGTCTGTTAATGTGCAAGGTGAGAAGAACAGCAGCTTGTACTTGTTGCCTTGCAGAGAAACTGAAAGTGACCTGACTCAGAGCTGTCCTACCAGTAGCAGCTGAAACTGTTGTCTGTCAGTTCTGGAGCCTCCTCTTGTGTTCATTTAGCCTGCTGTGGCCCTGCATCCAGTTACAGTCTGGTGGTATGCATGGCCAGACAGTAAGTGCATGCAGGGGCAGAGCAGGGTAAAGGAACAGAAGAGGAGGCTCCAGCGGTGACAGACAAGAGTTGCATCTGCTGTCCTTAGGGCAGCTGCTGCACAGGTGTTTGTGTGTGATTGTGCTCCAAAGTAAGTTGGCCATATTTTTGTATTTGTCTAGAAGAATGTTGAGGGAGAGCCAAGTCCATGTAGAGATTTTGATAGGAGTGGCCAGGGGACCCAACAGTATTTTGTTTCATCCCCCTAGGTGAATTGTTATTATTTGTCCCCTACAGTGCAGTTGGTTTGCCCCACAATTGCTCTACTTTGCTTTTGTACATGAAGCCCATAGAGCTGGATTCAATCACAGGAGATAAATGTTTTTACTAGTTTTATCTTAACTTTCTATTGAAGTATATGAGAGGATTTGGAGACAAAATATGGGTACACATCACCTGTGAGAGAAAATAAGGAAGAATGGAACTGTCTAGTTCATAGAAGAAAGAGAGAGGCGATAGAAGAAAAAACATGAAGGGTGAAGTGTGGGTCAGCACGATAAAAAGAGAGAGACAGACATAAAAAGAATACTAAATGTAATATGTCCAGAAGATGGCAAAATGGTGGAAAATAAATAAAATAAATCATTTTTCACCATTTTGCCATCTTTTTGACATACTACACCTTGTACTCTTTTTATGTCTGTCTTTCTCTTTTTATTGCTCTGACCCACACTTCACCCTTCATGTACTCGCTGACTCACTCATGGATCTGAGTATCTGGGAAGAGCTGCAGCTATAAGAGACCACAGACTTCACTTCTAGGCAGGGTGGCTCCACACTACCAGCCTGATTAAATTTGACTATATATTAGTGTATATGGACTTTCTCGTTCTGTAGGGTATTTAAAACCTCTATTGTTTATATTGTCCTACTCCATCCCACTTGGCTACTTAATCCAGGGCAGGAATCGAGCACTGGTACTATTGTACTTTTCTCAATAGAAAAAAAGATAAAAAAAACACTCAGTGTCACAGTTAAATAGCAGCAGTTTATATGTAGAAACAAAATTATAGTGATACAGAATGCATCCAAATGGTAGCTGCCACCAAACTTCAACTCTGTGCAGGCTGTTGTTTATTTATTTATGTTTTACTCCTAGAAATGACTGAGGAAGAGCAATTGGCACTCGCGGTGAAGATGAGCGAGCAGGAAGCAAACCACATAAACTACAGTCATGAAGAAGAGGATGAACTCATGAGAAAGGCTATTGAAGAGAGTCTACATGTAAATATGTGGTTCATTTAATACATTTTGTTCAGAAAAAGTGAATACATACCATCTTATAAGGAGAAGGGAAGCTAAGAACGTCAGGATATGGTATTTCTCTGTTGTCCAATACAGGTACCATGAGGAGGAGACTTCCTTCCTAGTAGGCTGGAACATTTCAAAAGGCAAGGTCTTGGAGATTGAGCCTTCCCTTCTCCTTATCAGGGTACCCTAGCCCCGCCTATCCAGTTTTGACATGTTGCAACTAGAGTGAACAGGCTAGGAACATATCTGCTTAGTTTTTAGTTTATTTTGTATTTTCTACTTAGATATAGGGTGTTACAATTCCCCCATTAGGGTGGGTTACCATTTCTGGAGGATTGTCCAGAATTCAGGTGACCCTTGCAACCCTGTGGAAAGAATCTTGCGGCCCAAGTTTCTTTTTCCTAACTGGGTCTCTCTGAAGCTCTGGTTCTTCACATTGGTAACCTGAAGATGAAGATTGGTGAGTAACCCTTTGAGTGCCATGGTCCACTTGTCCTACTTGCTCCCTTCATACAGGGGTTATCTTGGAGTGTAGAACTCCTGCACTCGTGTTGGGTATTTTATTCTGGTTTGTCCCTGAGTTTTCTGGAGCTTGGATGGCTGCATTTTGGGTAGTTAACCCCTTCCCTGATGATTTAACTGGGTTTTGTGGGCTTTTTTCCTGGGTTTTCTCTTCAGGATTAAGCATTATTATTACCCCCCCCCCCCCCCCCCCCCCCCCAATGTCTTCTTGGGTGTTTTCGGTGACTTTCGGAAAATTAGAATTTCACTGTCGTCCAATACAGGTCACTGGTACAATGGGAGGCGATCCACCCCTTTAATAGGCAGGAACATTCATTCAAATGTATGCAGGGGGTGGAGCCTCCCCTCCTACTTAAGCTGCCTTCAGGCCAGAGCCAAGCTAGATTGATTTGTTCCTGTGTGCTGTGCACACCAGGTGGAGAACATCTATCATTCAGCTTTAGTTTTTTTATTGTTTTCTTCAAATATGGAATACCACCATTAGGAGGGTGACCATGGCTGTGAATTGCCCTCTCCAAAGTGGTTAGTGCAGCTTCCAGGGATTTTCTGGTGGACCTTATGCCCTGAAGAGGGAACAGCTTGGGCCAAGTAGCTTCCCTGCTGGGGAATTTGCCTCTGGTTAATTCCTATTTCAACATGGTCACCTGAAGACAGAGGTCCTGCAGAAAGGTGAGCCACCCTTTGAGTGCTGAAGGTCCACTTGTCCCCACAGTGTCCCTTACTTGGGCTTGTATTTGGGAGTTTGCATTTTGCACTCCAGCACTCATAGGGTGTTTTTATTTCTATTGCTTGTATTTATGCAATTTCTGTGGTATTCCCTGGGTTTTGGAGCTTTGGAATATTATTTTCTCATGTTTCTCATGTGTTAAATGTATGTTTGGTGTACTTTCTATTTCAGAAATACTTTATTAATATTTGATGTTCCGCGCCTTTAAACGCGCCATTTACCGCATAGATGCCATTGCTCCTTTACTCTCTATGGGTTTGCACAGTGTGGGACATATCTCTGGAACCGCTTATCACAGCAACTTCAGAGAGGGCTCATTTTGTTGGTCTTCCCCTGCTCTATCATCCGGTGGCTAGTTTCGGGGTGTGGGGAGTTTGAGGGGGCTTCGGGCACTGTTTGGGGTACTTCTGAGAGAAAACTACATTTCCCATGAGCGCCCGTTTCGAGCTCGTTTTCTGATTGGCTACTGTCGCGGCAGCCATTTTGTGGTGTTATTCTCAGCGAGTATACTACGCAGGGACCGAGCCTTCTCGCCTCTCAGCAGATTAACCCTTTGCTGGCCAGATAAGTCCGATTTTAGACATTTCTGGGGTGAAACTTTAATCTTTCACACTTCTACTAGGTGATTTTTCTTAGTGGTGTATATCTGACGCTGTGAGCATGTCTACTCCACTGGAGTCAGGGGCTAGACCCAAGACTAAGGAGGCTGGGGTGTCTGTTTCCCCCATTGCGTTTTGCTCCTCTTGTCACTCTGGGCTGCCTAGAGAATTTTCAGGTAATTTATGCCCAAAATGTACAGATAGTCATGATAGCAACCCTGGGCTTCCCAGCCACGCTATTGAGCCAACTTGGGTGAAAGAGTTCAAAGCTGCCACTAGGGATCTCAGATCCACTCTCCAACTCTTTCCCTCTCAGGTTCAGGGGGCTCTACAAGTCTGGCAGACCCCCTCCTCAATCAGGACCTCCCTGCCTAAGCCACAGGGAGCCCCTGATGTGTCTGATTCTTCTGAGGAAGAACTTTTACAAGATTCTGATGCTGAGGAAGGCACTGTTATTGAATATAATAGGTCCATTGGGGACCCTTATGAATGTGACCCTGAGGTTTCTGCTGAGGGTTTGATTAGAGCGGTGTTCACCACGCTCAACCTTCCTCTGACTCAGGAATCTACTCATGATCCAACTGATATTTTTCAGAAACCATCTAAGGTGGTTATATGTTTTCCAACTAACCCTACTCTTGCCCGTCTAGTCTCTGATGCGTGGAGGAATCCTGAAAAATCCTCTTCTGTGTCCAAAAAGTTTGCTAAGCTTTACCCTTTTCCTGAGACTGAACTGGCAAAATGGGTTCATCCTCCTAAAGTGGATGCTCCTGTTTCTAGATTATCCAAATCTACTGCTTTAGCTGTATCTGATGCCTCTGCCCTGCAGGACTGGACGGACAAAAAGTTAGAGATTTCTCTTAAATCCATTTTTGTCTCCATTGGCACTGCCATGCGTCCAACCTTTGCAGTGGCGTGGGTTAATAGAGCTATCGCAGCCTGGACTGAGCGACTGACTGAGACGGTTCGCCAGGATGCGCCAGTGTCTGAGCAGTTACAACTTCTTGCTAATTTAGCAGAAGCCCAGAATTATGTTTCTGACGCTGCCTTTGATGCTGTGCGCATGATGGCAAGGGCCTCTACTTCATCTGTGGTGGCTAGACGTGCTCTTTGGCTGAAAATTTGGTCTGCTGATACTGCCTCTAAGAAAGCCTTACTTTCTTTGCCCTTTCAGGGGAACTTGTTGTTCGGTTCTGAACTTAAGGAGATGATTAGTGAGGCTACTGGTGGTAAAAGTACTCTTCTACCTTCAGTCTTCAAGAAGAAGTTTACAGCCAAACGCAATTGGTCCTTTTGTTCCTTCCGGACTGAGACGCGCTCCACGTCCCAGACAGGTCCGTCCTCCACGCGCTCCTCCTCCAAGCCCAAACAGTCCTGGAAGCCCAAAGTGGCCCCTAAGGCCAAGACCTCCAAGACTGCTTCGGCATGACTCACCGAACCCGGGTCCGCATCCGTCTGTAGGTGGACGTCTCCACATCTTTCGCCGGATTTGGGAGGAGTCAGTGACGGACCCATGGGTAATTCAAGTGGTATCAGAGGGGTACAGGATCCCTTTCTCTTCCCTTCCTCCTTTCCGGTTCCATTTTACTCATCCTTCTCAGGAACATACAAAGAGACGTCTGTTCGACGACGCTATTCAGGATCTTTTGGACAAAGGGGTCCTGGAATTGGTTCCACCAGAGGACACAGGTTCCGGATTTTATTCCAACCTGTTCGTTGTGGCCAAAAAGGACGAAGGCGCTCGTCCTATCTTGAATCTCAAGGATCTCAATTCCTTCATTGTGAGTTCCCACTTTCGCCAGGAATCCCTGCACTCTGTGATAGCCGCAATGTCTCCAGGGGAGTTCCTTGCCTCCCTGGACCTTCAGGATGCGTATCTTCACATCCCTATTCATCCAGAGAGCAGACGGTATCTCATTTTTGCCTGTCACAAGGGCCACTTTCAGTTTTCAGCTCTTCCCTTTGGTCTGACTTCAGCCCCTCTGGTCTTTCAGAGGGTATTGGGATCTTTGATAGCTGTGCTTCATCGAGATGGTGTCAGGGTGACTCCCTACATGGACGATCTGCTCCTGAAAGCTTCATCTGCGGAGATTCTCCACCAGCAGCTGCAGCTGTGTATACACACACTGAATCGCCACGGCTGGATTGTGAATCTGGACAAGTCAGACTTGGTCCCATCTCAACGGCTCCTCTTCTTGGGTCTCCTGTTCGACACTCAGCAGTGCATGGTGTTTCTACCAGAGGAAGTTGCTCATCAGATTGCTATCCGAGTAGCCAAGATCCTGGAATTCGACAGGGTTCCAGTGCCGAAGTTGACCTCTCTGGTGGGGAAATTCATTTCCACAATAGAGGCGGTGCCATTTGCTGTGGCACACACCAGGGAACTTCAGAGGTTTGTGATCCAGACGTGCAGTAATCATCCAGATCATCAGCATCTGTCAGTCTCTCTGCCTCCTCATGTCGAGTTGAGCCTCCAATGGTGGTTGGACTTGTCTCATCTCCTGAAAGGGAGATCCTTTCGCGTTCCCTATTGGACCACAGTCACGACGGATGCCAGCCTTCGGGGATGGGGAGCTGTGTTGGGTCGTTTCAGTGCTCAGGGGAAATGGGGACTGGAGGAATCTCTTCTCTCCATCAATGTTCTGGAACTTCGTGCCATACTTCTTGCCCTGAGGCACTGGGAATCTCAGCTGGAAGGCTGTCCAGTCAGAGTGGAGTCCGACAACGCCACCGCAGTGGCTTACATCAACAGACAAGGCGGCACAAAAAGTCTCACCGCTTGTTTAGAGGTCAAAGCCATTTTATCCTGGGCAGAAGATCATGTGCCAGTCATCTCAGCAGTACACATTCCAGGCGTAGACAACGTCATGGCAGACTTTCACAGTCGTCACACAGTCGACAGCGGAGAATGGGCACTTCATCCAGAGGTGTTTCTCCTTCTCACCCAGAGGTGGGGGGTGTCTGTAGTGGATCTGATGGCTACCAGACACAACAGGAAGGTGCCGGTGTTTTGCTCTCGGTGGAGGGACCCCCTCGCTCTAGCAGTGGATGCCTTGTCGATCCCTTGGAACTTTCCTCTGGCTTACATCTTTCCTCCTCTTCCTCTGTTGATCAGAGTCATCCAGAAGCTGAAGTTGGAGCGTTGTCCTGTCATTATGATCACTCCAAATTGGCCTTGTCAGTCCTGGTATCCGGAGCTGCTAGCCATGTCTGTGTTGGATCCTGTTCCGCTTCCTGCCCGTCCAGATCTACTTCTTCAGGGTTATCTGTGGAAGGAGGATGTCCAACATCTCCATTTGATGGCTTGGAGGTTGAATCCTCGATTCTAAAGAAGAAAGGGTTTTCTTCTTCTGTGGTGTCTACGATGCTTAGAACTCGCAAGCCTGTGTCTTCCAAGATTTATCATCGCATATGGTCAACCTTCGTTGCATGGTGTGCTGACAAGGATCTGTCACTTGATTTCCATCTTCCCACGGTCCTGGCCTTTTTGCAGGATGGGGTTGAGAAGGGACTCAGCCTGAGTTCTCTCAAGGTTCAGACTTCAGCTCTGTCTGTATTTTTCCAGGAACGGATTGCTATTCTTCCTGATGATAAAGTTTTCTTTCAAGGTGTGGCTCATGTTCGGCCTGCCTTTAAGAGTCCAGCCCCCCAGTGGGACCTCAATTTGGTGCTGGGGGTTCTCCAGAGACCCCCGTTTGAATCCTTGGCTTCTATTCCTTTACGTCTCTTGACCTGGAAAATGGCCTTCCTTTTGGCTATTGTCTCAGTTCGCCGGGTAGCAGAGTTACAAGCTCTGTCTTGTAAACCTCCTTACTTGGTGTTTCACAAGGATAAGGCAGTGCTTCGCACTTCCAAGGAGTTTTTACTCAAGGTTGTCTCTGGATTTCATATCAATCAGGAGATTGTGGTTCCCTCTTTCAGCCCTAACCCTTCCTCTGACAAGGAAAGAGACCTCCATTTATTGGATGTTGTGCGTTGTCTTAAATTTTATGTTCATCGCACTGAGTCTATCAGGAAGTCTGACGCCTTGTTCGTCATTCCTGAGGGGCCTAGGGCAGGGAGACCGGCATCCAAGGTAACTATTGCCTCTTGGATTAAATCTACCATCCGTGAAGCCTACAAATTGCGGAATAAGCACGTTCCCTTCAGGGTTACTGCTCATTCCACCAGATCTATTGGGGCCTCTTGGGCCTACAAGAATCAGGCATCTGCTGATCAACTGTGCAGAGCGGCCACTTGGTCCTCTGTGCACACATTCTCGAAGCACTGTCGCGTTGATGTACTGGCCTCGGCTGATGCCAGCTTTGGAAGGAAGGTCCTGGAGGCAGTTTTGCCTGTTTAGGACTTCTATTCTGTGATCCTTAGTGCTTCTTTACTGTTGAGCCCTGTTGGTTCTAGTTCAGAGTGGTCTGTTAGTTTGGGGGTTTGTTTTTCCCCCTGGTTGGTGTCTGTTGACACTTCTGTTACTGGGCTATATGATTAATTGGTTCATAGCAGTTCTAGTGACTTGGGCCTTGCGCCTGGTCCTTGCCTTACTTCCCGCCTCAGGGACAGCTCAATGTTTGTACATCCCATTGTACCAGTGACCTGTATTGGACGACAGTGAAAATAGGATTTTAGTCTTACCTGTTAAATCCTTTTCACTTAGTCCATACAGGTCACTGGTCTCCCACCCTGTCAAGGGACCATTCTTGGCTCTCCTGTGGCATTCAGTGGGAGACCTTCGGGGCATGCTCACAGGAGTCTTCCTTTTCTTGCTTACCTCTGGTCAGTTTAAGTGTCTCAAATCAGTCTAGCTTGGCTCTGGCCTGAAGGCAGCTTAAGTAGGAGGGGAGGCTTCACCCCCTGCATACATTTGAATGAATGTTCCTGCCTATTAAAGGGGCGGATCGCCTCCCATTGTACCAGTGACCTGTATGGACTAAGTGAAAAGGATTTAACAGGTAAGACTAAAATCCTATTTTTTAGTGCATGGTGCCTTTAACACCTCTAGGACCCTTGACGGTCCTGGTATGTCATGGCTGGATTTGCTTTAAGGACCGATGACGTACCAGGATCATCATGGAATTCCGGGCGTTCCTCCGTTCCGGTGAGTCCGGAATTTGTTTCGATTTAAAAAAAAAAAAAAAAAAAAAAAAAAGCTCCGTGGTCCTTAGATGACAGCCGAGTGCATGCGCGGCCGGTCCTTAAGGGGTTAAGGTGCACTTCCCGCACCACCGCACTTGTTCCCTTGACTTTTATGAGACAAACTGCTTTGGGATGTATCTCTGCAACCTTTGTCATACAGGTTTGAGAGAGGGCTCATTCTTCTTGTCTCCTCATGCCCTAGCATCCAGTTCACATCCGCAGTGTCTCAGGTCCCCCTGGGGCCCCAAGGGTGCAAGCTCAGGCATTGCTAGGATACAATAAATGACAAGGACTACAACTCCCAGAATGCCCGCTTCCCAGGCTTCCTTCCGATTGGCCGATGGTTTTTGTAGGTGCCATATTATCCTTCTTGACTATGCTACGCAGAGGTTTGCCTCTCCTTCTCAGATAAACCCTTCGCCTGCCAGACAAGTACCTTTTTTGGGCTTTCTAAGGTGAATTATTATTCTGGGATACAGTATTTGGGTTTTTTATACTGTTTTAGACACTGCTCCTGTGGATGTCGGATGGGTCATTGGGCTAGGCCTAAGGCAAAGGACTCAGGGGTGTCTCTAACCCCCCCTTGCTTATTTTTCCTCATACCAAGCAGGGCTCCCTAGAGAGTATTCAGGACCTGCATGCTCCTCATGCGCTGTGGCCCCCACTACATCATCAGGGCCCTCCAGCCTTGAACAAGAGCCAGGCTGGGAGAAAGACTTACACAGTTCCCCCAACCCTCCAAGGGGTTCTCCACTCTTGGAAATCCCCTACCTCCTTAAGGTTTGTGGTCCCTAAGGCATCAGGTATTCCTGCACTCACGGAATCATCTGAGGAGGACTCCTTTGGGGGTGGCACACAGAGGAAGGGGAATGTGAAGGAGATTCTACCTATATATCTGGTGACCCCTTTGAGGCTGACCCCGCTCCCTCCACAGAGGGACTCATTAAGGCTGTACTGAGGGCTCTTCAGGTCACTGACAACCGTGATGAAAGTCGGTCTTCCTCTGTGTTTCAGAGACGTAAAAAGTCTTCAAAAATATTTCTATCCAATGCCACTCTGGACCAAGTTATCTTGGACGAATGGAAGACGTCTGAAAGGCAGCTTTCTTTTTCTAAGAGACTCTCTAAGCTGTACCCCTTTTCTGAGGCAGATTTGGTGCAGTGGGCTTCTCCTTCTGACGTTGATTCCCCTCCCCCTCCATATCCAGGCTCTAAGTCCACAGCTCTGCCCTTGGCAGATGCTACAGCTCTTAAGGATATGACAGATAGGAAGCTTGAAGCTATCCTCAAGTCCAACTTTGCAGCCATTGATGCTGCTTTGCGGCCTATTCTGGCCTCTGACTGGGTCACCAGAGCTATTGCTATCTGGGCCAAACACCTTACTGAGGCTGTCAGAGATGGCACCCCTAAGGAGGATCTTTTGGCCATCTTAGCCAACTTGTTTGAGACTCGGACTTATATCCTTTACGGAGAAGGCGCTAGATATTGTCTATTGCCCTATGTGGTAAAGGCTAGCAGCAACAAAGATCCAAGATATCTTTCTTTCGGAGGATTCACTGGTGCCTTTCAACTCTCAGGGCGTTGCAACCACTGCGATGTTCTCGCCCGACAGACCGGAATAAATATTAACACTTGAAAGTTTGAGTCTGGCGCTTGCGAACTCTCAATAGCCCTGATTTCTGTTTTAATGTGTCCTGTGGCAATGGCTCTGTACAGAAATGCTCGGATATAAAGTACTGCAAAGTGCGATCTGTGGATTTACACGTATCTGCCGAGTTCCTAATCTGACGAGCCATTGCCACAGGACACATTACAACAGAAATCAGGGCTATTGAGAGTTCGCAAGCGCCAGACTCAAACTTTCAAGACTCGGACTTATGTCACAGATGCTCTTTTTGATGCTTTCAAGCTGTCTGCCAAGGCCTCTACCTTTTCGGTGACGACACCAGGCACCTTGTGGCTCAAGATTTGGTCCGTAGACCTTTCATCTAAGAAGTCACTGGTTTCTCCCCCCTTTCAGGGCAAGCCTCTCTTTGGCCCTGAGCTGAAGCAGTTCATAACTGATGCTGCTGGAGGAAAGAGCACCCTGATACCTCATGCCTCCAAACGCCCTAACTTGGAGAGGAAACATCGTCTTTTTTGTCCCACCAATCAGAGACGCAATGGCTGAATCAGAGCGTGTCTCAGGCCTTCAGCCCGTGCCCCTCCACCAAGCCCAGGCAACAATTGCACTCCAAGCTCCCTGCTGCCAAACCTAAGTCTGGCAAGTCTGCCTGCGTATGACTTGAAGAATCCAGATCCGCAGTTGCCCATGGGTGGACACCTGCAACATTTTTACAATGCTTGGGGGGAGTCCGTTGTGGACCAGTGGGTTTTTTAGGTGGTTTCGGAAGGGTACAGAATAGGGTTTAAGTCCCTTCCTCTCTTTAGGTTCTTTCAGTCCAGGGTTCTCCTGGGTCAGGAAATTTGCAACTTTTCAAGTGAAGCTCAATCTCTTCTGGACAAGGGAGATTTTGTTCCATTTCCACCCCAAAAGAGGTGTACAGTTTTTTATTCAAACCTGTTTGTGGTGTCCAAGAGGGATGGTGGAAGCCGCCCTATTCTGTACCTCAAGGACCTCCATTCTTCTGTGGAGAATGCTTGCTTCAGGAGTTCTTGTGCTCGGTCATTGCAGCTATGTGCCCAGGAGAATTCCTCTCGTGTCTGGATTTCCAGGTGCTTACTTACACATCCCTGTTCACCTGTTTTACTTGTGGATAGGAGCACTGCCAGTTCATCACTCTGCCCTTTGTGCTTGCCTCCGCTCCTTGGGTATTTGCCAGAGTTCTGGGGCCATGATTGCCTTCATTCACACTCAGGGGATTCAGGTGAATGTTTACATAGACGACCTTCTGTTGAAGGCTCCATCAAGGGAAATCTTGGGCAGGCATGTCCGGGATTGTGTTCAGATTCTGTTCCACCATGGGTGGATTCTCAACATGTCAAAGTCTTCTCCGTTCCCCCTAGTGACTAGGTCTTCCTTGGACTCTGCTTCAACACCTGTATGGGAAAGGCTTTTCTGACTCAGGACTCCATTCAGTAAATCATGCGTCTGGTGTTCCATGCCTTGCAGTGGCCCTTGGCTTTGGTCAGGAAGTTCATGACACTTGCATGGTGTCTTCCTTGGAGGTGGTACCCTACTCTATGGCACACACCAGAGAGCTCCAGAGGTTCATCATCTGCTCATGGAATAGGAATCTGGAACTCCTGGATCTGAGGGTCTTCCTAACTCCGGAGGTCCTACAGGATCTTTGTTGTTGGCTGAACAGGAGCAACCTGGAGACGGGGAAGCTTTTTGTGATTCTGGAGTATATCTTTGTCACGACGGATACCAGCCTGAGGGGCTGGGGGTTTGGTTCTGGGTTACTTGGGGATCCAGGGCAAATGGCCCTTGGAGGAATCCCTTCAGTCCATCAGTGTTCTGGAGCTTGGAGCTATCTGGCTCACACCGGGGTGCTGGTCCCTTCAACTGAGGGGTCATCCAGTACAAGTCCAGTCAGACAGCGTCACAGCCATGGCCTACATCAACAAGCCAGGAGGCACTCAAAGTGCTCAGGCATGGACAGAGTCAAGTCACTCTTGACTTGGGCAGAAGACCATGTTATGGCTGTCTCCGCTGTGCACATTCCAGGAGTAGACAATGTCCTGACAGACTTCCTCAGTTGCCAAAGGGTGGACCCTGGAGAGTGGGTGCTCCACCCAGAAGTTTTTGCCCTTTTTGTGCAGAAGTGGGGTCTTCCTCAGATAGATCCGATGGCCAATAGGAAAGTCCCAATGTTTTGTTCTCCTTTGGGGATACTCTGGCCTTTGCCACGGATGCCTTGTCTATTCCGTGGTGCTTTCATCTGGCTTACATCTTCTCCAAATTCATTTAATCCCCAAAGTGCTTTGGAAGATTTGGATGGTCGGTCCTGCGGTCATCATAGTTGCCCCCTATTGGACTAGGAGGGCCTGGTTCTCCGAACTGGTTTGCCTCTCCATTTGGGATCTGTTTCCACTTCCATTCAGGCCGGATCCTTGTGTATTTGGGTGTTTTTGGTAGCTTGAGTAAAATTTAAATTTTTTGTGCATGGTGCCTTTAAGGTGCTCTTTTGCTCAATTTACTTTTATGGGACAAACTGTTTTGGGACATAGGGATTCGACCTTTTCCTTGGTGACTCCTTTGAGGCTGACCCTACTCCTTTTCTGAGGGACTCATTAAGGCGGTTTTGTTAACCCTCCAGGTCACTAGCACCCCTGATAAGGGTCCGTCCTCATCTGATGTGTTTGAGAGATGTAAAAGGTCTTCAATTGTGTTTCCACCCAGTGCCACTCTGGACCAAGCTATCTTGGATGATGGGAAGACGCCTTGTAGGCGGCTATCTCTTTCTAAGAGATTTTCTAAGCTGTACCCCTTTTCTGAGGCAGCTTTGGCACAATGGGCTTCTCCTCCCACAGTTGATCCCCCAATATCCAGGCTTTCTAAGTCTACAGCTCTGCACTTGGCAGATGCTACGGCTCTTAACGACATGACAGATAAGAAGTTTGAAGCTATCCTCAAGTCCAACTTCGCTGCCATTGGCACTGCTTTGCGGCCTATTCTGGTCTCTGCCTGGGTCAACAGAGCTATTGCTATCTGGGGCAAACAACTTACTTTTGGCCCTCTTAGCCAATATGTCTGAGGCTCAGACATTTGTTACTGATTCTGTTTTTGATACAGTCAAGCTGTCCTCTGAGGCCTCTGCCCTTTCTCCACTTGTTTGTGGTGCGCTGTCTCAAGTTTTATGTGCACCGTAATGAGTCTTTGAGTAAGACTGATGCCTTGTTTGTCATCCCTGAGGGTCCTAGGGCAGGTAAACTGTGTCCAAGGTCACTATTGCATCCTGGATTAAATCTACCATTTGCAAGGCTTATGAACTCTGGAAGAAACCTGTTCACTTTCGTGTGACAGCACATTCCACGGCGCTTCCTGGCCTACAACAGCTGTGACTTGGTCCTCCGTGCACACCTTTGCAAAACACTGTTGTATTGATGTTCTGGCTTTGGCTGAAGACCGTTTTGGCAGGAAGGTCCTGCAGGCGTTTTTGCCTGTCTAAGAGCCAAATCCTTCCTGTGCCTTACTGTTCTTTAACTGTTTGAGCCCAGTTCGGTCTTGTTTTTGCGTGCTGTGCTATTGTATATCATATTGGACGATAGAGAAAAGAGAATTTTAGTCTTACCTGTTAAATCCTTTTCTCATAGTCCATGTGACACATATAGGTCTCCCACCCAGTGAAAGGGGACCTTGCTTGGTCTCGCTTAGCTGAACGAGGGAGTCTTATTGCTCACAGGAGCTTGCCTTTTTCTTCTCTTGCTGTTCTATTTAGTGAGCTTGTCTCATTTTAAACTGGATAGGCGGGACTAGGGTACCCTTATAATGAGAAAGGAAGGCTCCACCTCCAAGACATTGTCTTTGAAATATTACAGCCTACGAGGAAGGATGACTTCTCCCCATGGTTCTTGTATGTCATATGGACTAAGGCAAAACAGGTAAGACTAAAATCCTCTTTTAAACATAAATTATTAATCCAAAATGCATCATATATGACTGTATCACCATATTTAGACACCCATTCTCTAAAAAGAGTATAATAACATGAGATTTTTATTTATGCCTAAAGTTACTGTGAACACACCCTTATTTTTGTTAAATATACATAACAAAGATATATACAGTACTGTGCAAAAGTCTTAAGTGTAAAAATATGCTGTAAAGTAAGAAGGCTTTCAAATACAGACATGTTAATAGTATATTTTTATCAATGAACAAAATGCATAGTGCGTGAATAGAAGAAAAATATAAATCAAATGACCACCCTTTGCCTTCAAAACAGAATCAGTTCTTCTAGGTCCATGATGGTGAACATTTTTGGGCCCGAGTGACCAGTTTGCAGCATGGAGATAGGGTTATCAAAGTGCCAGTACTGAAAACGTACAACGGAGAGTAGTTTTTTTTTTTGTTTTTGATTTTGTGAATGCAAATGACATCTATATACAGTTGTGTGTTCACTTTATGTTAAGGGAATCCAGATGTGCGAAACCTTGCTCACAAGTGCATAGAGGGATCAGCTGCACCTCCCAGATGAGGCCCAATAAGGCCAAAATGTTCATCTGGCGTAAGCTGTTTCCCTTGTTCAGAGAATAATTTTTTTGGCATTTTGTGGCTGGACAGTCATTTTTGCAGGACCTGAATGATGTGCTTCAGACTGTTTCTTCTCTTTGTATGGCATTTGTGAGCTGAAAGAGATTGGTGGAAGACCTTTTAAATGTGTTTCTGTTACACGGTAGCCATTTGTTTGGTCATGAGTAAGCATGGGAAACTTGCAAAATGTGTTGATCTCCATAATTATTTGCACTCCACTGAGATGCTTTTTATCTATGGACATTGACGTGATGAATGTGTGTGAGCCATTGGTGCAAACTATATCATGCATTTTTGATCACAAGCCCTGAGAAAAAAATTGGTTTGCAGTAGCCTTGGGCTTGCCAAAACAAGCCCTGAGACAAAAATGATGTGCTGCTGGCCTAGGGCCAGCAGTTCATGATAGGTTGGGCATTGGCAAATGCAATTGGTGACATTTCTGGCTTTTGCTACTGCTTAATTGCTGCGGAGCTTTCTAAACAGCAGGTCGCTTAGAAAGCTCCAAAGGACTGGGATCATCAGTAGTGATATGAGACAGAAGGTGATGGTTACATTTGCCACTAGCTCCAGTGATTAGCCTGAGATAGTAGCAGCAGCACTACTAGCCCTCACCACTTGAGGTGTATCTAGCGAAAAGAAGTTTGCCAAGAAATGTTTCTCCTGCATCTCCCCCAAAGTCATGGAGGGTGTGTTGAAATACTCCTTTTTCCCTTAAGAGCAAGAAGGAACTGTGCCTTTCATCAGCAACTGCAATGTGCACGTTGTTTGCAAGGAAACATTATGAAATAGGGGAAGGACTGGGATCAACTGACACATCTGCGCTCATATCAAACAACTGGCAGAACTGCAACCAAACACCATACGATTAGGTCTGCAATGTGAAAACATCCCCCCCAGAAACCAAGTACTGTAGTCACTTTGGTCCTTGTCCGCTCCTCTAAGGGCACATGACAAGAAGTCAACTTAGAAATAATTATGAATCCTCCCTACCACCAGCTTAGCGTATTCTGTGGGATATTACTCTCCAGATTTCCATGTGCAGTGGGTGGACACAAACTGTCACATCCTTTCATCTATAGATCCTCTATCAGCTGGTGGGGTAGGTAACATTGGCGGAGGTAGTATACCAGAAGAGGAGGAGGTAGAGGACCCTGAGGGTGCAGGGCGAGGCTGGGTTTCTCTACTTTTCCTCTTCAATTTTCGCAGACATTCTTGGTGCCCTTGGGGACAGACAGGGGGTACAGTGATAGTGGTTTCCGACTTCTTTTGTGGGTGTTTGCCTTTAAGATGATTCACATAAACATCATGATGTCTATATTCCATGTGTTTTTATGATGTTTATGCCAAAGTTTGTTTTCCCTTTTTCACTGACTTGTCACACAAGAGAAAAATATTCAAACCCCTGTGGTTTCAGAGAGGGGACAGGTGGAGAAGAATGGCCTCTTTCTCTTTTTCCATACTCCCCTTCACTGGCTGGGGCAGATGATGATAATGACGACAATGCCCCAGAATCAGCACTAGGACTAGGACCAGGATTATTGATGGCAAGTGGAACCTGTCCTAGTACCAAATCACTCCTGCAGGAACCGAGTCCCACAGTGGTCTGCGACACATTAGCCTGCTCATCATCACCCTGTTTCTGAGACATATGAGTGTCTTGCTGCGGCGACTCAGCAGCAGGAATTACAGCAGCAGCAAACTGCAATGTCACTGGTGGTGGTGGTGGGGGGGTGATGCCCATCCCAATTTGCATATCTGTCTGCCATTTTCAATTTCTGCTAAAAAGGCCCTAATTCTCTTCTACAGCTCAACTGTTCCACCATCACTCTCATCACCACCACCACCAGTCTCTTGCTGCTGCTTTATGGTAGTGGGACTGGTTGGTGGTGATGGTAAATTTGACAGGGGGTTCCCTGTTGTCACACTTGCCATATCTTCAGATGAAGAAGACTCACAGGCAGCACTAGCAGCAGACACAGACAGCTGAGGTGGGCTGCTGCTCATACTAGCCAGTTCTGCCTTCTTTAGCATAATTTCCCAGAGTGACAATGCCGGGGATTGGGAATCAGTGTCAGGGCTATGTGGACTCCCTTGACCACTAGTCTGGCTGCTCACTTCCCTTCCCCCCCCCCCTCAGCATTAGGGTCCATGGAGCTAGTCCCAGTAGCAGCACCAGCACTCCACCTTCACCCCCACCAGTCTCTTGCTTCTGTGTGGTAGTGGGACTACTTGGGGATGACAAGTGGGACTTTGGGTCCACTGGTGTCACACTTGCAATAATCTCCTCCTCAGGATTACAGGGCACACTGGCAGCTGTAGGCACAGGCAGCTGACACTGCTGCCCAGTTCTTCCTGTGCCTTTGGCAGAATGTTCACCAAGATGCCAAGTGAAGATGTTGGGGGACTGGGCATCTTTGGGAACGTGTGCTCCCAGACCCTTCCATGCTGCTGGTGGTGTTAACTTCCCCCTCCTCTGTGTCACTGGACGTATCCTGCCAGCTCCTCCTCCTTTTATTTATTTTTATTACGGGTGCTCATGATATTAGCCCAACACTGTGAGCCTCTGCTACACTCATTTGACTAACTAGAAAATCACCTTCAGCCCTCTCTATCTCTCTAGCTGCTCTTTTTCTTCTTTTCACTTCCTGGTTATGTCACGTTTTTGGTGAGAAAATGAGAGATATTTGGTGGGAAGTTTGTACCCATTGAAAGATGTGGATGAAAGGGAGACTTTTTTATGGTTTTAAGGGTAGAATTTCTCAAGAAAAAGCAGGGGAACGTATATGTTTTGTGGCATATCTCGCAAGAACAAAACAGGACCTTTCGCCAGTCCCTAGTAGTAAACCCTGCTCCTCAAGAGCTGCCAACAGTGCATGGTTTCAGGCAGTCCCTGAATGGGCATAGCAAATAAAGCGACTGAGCCACTAATTTGCCCACCTCTGCTATTGCTGAGATATCCTGAAAACATGCACTGTCGTCAGCTCTTGAGGACCAGGGTTTGTCTATCCCTGCTTTAATGAGAGAAACTTCTTTTGGGACATATATCTGCAACCGTTTATGATAGAATGGTCAGAGACGGCTCTTCTTGTCATGCTGTATCTCATGATCCACTTTGTGAATTTCCACAGAGTGCACTGTGACCCATGGCTGGAGAGCCACTGATTACTAGGCAACAAGTAAAGGAGAAAACTACATTACCCATAATCTCCCGGTTCCCAGGCTTTTTTTCTGATTGGCTGGCATGCTTTCTGCTGGCCATCTTCTCCCTTACTTATCCTTCTCAGATGCTGACTCTCCTTCTCTCTTGTCCAGTTTAACACTTTGCATACCAGATAAGTACTTTTTGGGTCTTTCTGTGAGTGTTGCCTTAAACTGGGGCTACTTTCAACTAGTTTTATCTAATTTTAGGCATTTTTCCTGGATATGTCTGGCCCTAAAGGGCATATAGGAAAATCCAAAACTAAGGATTCATGGGCTTTCCTCATCGCCGCCCCACTCTTTGTTCCTCATGCCATGTTTTGGCTTCCAAGGGAATATTCTGGGTCACTGTGGTAGTTATTCCATTTTCCCTGTCGTCCAATACAGGTTACTGGTAACTTTGGGTAGGTGATCCAGCCCTTTAATTGTAGGCAGGAACAGTTCTAGAATTGTATTCAGGGGGTGTAGCTTACCTTCCCTCCTTTGCTGCAGCTAGCCAACCAGCTCCAGGAAGATTTGTTCCTTGGTGAAGACACAGGCAAGAGAACAGTTCTGCTATAGTTTTAGAAACTTATATTTTTCTGTTAGAAATGGAATACCACCATTAGGCGGATTACCATAACTGAGGGGGGGGGGGGGGAAATCTGTGCTACAAGTTCTTTCCTCATGAGTTGCCCACCGAGGCTGCTTCTTGATTCATGGTAACCTGAAGACAGAAAATCTTCATGAAAGGTGAGCAACCCTTTGAGTGCTGCAGGTCCACATGTTTCACAGTGCCCCTCCACACAGGGGTTTTCCTTTGGAGTTCTCATTGCACACTCCTGCACTCATTGGGTCTATCTGTATGTCTGTTGGGTATTTTGGAGCAGGTTTATGTGGTACTTTAACCCTTTAGCTGCTGGTTTTGCATCTTTTTTTTGGGGGGGGGGGGCTGACACTTTTCCTACTGGTTCAGTGTTTTTTTGGGTATCCTAACATGTTTCTAATGCTGTTCATGCATTTTTATTTTTCTATGTCAATTTTGTAAAATTTGAGTTAAAGGAGTGCTTTACTGCATAGACGCCATTGCTCTTTTCACTCCTATGGGACTGTACAGTTTGGGATATATCTCATGAAACCGCTTAACCCAGCGACTTCAGAAATAGCTAATTTTTCTTGTCTGCCTTTGCTCTATCATCCGATTCATGTTTCTAGTGTGTTGGGGGGGGGGGCTCAGGGGGCTTCGGGCACTGTTTGGGTACTTTTTCTACGAAAAATACATTTCCCATGAGAGCTTGCTTAGCGCGCACGTTTATGATTGGCTCATTCCGCGGCAGCCATTTTGTGCCATTTCCAGAATGAGTATCCTAGGCAGTGCTTGGACTCTCCTTCTCTCCTCTGCTGATTAACCCTCCGCCTGCCAGAAAAGTCTATTTTAGCGATTTCTGGGGTGAATCGCTAATCCTACACAATATTCTTGGGTGATTTCTTATACAGTAAGGTTATTTGACACTGTGAGAATGTCTATACCGTTGGAGCTTGGGGCCAGACCTTAGACTAAGGATGCTGGGATCTCTGTATCCCCCATTGCGCATTGCTCTTTCTGTCATTCAGGGTTACCTACGGAATTCTCAGGTCATTTATGCCCAGCATGTTCTGATGTCCCTGAGAGTCTCCCAGGGGCCTCCAGCCATGAATTAGAGCCAGTTTGGGTGCAAGAGTTCAAGGCTGCTACCAAGGACCTTAGGTCTACATTGCAACTCTTTCCATCCCAGTTACAGGGGGGTCTTCCATTCTTGGCAGACCCCCTACTCCGTCAAGTCTTCCCTGCCCAAACCTCAGGGAGTGCTGATGGATTCAGATGTTGAGGAATGTTCTGCTCTGGGCTCCTCTCCGTTTTTTGGGTATTCTTTTAGGCTGATCCTGAGCCCTCCGCTGAGGGCCTGATCAGGGCTGTCTTGAATACTCTTAACATTCCCTTAGTTCAGGAGGTTCATTCTGACCCCTCTGATGTGTTTCAGGAGCCTAAAAAGCCCCTTATGTGCTTTCCACCTAACCCCACTCTTGACCGCCTTGTGTCTGAGAAGTGGAAATCCCTCACAGGAAACCTTCTGTGTCCAAGAAATTTGCTAAGCTTTATCCCTTCTCTGAGGCAGCGCTTGCGCAGTGGGTTCATCCTTCCAAAGTGCATGCGCCTATCTCCAGGCTGTCCAAGTCTACTGCCTTGCCAGTTTCTGATGAGTCTTCTCTGAAGGACTGGACTGACAAGAAACTTGAGATCTCCTTCAAGTCCATTTTTGTCACTGCTGGTACTGCCATGCGTCCAGCATTTGCTGCAACATGGGTGAACCAGGCCATTGCGGTCTGGACTGAACAGCTCACCCTGGCTTTCCATCAGGGTGCTACTACTCGGATATGTTGCGCCTTCTTGCCGACATTTCTGAGGCACAGCACTATGTTTTCTGCTGCTTTATTTGATGCCATCCATTTGGTGGTCTGTGGTTGCCAGACGAGCTCTTTGGCTCAAGATCTGGTCTGCTGACACTGCTTCCAAGAAAGCATTGCTCTATTTACCTTTTCAAGGTACTTCTTTGTTTGGGCTTGATCTTAAAGATCTGATCAGTGAGGCTACAGAGGGGTTAAGAGTACCGCTCTACCCTTGGTCCCCAGGAAGAAAACGCTGCTTAAGAGTAACCGGTATTTTCATTCCTTTCAGACTGAGACACTGTTCCCTAAGCTCTGCGTACCTCCTCGAAGCCCCAACAGCAATGAAAGCCCAAGGCTTCCAAGCCTTCTTCGGCATGACTTACCAAACCCGGGTCCCCACTCTGCTGTGGGTGGTCATCTGCGTCACTACCACATCATCTTTGAGGATTCAGTGGCAGACCTGTGGGTTTTACAAGTGGTGACGGAAGGATACAGGATCCCTTTTGTCTCTCTTCCTCCCTTTCTCTTCTTTCCTTCTCATACGCCTCAGGGCGCAGAGAAACGCCGGCTGTCCAACAGAGCTCTTCGGGCTCTTCTGGACAAGGATGTTCTAGAGCCGATTCCAGTTCAGGATAGAGGTATGGGTTTTTACTCAAACCTCTTCGTGGTCTCCAAGATGGACGGCGGTTGTCATCCCATTTTGGATTTGAAGGATCTCAATTCCTTTGTGATCCAGACTCATTATCACCAGGAGTCTCTACGGACGGTGATTGTTGCTGTGTCCCCGGGGGAATTCCTTGCATCTCTCGATCTTCAGGACGCGTATTTACACATTGCCATTCATCCAGAGAGCGGGTAGTATCTCTGATTTTCCTGCGACCGAGGGCATTTTAAGTTTTCAGCTCTTCTCTTTGGTCTGACTACTACTCCTCAAGTTTTCAACCATGTCCTGGGAGCCTTAGTGTCCGTCCTCCATCGGGACGACATCAGAGTTACTCCATACATGGACGACCTGCTTCTGAAAGCCCCCTCTGCGGAACTTCTTCGTCAGCAGGTTCAGCAATGCATTCACGCTCTCACCCATCATGGGTGGATCATCAACATGGACAAGTTAGACCTTGTCCCATCCCAGCGTCTGGTCGTCCTGGGCCTTCTCTTCAAACCCTCAGAAGAGCATGGTGTTTCTCACGTATGAGGTAGTTCACCAGATTGCCCACAGGGTTTCTGCGGATTTGGCTCAAGATCCAGTTCCACCCAAGAAGCTGTCCTCTCTAGTGAGAAAATTCATCTCCACCATAGAGGCAGTCCTGTTTGCCATGGAGCACACCAGGAAACTCCAGAGGTTTGTGATCCAGGTGTTCAAGAGTCAACCAGACCTTCTGAAGACGTCGGTGTCACTTTCTCTTCATGTGGAACTGAGTTTGTCCTGGTGGCTTGACCTCTCCAATCTTCTGAAGGGCAAATCTTTCCTAGTTTCCTTCTGGACCACTGTGACGACGGATGCCAGCCTCTCCAGGTGGGGAGAGGTCCTGGGTTGCCTGAGTGCTCAGGGTCGGTGGTCTTCGGAGGAATCGCTCCTTCCCATCAACATGTTGGAGTTTCGGGCGATATTTCATGCCCTTCATCATTGGACATCTCAGCTGAAGGACTGTCCAGTCCGGGTGCGGTCCGACAACGCCACGGCCGTGGCTTACATCAACAAGCAGGGCGGAAAAATAAGTCTCGCCGCTTGGTTAGAGGTCAAGGCTATTTTGTCCTGGGCAGAAGAACACGTTCCTGCCATATCTGCAGTGCACATTCCTGGCGTAGACAACATCATGGCGGACTTCCTCAGTCAACACACTGTGGACAACGGAGAGTGGGAACTGCATCCAGAGGCGTTCACCCTCATTGTTCAAAAGTGGGGTCTTCCTTATATCGACCTAATGGCGACAAGACACAACAGGAAAGTTCAGAGGATCTGCTCACAGTGGAGAGACACTCTTTCTGGCAGTGGATGCAATGTCCATTCCTTGGTTATTTCCTCTGGCCTACATCTTTCCTCCTCTCCCAACGTTGCACAGGGTGTTATGGAAATTGTGACTGGAACGCTGTCCAGTCATTCTGATTGCTTCGTACTGGCCTTGCCAAGCTTGGTTTCCGGAGCTTCTGTATTTGTCAGTGGCAGAGCCATTCCGGCTCCCTTACCGTCCGGATCTTCTACAGGGTTACCTATGGAAGGAGGATGTTCATCGGCTAGCTTTGAGGGCTTGGAAATTGAATCCTCAATATTGAAGAAGAAAGATTTTTCTTCTGGTGTGGTGGCTACTATGCTCAGTGCCCGCAAACCTTTTTCTTCCAAGATCTACTATCGTGTCTGGTCGACTTTTCTGTCTTGGTGTGCTGATAAGGACCTGTCTCAGGAATTTGATCTACCTACTGTCCTGGCCTTCTTGCAGGATGGTGTGAATAAGGTCCTCAGTTTGAGTTCCCTTAAGGTTCAGACGTCTGCCCTCTCTGTTTTCTTTCAGAGGCGCGTTGCCATTCTTCCTGATGTCAAGGTTTTCTGCCTGGGCGTTGCTCATGCTCGCCCTGCCTTCAAGAATCCCGCTCCTCCGTGGGATTTTAACTTGGATTTGGGCGTTCTTCAGCGCCCTCCATTTGAATCCTTGGCTACTATTCCTTTATGCCTGCTGACGTGGAAAATGGTTTTTCTCCTGGCGATCGTGTCTGTTCGCTGTGTTGCAGAGTTACATGCTCTGTCCTGTAAACCACCCTATTTGGTGTTTCACAAGGATAAGGCGGTGCTTTGCACTTCTCAGGAGTTTCCCCAGAAAGTGATTTCGGAGTTCCACATGAGGAGATTTTGGTGCCTTCTTTCTTCCCTGAGCCCACCTCTGACAAGGAGAGGGATCTCCACTTGTTAGATGTGGTGCGTTGTCTCAAGTTTTCTGTGCATCACACTGAGTCCATTAGACAGTCTGATGCGCTGTTCATCATTCCTGAGGGCCCCAGGGCAGGAAGACCTGCATCCAAAGTGACTATTGTGTCTTGGATCAAGTCCACTATTCGTAAGGCTTACGAGTTGAGGACATAGCCTGTCCCCTTTCTGGTCACACCTCATTGTACAAGATCTATTGGGGCTTCTTGGGCTTACAAGAATCAGGCCTCCTGCTGATCAGTTGTGCAAGGCTGCCACTTGGTCGTCTGTGCACACCTTTTCGAAGCACTACCATGTTGATGTGCTGGCACTGGCTGACGCCAGCTTTGGGAGGAAAATCCTGGAGGCAGTCTTGCCTGTCTAGGATTTTCTTTGGTTCTTGGTGCTTCCTTCACTTTGAGCCCCAGTGGCTCTCGTTCAGTGTGCTGTGTAACAGTTGGGGTGCTGTTACCTCTGTTCAGTGTCCATTGACACTTAAGTGTTGTTGGGCTATCTCTGATCTGATGGTTCATATCTGCTCTGGTGACTTTGGGGGCCTTGCGCCTGGTCCTTGCCGCCTTCCCGCCTCTGGGAAACTCAATGGTTGGACACCCCAGAGTTACCAGTAACCTGTATTGGACGACAGAGAAAAGAGGATTTTAGTCTTACCTGTTAAATCCTTTTCTCTTAGTCCATACAGGTTACTGATTTCCCACCCTGTCAAGGGACCATGCTTGGCTCTCCTGTGGCAGACCGTGGGGGTCCTTCGGGGTCATGCTCACAGGATTCTTCCTTCCCTTCAACTATCTAGTCAATAGTGTCTCAAATCTTTCTGGAGCTGGTTGGCTAGCTGCAGCCAAGGAGGGAAGGTAGTCTCCACCACTTCATTTACTTCTAGAATTGTTCCTTCCTACTTAAAGGGGCGGATCACCTACCCAAAGTTACCAGTAACCTGTATGGACTAAGAAAAGGATTTAACAGGTAAGACTAAAATCCACTTTTCTGTTTAGAGGGTTCTCCATTCGTGGAAACCCTTACCCACTATTAAGCAGTTTGAACCTATTAAGGGACAAAATCAGGTTACTGGGGTATTTTCTGATGAGGAATTGGTCTCAGAAAATGAAGACGATATGGGCTCTTCCTTCTGCTTTGGGCATACCTATGAGACTAACCCTGTCCCCGCTGTTGACGGACTCATCATAGCTGTGCTGGAGACCCTTCATGTCTCTGAGACCCTCTGATGGAGTGGGGTCTATTTCTCCAGGCTTTTCCACAGGCTCAAGAAAAACTCCCCTGCTCCCTACCACCACCACCAACAACAATACTCTTGACCAAATCCACCTGGAAGAATGGAAAGCCCCATATAAGAGATTTTAACTCAATAAAAGTGTCTCAAATATTTATCCTTTCAAGGCTGAAGTGCTACGGAAGTGGGCTTCTCCCCAACTTTTGACCCCCCTATTTCACACCTGACTAAAAACACATCCCTTCCCATTTTGCGGAAGCTGCTGGACTCCCTGCTTAAAGGCAATTTTGTAGCTACCAAGGCATTGCTGAGGCCTATTTTGCCTCTGCTTGGGTCAATAAAGCTACTGGTGTATGTCGGAGAACAGCTCTCTGACGCAATGCTCTCTGATATTCCTAGAGAGGACATGCTCGTTATGCTTGCTGACATTATGGAACTAATGCCTACATCACTGAAGCCCTCTTTGATGTCGCAAGGTTTTAAGTCAAATCCCAAGCCTTCTCTGTTGCCACATTGTGGCTCAAAATTTAGTCCAAGGATCAACCTTTTAAGACATCACTTGTGTCCCTGCCATTTCAGGACAAGGTCTTATTTGGGCCTGACCTGAAGCAGATAATTAGTGATGTCGCTGGTGGAAAAAGGACCCTTTTGCCTCAAATTTCCACCAAAGAGTCCTTTCTGGCAAGGAAGATGTATGGATTTTGTTCCCTCCCCCCATCAATCTGGGGAGCTGAGTGTGCAAATCCCTCAGGTCTCCAGAACCTTCACCAAGATCATTGTCCTGGCCATATACATCCATGTCCAAGGCAGGGTGATCTGCTGATCAAGGCTCCTTCAGAAGAGCTCTTGGCTCTCCATATCCAAGAGTGATACTGCATCATGGCTTTATCTTAAATCTAAAGAAATCCTCTCCTATCCCATCCCAGATATTGGTGTTTCTGGGAATCAGATTTGCCACTCTCCAGGGTAAGTTGTTTCTCACAGAGGAGAAGATCCATCTCCTGTTTCAGAATATCTCGGGCACTGGAGTGGTCCTCGGCCACGACCAGAGACTAAATGCGAGTCCTAGGTCACCTGGTGTCTGTGCTGGAGGCAGTCTGCTATGCTTAGTTCCACATGTGGAAACTTCAGAGGGACATACTCTGGACGTGGTCCCAGTGACCAGAGCACCTTACTCATCAGATGACCTTAAGTGGTGGCTTCATCTTCCACACATGACTTAAGGAAGACCATTCATGATTCCAGAGTGGTACCTGGTGACAATGAACACCACCCTGAGAGACTGGAGTACAACCCTGGGACACCTGGGAGCCCAGGTCTGGTGGTCAAGGGAGGAAAGTCTCCTGTCCATCAACATTCTGGAACTGGTTAACGTGGCTCTCTTGCTCTGGCCCAGATACTAGTCAGGACACCGTTGAGGATTTAGTCAGACATTTTGACGGTTTTGGCTTACAACAGCCATCAAGGGAGAAACTTGCAGAGAGTTATCTCGGAAGGTGGTGAAGGATCATCTCCTGAGGGTGGAGGCCCATGTCCCGGTTCCATGGAAATATCAATTCTTCTGTGTGCTTCTCCTGATTATTCTCATCCTCAGGAAGATCTGTAAGATCAGGATGGAGAAGGCGTTAGTCATCCTAATCTCCCTATTCTGGCCCGGTGGGCTTGGTTTGCAGATCTTATTATTCTGCTCATTCAGGAACCACTCCACCCTCCAGAGATGGGACCCTTCAGGGACCCTTGTCATAGGAGAATGTGGAAAAACTGGTCTTGACGGCATGGCTCTTGAGGCCATCATTTTGAGATGGAAGGATTCTCTGATGACATCATCTTCACCATGATCCAAACTACGAAAGCAGTTTCCTCTAAGGCATACCATAGGGTCTGGTCCATTTTTCATAAGTGGCTTGGTGACATGAATGTTTGATCTTCCTATGGTACTGTCCTTCCTTCAGGGTGAAGTTAATAAGGTCCTCAACTTGAGTTCCCTTAAGGTACAGATCTTATATATCTCTCTCTCACTCCTTCTCTCCTTTTTCAAAGATTGCCATTTTACCAGACGTGGAGACCTTTCTTCAGGGGGTGTCCCATGCCTTTCCTTCCTTCTGGGATCCCATGCCTCTGTGGATCTCAATTTGGTCTTAGTGTTGACATTCAAAGGCCTACGGGGGTCAGAAACCAAGATGGGTACCCAGACAAGCCGGGAACAGGAATACGGAGGTCAGTGATGTCAGGAACAAGCCAGGAGTCAGGAGCCAGAAGGGACGTCCGAGGAAGCCAGGTAATGCATGAATAATCAGGAACTCAGGAGAACGCACTTTCAGCCAGAAATGGCACAAGAGCAAAGAGGAAGTCAGACAAAGAATTGTGAGGAGCACCCATCAAGCACGAACAAGGTAAAGTGTCTTGTTCTAGGCATGGTAGCCTCTTAATGGTGCTACAACTCACGTTTTTTCACTCCCATGTGCCATTGCAGAGAGGAAATCTCCATATCCATATTAGACGGGTCCCACCCACAGACAGTCTAGCTCCGAAATGTTAGGCAAATCCTCTCCTCACGAGAGAAACAGCATAACCACAGACTTACGTTTCAGCCTATGTGTGCATCGTCGGTGTGGTGCAGCTGAATCCCTCTAGGCATATGGAAGCTAGGTCCCATGCCTGGGGTGCCCTTATACTTAGGGAGACAAATAATTGTGGAAGGTCCTACAGACTGTTTGTTTTTCCAGTCTGAGCATCCTCCTTTTTTTTTTTTTTTTTTTTCCTTTTCAACTACTGCCCAGTTTATTTTTCAGTAGTTAGACACCTGTCGACTCTTTGTTGTTGTGCTAATTCAGTACCCCTTGATACATACGTTTATATAGATCCAGTTTAGTCTTTGGGAACACTGGTATCATGGGGGAGGAGTGTGTTTTTCTCCTTTTTCTTCCCCGGAATCTTTGGGATACTTTGGTATATCCCCGTGGTTCCTGTATTTCATATTGGGCACAAAAGAAAATAGGATTTCAGTGTCACTTTTCTCTTTAGTCCACGCAAAACACAGGACTCCCAACTGGAGAAAAACCTTCCTGAGTTTCCTTCCCCATACAGAGGAGTCTTTTATTGTCTTAGTAGCTTCCTTTTCTTCTTACCCTCTTAGGTTCTTTTTTTTCCTACGGCTTTTGTTTATAATGTAGTCAGGTGGTTGATCTGGAGGAAGAGGAGGGAGTGTCTGCCCCCAAAGACCCTGTCTTTCCTGATGTGCCCTGCCCTCCTGGAGGAGGAGCTTAACCCATGTTTCCTGTGTACTATATGTACTAAACAGAGAAGGATTTCACAAGTAAGTGACACTAAAATCCTATTATTTGTGTGTTTCTATTGTGGCTGAGTTTACTGTAAGGGATATTAACCCATTCTGTTCCTTATGTCTGTTTTTACTCTTTTAGTGCATTCCTCCTCTTTATGGAGTCAGATGCTTCACTCTTACTTTTTTCCAACTACTTCTTCACTACTTTTTCTAACGTTTATTTTATTTTTCTTTATGCCTCATTTTAGTGCTTTACCATTTATTTTCTGTAGTTTTAAGTTACACTTCTTTTTGTATTGTTATGATTTGCATTGTAACGACTTCATTGACCTCTACCATTTAAGGAGTTACACATAATTTTTATTGTGATTCACATTTTTGAATTGTTTGTAAGATGTATATCAAAAGTGATGGAGTATATATAAGGGACAATGAAATGTTTACTAAAAAACATCCTTGTAAAGTTTTATGTGAATATTTAGTTTTAAAGCCTAGGGGGAAGATGGATAACTGTGGTGTGTGTATTCCACCTTATAGGTTATTACAACGCAGTACAAATTAAGAATATGAATAATCTGATATTGGAAGTTTGAAGAATGAAAAAACATACTTTGCTAGTCAAGATAGGCATGAAATTGCTTTATTGACCTCCTTTTTATTTGCCTTTTTTCTAGTGCTGTAGAGTTTCTGAGCCTCTCAACCAAGTCACAGTTCAAAAGATAGACATGAACAAAGACTCACCTTCCGTTAAAGAGCACATGCCCACAGAGGAACATGCAGAAGAACCTCCCCTGTCCCAGTGTTCTGCATTGTCTGGTCATAGTATGACCAAAAGCCCTATGGTAATGCTGAAACGCTTAAGTCAGGATATTGTGGACAGTTCCAGTGTTATTTTGTCTCCCAACTGTAGGGATCCTTTTTCAGGGAAGGAAAGTGGACTACCATCGTCTTGTCTAAGCAGTACCAGTGACTTTGTGGACATGTCTCCAGTCAAGAGACTTGCATTAAGTCCTGTTTTTCCTAAGAGGTCCCCATGTAAGCTGAACTTGGTTCCCCGTAAACTGTTTGAGGTCTCTAGCCCAAGTACTGTTATGATGAAAGAGGGAATAGATGATCAGTGTTCACACTGTTCAGAAACCTCAGAGCAAGATTCTACTCCTTTGCTGCCAAGCTCTTTCCACTCAGTGGTCTTGAGTGATGAAGGATCACAGCAGAGTGACAGGGTGTATGATGATACCCTTTGTAATGGGGATTCCATATTACTAGAATTAACAAAAGGTGCTAATCTTTCCATTTCTCAAAGCTCTGCACAGAGCCAGAAGAAGCAGAATGATAGTACTGTGCAATATTATTGGGGAGTGCCTTTCTGTCCAAAGGGGGAGGATCCCAATGCTTATACTCAAGTCATCCTTTGTCAACTGGAGGTGTATCAAAAGAGCTTAAAGAGAGCACAAAGACGGCTGTTACACAAGATGGACTTTGGAGAGCCAGTGCAAATGGAAGCTCCACCTTTACAAGGCATTGACCAGGGAAAGGCAGACAGCCAGGAGGATTCAGAGGAACTAAATGATGTGCATCTGCGTACGCAAGCAGAGAGTGAAGAGGCGGTAGCAGAGGACTCTGATAAGTTGGTGGCACAACGTGTATCAATCAGGAGGAGGAATCTGTTGGAAACTCCAGTGAATAGCACGCTAGAGGAAAAGAGCCCTATACCAACACAGGATGAACTAGCTCCCAGTGGCTCACAGGTCAGTAGTCTGGGCTATATTTATTAAGACAAAAAAGGAGCAATTTTGGAGCAAGGCAACTTCACTTTATTTATCAAAGTGAAAATCCTATTGTGTTTGATAACAATGACACATTTGTTTGGCCCTACAATTATTCCCAACTATATATCAAATATGAAACAATAAGCCAACTGAACTGAATACAGATTTTGAGGTTGATGTACTAAAAATAATTGGAGTAGTTCTGGGGCAATCCAACTGTATTATAGGACAGGGGAGCTCAAATCAATCCTCAGGCCCTACCAATGGTTTGGGTTTTCAGGATCTCCCCTCATGAACACAGGTGTATCAATTAGAGGGGCATTTCTAAGGATCTACCTGATTTAACAACTTTCACTTTTATTCCATTGAAGAGATCTGCACGTGTGTGTGTGGGGCGGGGGAGCTGGAGGACAGTTTTGACAATAAAAATTACCAAAATGAATGTAGATTTAAAGGAACAACAGCACACAAAAATGAACTATGACTATAACATGTATACATCATGATAGCAGCTGTAAAAATTATCTGTTTGTTTTCTGTGGCTTAAAATCTAGTCTTAAGTATGCTCTATGGGAGTAGCCATTCATACTTTTTCCAAGGCTTCAACGAATTGCCCAGGATTGTCTGTGAATGGGCTGAGACAACAGAACAGCTTTTCTGAATATAAGAGCAGTACATGGTAATCACACTCACTAATCAAAATCAATAACCTCATCTCTCAATACAAACTGCATTAACCCCTTAAGGACCCATGATGGTTCCCCACACTTATCCCTGTGAGTGCCAGAGGGGTACAAAACTCACTGCTTTGCGATGCATTCTGTACCCCTCTGACACTTAAAGGGTTAAGGACCGATGATGGTCTTGGCATGTCATGGAATTCTGGTATGGCAGAGCGGCTGTACTCTGCCATCTCATAATAATATGCCCGGGGAAATAAAAAAAAGATCCGTAGTACTTAACTACTGCCCATACCGGAATGGACAGTCATTAAGGGGCTAAAGGAGCAGTAATCATTTTGTTTATGAAATCCTACATATGTTATAGTCCTTTTTCTGCTGAGTTAAACAATGGTATTCCCACTGCTGTCAGCTGTTCAGAGTATCAGTAAGTGAATTACATCGCGTTTTAACTGACAGCATGTTTCAGCAGTTTCTATCAGTGACTCACATCCCCAGAGAATGACCCAGAATAAACTAAAACAAAAAAAATCATAAACCCCAAGAGTTGGGAGGAATGCTAGGGAGCTTTGTGGTTAGTGGTCATAAACGCATGAGCAATGCATCAGTTGCACTATTATCCATATAGTACTGAGTGTTGTTTATGCTATCTTTGTTCAGTTGTATCTTTTCTACATTGTATCACCATCCCTGATAGTTATCTGGAAACAGATTCAGAGAGTTTATTGTATATGAAACAAAGTAGTGTGCAACACATTGCAGAGCAATGTGCTGCACACCTCTGACCCTTAAAGAGTTAAAATAGGAGAAATGAATAGGTGAAAATGGAAAAGTATAGGCAATTTGATTTTGCAGTGTACACTTTCAGAATAGGTAACATCAAAGTAATGGGTTACTATCACTTTAAAAGCCTAATTTAAAGGGATAGTAATACTTATTACTAATCCCTATAGTAAAGCCCTAGTAAAAAAACCGTATTGCCCCCAGTGTGATCTCTCAAACCTTTATGGTTTGAGAGATGAACGCTTCTAAAGTTGCCCTCTCCCTCCCCCTTCCCCATAGTCAGCGTTCTAGCTGACTGCAGGGAAGCAAGTCATACGACTTTCAGGTGGATCTCCAGCACAGCCTGATTGCGTTAATAAAAAAGAAATATTTCACTGCAATGGTCTTCCACGTGTGCTTGGTTTGCAAGCACACGTAGAAGACCGTTTTAGTGAAAGTTGTTTTTTTAATTAACGCGATCGCGTCTCTGCTGCAGAACCGCCTGATGTTTACTTGTTCCTTGTGCAGTTGTTTTGCCCTTGCTCCCATTTTCCGTGTCACGTCAAGAAGTTCTGTTTCACTCTCCATCCTCCCTGGTGCAATGTAACACCACTTAAACCCTACAGTTTGTAATTCACAAAACATTTATTGACTGACTTTCCAAAAAAGGTCACAGTTTCCCTATAGTGAGATAAGGTGGCTAAGTCTTCTTGATATATGCTAACTGATAAAGAAGTTTGGACTCTTGGGGCTTTAGTCCCATTGCAGTTCTGGAGCAAATCAGTTGCAACTATTCCCCATCTTGTAGCCCTTAAACTGAATTAAATGAGCCCAGCGGCATCTCTCAAACCTGTATAGTTTGAGAGATATCGGCTTTCAAAGTTTTGTTCCCTCTCCCCTGATGTCAGCGTTCTAGCTGACAGCGGGGAATCCGTTCAGCGGACTGGAGGAGGCTCTTAAACAGAGCCGAGATCCCATTATGGAAGAAGAAATCCTTCACTGAAATTGCAAACCAAGCACACGTTGAAGACCATTTCAGTGAAGGATTTCTTCTTCCAAAACGCGATCTCGGCTCTGCTGAAGAGCCTCCGCTTGCTCAGGGACTGTATTCCCCTGCTGTCAGCTAGAGCGCTGACATCAGGGGAGAGGGAACTTTGAAAGCAGATATCTCTCAAACCATAAAGATTTGAGAGTAGCCGCTGGGCTCATTTAATTCATATTTTTTAAGCAACCCATGACATGCCAGGACCGTCTCTCTGGTCTGAACTTTAAGGACTGGTGACAGTCCTGGCACGTCTTGGAATTCTGGGATGGCAGTGCGGCTGCACGCCACTCTGCCAGTCCCAGAATGCATTGCTGAAAAAAGTGCCTCTAAGACCGCCCACACCCAGTTTGGGCAGTTGTTAAGGGATTAAAGGAACTGAATCACTTTATTTAGACGGGAAGTAGCACATCCTAATAATAACAACCCCCACTTACCTTACTATGACCAGAAATCCTAGGGGCCCCTGTGAATTCTGCAGTGTTTCCTTTGTTGGAGGCAGACATGACCTTTGCTGGTAGCTTTTACAAACAGAAGCAGGCATACTACGTGAGCGTACTTAAAGCTATTAAGCACCAGAGAGGTGTACAATGCATTACAAAGGATTAAGATTATTATCTGCAGTGGGCAGAGTTTGTGTCCCGTGGTCCTGCTAGCAACTGTAATCCTCACCTCCGTGGACATGACATCCAGGACTGACTGAAGATGGTATACCTTGAGTCACGGTCCAAGGAAAACTTAATAGCTGCAATTAAGATATTCTGGCCATTGTAAAGTTAGATGGGGTTATTGATAGGTGGTGGAACCTCGCCTTTGATGTATACATTTTTGAGCCTTTGCATGTATTTAAGTGGAATAGCCATAACAATATTTACCAAAGTGATCCAAACTCAAACTACGTGCTGCGGTTCCACTGTATTAACGCTCTGTGTACCCGAAGGGTGTCCAGCACTAACCCCTTAAGGACCCATGTTGGTCCTGGCACGTCATGGGTCCAACATGCGATAAGGACTCATAGCGTGCCAGAACAGTCATGGATTTCAGGGCTTTCCAAACGGCTGGACTTTAAGGGGTTAAGGAGCAATGCTTTGGACACCCCTCTGGCACTCAAATGGTTAATGTTCATAGCCAGTGCTGGTACCTGTAGATGTAGTATATTTCTGGAGTGATGCATTTCTATGAATAACCTGTAGATGGGGGTATTGCATCTCATTTATAACTGTTGCAAACTTTTTTTTTTTTTTTTTTTTGGTCTTTACATTGTTTCTGTTTTAAAGTTACCAAAGATCTTTACCTGTAGTGAAACCTTTAAGGCCCAGGGGTGTATGCAAGGCATTGCAAAGCAAAGTGTTCAGCACCACTCTAGTCCTTAAAGGGATAGTAATACTTTGTGTTAACTTTATTTTATTTTGTAGGCAATAAAAAAGAATGATATAAGTCTTATCTCTCAAACCTTTATGGTTTAAGAGATATTCACAAGCAAAGTTTCCCCTCCCGTCCGTTTTACCTAGTGTAAGCCATCTCTTCTCAGATGTGGAATACAGTCCATAGACCAGACAGATAACAGGGGACAATCTTCTTCCTATGAGAACAATGAAAACCTGCCCCCCTTGACAAGTTTTTCAGCTTTTTCCCTTATCTTAATTGAAGATTGTCCTTCTCTGCAATCTGCTTGGGCACCTCCCTTTTGCTCTGGCTGAGCAGTATTACATCAGTAAAAAGGGCGGGAGGGGGACACTTTGTCATTGAATTACTCCTGAACTACAACTCTGACAGAACTGAAATAACACTCTCCAAAGTCCAAATACTATAATGATTGATTAGAGCTGCTTTTATTATGAAACATTACTATTCTTTTAAAGGCTTAAGGATCTAAAGAAACCATTTTTCAAAATATGAGAGCCCTTTTCAAAGCATGCCTCTAAAGATTATTTCTCTTATGTCCAGTATGGAACACAGGTACCATGGAGTTGAGTCCCTCCACTAGAGGGTAAGGCACATCTAAAAGTCAGGAGTCTTGTAGGTAGAGACTCCCTGTCACTTCTCCAGCTCAACCCTTGCCCCGCCCTGTTGTAGTCTGTTTCGAATGTGTCCACTGAAGAATGCAGATGGAACAGAGACACCTCTTAGATTTTAGCTTTTTTATTGGTTTCCTTTTAGATATGGTGCTGCTAAAATTCCCCCATTAGACCCGTTACCATTACTGGGTTTCCCCTGGAGTGGATTGACCAGTTTACAGGTGCTGTGTGTTTCAGCCCTGTGGAGAGAATCTTGCAGGTCAAGTTTTCCTTCCCAACTGAGTCTCTCTAAAGGTCTGTCCTCCTTCACAATTGTAACCTGAAGAGAGAAGTCCGGTGAATAAACCCTATGAGTGCCTTGGTCCTCATTATCCCAATATTGTCTCTCTCCATACAGAGACAGTTGATGGCTCCTGCACTCATGTTGGGTAATTTTATCCCACACTTACTATCCTTTCCATGAGCTTTGGAGCATGGATGGCTGCAGTTTTCAAGTTTAACCCTTTCTCTGCTGGTTTCCAGTAGTTTGGGGGTGTTTCCCTCCTGCTGGGATCTCATTTTTAGGACACCTCACACAGGGCTTAAAATTTGAAGTCCTTTGCTACTAGTCAGACCTGAAAAGTTACTCGCCACTGCAAGCCATAACATACCCACTAGGGCTGAATTTCTAATCACCAGGGCTAAATTTTCACTTGCCATTGGCTAATGGCGAGAGGAAATTTTGAGCCCTGCCTCACATGTCCCCTGACATTTTTGGGTCCTTTGGTAATGTTATTAATTTTGACCAAAATCTCCTTGCACCGCCATCTTTGCTCACTTGCTTATGCTATGCAGAGGCAGACTCTCCTTACTCTCCTTCAACTGCCAGGTAAGTTACTTTTCTGGGCTTTTTATGGTTATTTATGAATCTGGGGATATAATTTATGCGTTTTATACAGTCTAAGAAACTTTTACTGTCAGGATGTCAGATTCTAATGGTCATGGTTGTAAATCCAAGACTAAGGAATCAGAGGCATCCCTTACTCTTCTTGCTTATTGTTCCTCATGTCAAACAAGGCTTCACAGAGAGTATTCTGGATCTCTTTACACCTCGTTTACTGTGGCCCCCTACTACCCCACTGGGGCCCGCCAGCACTGAACAAGAGCAATCTTGGGTAAAAACGCTTCTGCCCTCAAATCCCATTCTCCATTCAAGGGGTTCTCCCTATATCACGTGGTTTTCCCCAAATTTTAGGGACTTCCTCAGAGGAGGAATTGTCTTAAGGGGAGGATGAGGAGGGGGGAAAATGAAGATATGGATTCTTCCTACTCCTAGTGGGACTCCTATGAGCCTGACCCCCTTACCACAGCTGAAGGACTCATCAGAGCTGATGAGGGGCCACCTTTTACGGATGTCTTCCAGAGGCATAGGAAATCTCTGCCTTATTTTCCCCCTAATGCCACAATAGGCTGTCTATTACCAAATTTTTCCTTTTTTATGAGGCAGCTTTAGCGCAGGGCACCTCTTCTCCAATTGTAGATCCACTTGTCTTCAGGTTGGCTAAATCTACTGCATTGTCTTTGGCTGATACAGCTGGACCTAAAGATCCAGAGGACAAGAGACTGGATTCTATTCTCTTGGCCAACTCTGCAGCCACTGGTTTGGCACTTAGACCTGTCTTTGCTTCTACCAGCGTTAGTAGGGCAGTTGCTGTTTGGGGTGAACAGCTTATGGAGGCTATACGTGCCTAGGTTTCCAGGGCCAGCAAAAAAAAGGCCAATACTTATGTGTCTGAGGCTCTTTTTGAGGTGGTCAGGTTGTCCGCCAAGGCACCTGCCTTTTCTGTTGCTGCGCAATGAAACTTTTGGCTTAAGGTTTGGTCTGTGGATCAATACTTTAAAAAAAGTCACAGGTTTCCTTGCACGTTCAGCCAAGCATAGTCAACAGGGGCAGCCCAAGTAAGCAGCTCCAATGGCTAAGTCTGCCAAGCAATCTTTCACATGACTCGTGGAATCCTTGTCCACATCTACCAGTAGGGGGGTATCTTCGCCTGTTTTGAGATACCTGGGAGTACTCTGTAACAGACCAGTGGGTTTTACTAGTAAGCTCAGAAGGGTACTGCATAGATTTTGCGTCCTTTCCACCATTTCATTTCTTTTTCTCTAGGGTGCCAAAAGAGCCAGAAAAAATTCAGCTGTAACAGGAAGCAGTAGACTCACTGATAGCCAAAGAGGTTCTCATCTCAGTACCACCCCCAGAGTGCAATACAGGTTTCTGTTCCAACCTGTTTGTAATCAAAAAGAAGGACTGTGACTGTCATCCCATCCTGGACCTCAAGTGTCTCAACATATATGTGGTGACTACGCTATTCAAGATGGAATCTTTGCATTCTGTCATGGCATATTGAAAACAGCAGCAGAGTTGTGACTGGGTTAAAAACATGCATCCCCCTTCCACATTGGGTGCTTTTAAACCCAGTGACCAAGAGATAAGTTCAGCTCTCTGAGTAACCCCCAAATTATTATAGGTGTTTAGAGCACTCTAAAACAAATCAAATTTTTATTGAAATGTAAATTAAAATCACACACACAGACAGACAAACCCCTCTTAAAGTGCTCTAACCACCTACAATAATTTGGGGGGTATTCAGAGAGCTGAACTGATCGCTAGGTCTTTGGGTTTAACAGCACGTTTTTAACCCAGTCACCACTCTGCTTCTGTTTTCAATATAGTTTGTTTTTCTCTGTCGTCCAGTACAGGTTACTGGTAACTTTGGGGTAGGCGATCCGCTCCTTTAAGTAGACAGGAACAGTTCTAGAAATGATTGCAGGCGGTGGAGCCTTCCTTCCCTCCTTGGCTGCAGTTAGCCAACCAGCTCCAGAAATATTTGTTCCTTGGTGAAGATAACACAGACAAGAAAACAGTTCTGCTATAGTTTTAGAAACTTTTTTTTATTTTTCTGTTAGATATGGAATACCACCATAGGTGGATTACCATGACTGACAATGCCCTTAGATGTGGCTAGCTCAGAATCCAGGTGCTTTTTGTGGACCTTAAGCCCTGAGGGGGAAATCTTGATTCAAAATGCTTCCCCAGGAGTTACCCAGTGAGGTTACTTCTTACTACATGGTAATCTGAAGACAGAAGATCTGCAGGAAAGGTGAGCAACCCTTTGACTGCTACAGGTCCATTTGTCCCACAGTGCCCCTCCACACAGGGATTATTCCTGGGAGTTCTTATTGCACACTCCTGCACTCACTGGGTCTTTCTGTTATGTCTGTCAGTGTTTGGAGCAACTTTATGTGGTAAATTAACCCTTTAACTGCTGGTTGGCATCTTTTGGGGTGGTTATTGGCACTTTCCCTACTAGGTTCAGTGTTTTCTGGGTCTGATTACATTTTCTAGTGACGTTTCATGTATTTTTAATTCTCAGTTTTAACTTTGACAAAATTAAGTTAAAGGCTTGCTTTACTGCATAGACGCCTTTGCTCTATTCACTTCTATGGGACTGTACAGTTTGGGACATATCTCTGCAACCGCTCAACCTAGCGACTTCAGAGATGGCTGATGTTAATTGTCTGACCTTGCTCTATCATCCAGTTCACATTGCAAGTGTGTTGGGGGCTCAGAGGGCTTCGGGCACTGTTGGGGTACTTTTACTGGAAAAACTACATTTGCCATGAGCGCTTGCTTCGTGCGCACATTTCTGATTGACTCCCGCCAAGGCAGCCATCTTGTGAGCTTTACAGAACGAGTATTCTATGCAGGGCTTGGACTCTCCTTCTCTCCTTTGCAGATTAACCCTTCATCTGCCAGATAAGTTTATTTTAGTGATTTCTGGGGTGAAATTTTAATCTTACACACTGTAAATTGGGTGATTATTCTGAATGTTGTTGACACTGTGAGAATGTCTACTCTGTTGGAGCTTGGGGCCAGGCCAAGACTAAGGATGCTGGGGTCTCTGTATCCCCTATTGTGCATTGTTCCTCATGTCATACAGGGTTGCCTAGAGAATTCTCAGAACATTTATGCCCAGCATGTTCTGATGTCCCTGAGTCTATCACAGGGACATCCTGCCATGCATTAGAGCCAGTTTGGGTGCAAGAGTTCAAGGCTGCTACCAGGGACCTCAGGTCTACGTTGCAACTCTTTCCATCCCAGTTACAGGGGGTCTTCCATTCCTGGCAGACCCCTTCCTCAGTCAGATCTTCCCTGCCCAAACCGCAAGAAGTACCTGACGTTTCAGATTCCTCTGAAGAGGAACTGTTGGTGGATTCAGATGTTGAGGTATGTTCTGCTGTGGGCTCCTCTCAGTTTTTTGGGGATCCTTTTGAGGTTGATCCAGAACCCTCAGCTGAGGGCCTGATCAGGGCCATCTTAAACATGCTAAACATTCCCCCAGTTCAGGAGGTTTCCTTGCATCCCTCTGATGTATTCCAGGAGCCTATAAAGCCCCATACTTGTTTTCCATTTAACCCCACTCTGGACCGCCTAGTGGCTGATGAGTGGAAATCCCCGGACAGAGAGTCTTCTGTCTCTAAGAAGTTTGCTAATCTTTACCCCTTTTCTGAGGCGACGCTTGCTCAATGGGTTCATCCCCCTAAGGTGGACACTCCTCTCTCAAGACTATCTAAGTCTACCACCTTACCAGTTTCTGATGCGTCTTCTCTGAAGGACTGAACTGACAAGAAGCTCGAGGTTTCCCTCAAGTCCGTTTTTGCCACTGCTGGTACTGCCATGCGTCCAGCATTCGCTGCGGGTGAGTTAACCGGGCCCTTGTGGTATGGACTGAACAACTCACCCTAGCTGTACGTCGGGGTGATTCATCTTTGGATATGTTGCGACTTCTTGCCAACATATGTGAGGCCCCAGGAAGAAACCTCTTCTCAAGCATAACAGGTTTTTTCGTCCCTTTCAGACTGAGACACATCCAGCGAACCAGGCGGTTCCCTCAGCTCCACGTGCCTCCTCCTAGCCCAAACAGCAATGGAAGCCCAAGTTCTCCTCAAGCCCAAGGCTTCCAAGACTTCTCCGGTATGACTCGCCGAACCTGGGTCCCCATTCAGCTGTGGGTGGTCATCTTTGTCACTATCACAGCCTTTGGGCGGATTCAGTGGTGGACCAGTGGGTTTTACAAGTAGTGGCGGAAGAGTACAGGATCCCTTTCTCCTTTTTGCTTTTTCCCCTCTCATACGCCCCAGGGCGTGGAAAAGCGCCGTCTCTTCAACGGTGCTATCCAGTCTCTTCAGGACAAGGATGTTCTGGAACCAGTTCCAGTTCAGGACAGAGGTATGGGTTTTTACTCAAACCTCTTTGCAGTGTCAAAAAAGGATGGCGTTTGTTGTCCAGTTTTGGACTTGAAGGATCTCGATTCCTTTGCGATCCGGTCTCATTATCACCAGGAGTCCCTGAGGATGTTGATTGCTGCTATGATTCCGGGGGAATTTCTTGCTTCTCTGGACCATCAGGACGCATATTTACATGTCTCCATTAATCCAGAGAGCCGGCAGTATCTCAGATTTGCCTGTGACCAAGGGCATTTTCAGTTCTCAGCTCTTCCCTTTGGTCTGACTACAGAGCCTCAGGTCTTCAACCGTGTCCTGGGAGCCTTAGTGTCCGTCCTCCACCGAGATGGCATCAGAGTTACTGCATACATGGACAACCTGCTTCTGAAACCCCCCTGTGTGAGGGGTTCAGGACTGCATTCACACTCTCGCGCACCATGGTTGGATCATCAGCTTGGACAAGTCGGATCATGTCCCGCCCCAGCGTCTGGTCTTCCTGGGCCTTCTCTTCTGCACCCAGCAGAGCATGGTGTTTCTCACGGAGGAAGTGGCTCACCAGATCGCACACAGGGTTTCAGATGTTCCACCTCCAGATTCAGTTCCAGCCAAGAAGCTATCCTTTCTGGTGGGGAAATTAATCTCCACCACGGAAGCAGTCCCTTTGCCATGACTCACACCAGGGAGCTCCAGCGATTTGTGATCCAGGTATGCAAGGGTCAGCCGGACCTTCTGCAGACGTCAGTATCCCTCCCTCTTCATGTGGAACTGAGTTTGTCGTGGTGGCTCGACCTCTCCAATCTCCTGAAGGGCAAGTCCTTGCTGATATCCTTCTGGACCATGGTGACAACGGATGCCAGCCTCTCCATCTGGGGAGCGGTGTTGGGTCACCTGAGTGCTCAAGGACGGTGTTCTCTGGAGGAATCTCTCCTTCCCATCAATGTATGGGAACTTCGGGCGATATTTCATGCCCTTCATCACTGGACGCCCCAGCTGGAAGAATGCCCAGTCCGGGTTCATTCTGATAACGCCACAGCCGTGGCTTACATCAACAAGCAGGGTGGAACAAGAAGTCTTGCCGCTTGGTTAGAGGTCAAGGCTATTTTGTCCTGGGCAGATGAACATGTTCCTGCTATATCCACAGTGCACGTTCCAGGCATAGACAACATCATGGCGAACTTCCTCAGTTGACACACAGTGGACAGCAGAGAGTGGGAACTGCATCCAGAGGTGTTCAACCTCATTGTTCAGAAGTAGGATCTTCTTTGCATCGACCTGGCGACAAGACACAACCAGAAGGTTCCGATATTCTGCACTCGCTGGAGGGATCCTCTAGAGGTGAATGCCATGTCCATTCCTTGGTTATTTCCTCTGGCTTGCATCTTACCTCCCTTTCCTATGTTGCACAGGGTGTTACGGAAACTGCGACTGAAGCATTGTCCAGTCATTCTGGTTGTTCCGTACTGGCCTCGACAAGTTTGGTTTCCGGAGCTTCTGGATCTGTCAATGGTGAAGCTGTTCCGACTCCCATCTTGTCCGGATCTTCTCCTCCAGTGTTACCTGTGGAAAGAGGACATTCATCGTCTAGCTTTGACGGCTTGGAAATTGAATACTCAATATTGATGATGAAATGTTTTTCTTCCGGTGTGGTGGCTACCATTCTTAGTGCTCTCAAGCCAGTTTCCTCAAAGGCCTACCATCGTGTCTGGTCAACCTTCCTATCTTGGTGTGCCGATAGGGACTTGTCTCAAGAATTTGATCAGCCCACGGTCTTGGCCTTCTTGCAGGACGGTGTGGATAAGGGCCTTAGTTTGAGTTCCCTTAAGGTTCAGACTTCTTCTCTCTCTGTTTTCTTTCAGAGGCGCATTGCTATCCTTCCTGATGTCAAGGTGTTTTTCCAGGGTACTGCTCATACTCGCCCTGTCTTTAAGGCTCCTGCTCCTCAGTGGCATCTTAATCTGGTTCTGGGTGTCCTTCAGCGCCCTCCCTTTGAGTCCTTGGCTACTATTCCTCTACGCCTTTTGACGTGGAAAATGGCCTTTCTCCTGACGATTGTGCCTGTTCGCCGTGTCGCGGAGTTGCATGCTCTGTCCTGTAGACCGCCATTTTTGGTGTTTCACAAGGACAAAGAGGTGCTTTGCACCTCTCAGGAGTTCCTTCCCAATGTGGTTTCGAAGTTCCACATCAATCAGGAGATTGAGTTGCCCTCTTTCTGCCCTGACCCCACCTCTGACAAGGAGAGGGATTTCCAATTGTTAGACGTGGTGCTTTGTCTCAAGTTTTATGTACATCGCACAAAGTCTATCAGGCAATCAGATGCGCTGTTCGTCATTCCTGAGGGTCCCAGGGCAGGAAGACCTGCATCCAAAGTGACTATTGCTTCTTGAATCAATTCCACTATTCGTAAGGCTTATGAGCTGAGGAAGAAGCCTTTCCCTTTCAGGGTCACTGTTCATTCTACTCAATCCATTGGGACCTCTTGGGCTTACAAGAATCAGACCTCGGCTGATCAGTTGTGCAAGGCTGCCATTTGGTCATCTGTGCACACCTTTTCGAAGCACTACCGTGTTGATGTACTAGCATCAGCTGATGCCAGCTTTGGGAGGAAAATCCTGGAGGCAGTCTTGCCTGTCTAGGATCATCTTCGGTTCTTGGTGCTTCCTTCACTTTTGAGCCCTGTTTGCTCTAGTTCAGTGTGCTGTGTAACAGTTTGGGATGTTGTTACCCCTGTTCAGTGTCTGTTGACACTTTATTGTTGTTGGACTATCTCTGATCTGATGGTTCATATACGCACTGGTGACTTTGGGGGACTTGCGCCTGATCCTTTCCTTACTTTCCATCTCTGGGAAACTCAATGGTTGGACATCCCAAAGTTACCAGTAACCTGTATTGGATGACAGAGAAGAGAGGATTTTAGTCTTACCTGTTAAATCCTTTTCTCTTAGTTCATACAGGTTACTGGTCTTCCACCCTGTCAAGAGACCATGCTTGGCTCTCCTGTGGCAGACCGTGTGGGTCCTTTGGGGTCACGCTCACAGGAGTCTTCTTTCCTTCCACTATCTTGTCATAGTTAGTTTCTCAAATCTTTCTGGAGCTGATTGGCTAGCTGCATCCAAGGAGGGAAGGTAGGCTCCACCCCCTGCAGTCATTTCTAGAATTGTTCCTGCCTACTTATAGGGGTGGATCGCCTGCCCCAAAGTTACCAGTAACCTGTATGGACTAAGAGAAAAGGATTTAACAGGTAAAACTAAAATCCTCTTATAGATCTGCAGCTCAATACTATTAACAATATTTGTTTCATTCTGAATGTGACGGAATGGTTGTCACCCAGAGAATGAAATGTGCCTGTTTTCAGTAATCGACATTGTCTTAACATGTGTTCCCATTCTTGAAACATAAATGTCCCCTGTGTGTGCATGCATTAGAGTGTGTTGGCCATTTACCAGTATTGAATGGCTTGGTTAGTGTGTGTGATGTACAGAGGGATGGTGCCATCCAGTCTAGCTGGCCACAGAGGTTATGAGATAGCCAGTGTTGGTCAGATAGAGGGGAGTAGGGCAGATCTGTGTGTGGAATGTGTGCATCTTCCCCTTCACATCAGGCTAAGCAGAAACAGACCCGGTAGATGGTACCTGTGACATCAGATCCTGTAGGGGGTGGGTAGAAAAAAGCCTAAGAGGAAAGAGAAGAGTGAGAGAGGACAGAGTTGAAAAAAGTAGGATCAGCAGAAAAGACCTCTCCATAATGGTGGGAGGGCTAGGGTTCATGGGCTTTCTAAAGGGAGTACTGGGGAAACTAGGACTGGTGAGGTCCCTCACCGAAAGAGTTAAAGTGAGCGGGCACTGTAGTAGCCAGGTGCCCTTTTCAGTTGTGGGCTGTAAGTCAAGGTGGCTTCAGCCACAGAGAGTACCCTGATGTACCCACCACAAGGATCTTGGGATGTCTTCCCCAACTCCTCTGTCAGGACCAAAAGATACAGGGAAATGTCATGCAATCCAGCACCAGGTGCAGTGGGCGGGGCGCCAACTCTTGCCTCTAGTGGGACTGTGAGTAAGCCCCAGCTTAAAGCTAAAATGGACTGTGAGTATTATTTGTAACCCCTGGAAACCTGTGCAACTTTGCTGACAAACCAAGAAGAGAACATCAGAAGTGTTTAGTTTTTATGCTTTACCCCTATTTTGTTTGCCTGTAATTGTTTGTGTGTCATGTCCTCTCTAATACATGCAATTTATTACCTTTTTGTCTGGCTAGATATATCGCTTAATCCTCAGTCTAACAAGCAGTAACCCCTGTACCCCCGTCACACTGAGTATCTGATGTGATGGCAGCAATGTTTCCTGGGGAGTATCTGAGGTCTTAAGGATGTGTATCTCCACATCCCCATTCACCCGGACAGCCAACTCTATCTAGCGTTTTGCCTATGGCTTGGATCACTGCCAGTTTACAGCTCTGCCATTTGGCCTGACTTCTACTTCCTGTCTATTCACTAGTGTCATGGGTGACTTAGCGGTCTTCATTCGCATCAAGTGCATTTCCATGACGCCATATCTGGATGATATCTTGATAAAAACTCCCTCAGAGGAGCTTCAGGCATAGCACATCCAAGATTGTGCCCGATTCTGGTCCACCAGATTCTGAACATGCTGAAGTCCTCTCCAGCACCTTCCCAGTAACTGGTGTTTCTGGGGATGAGGTTCGACACCCAGCAAAGGAAAGGTTTTCTGCCAGAAGAGATGATCTCTCTGGTAATGCAGGCTTTGCCTCAGGCCCTGGAGTGGCAGTTGGCCATAATCAGGGAGTATATGAGAGTTTTGGGAAAGCTAGTGTCAACACTGAAAGCGGTGCCTTACTCTCAGGTACCCACGAGGGAACTTCATCTACATGTTTTCCAGAGTTGGTCGGGGAATCTGGATCACCTGGATCATCAGATCTCTGTCCCCGGAGGCCTGTGTGGACCACCAGTGGTGGTTGCATCGATGCAGTCTGGAACAGGGGAAACCCTTTGTGATTCCAGAGTGGACTCTGATCATGACGGTCGCCAACCTGAGCGGCTGAGATGCTGTTTTGGGTCACCTGGGAGTCCAGGTGAGGTGGACTGCAGAGGAGTCTCTTCAGTCTGTCAATTTTCTCAAACTTTGGGTGATTCATCTGTGTCGTAGGAAGTTACCTGCAGGCCTTTTCAGGCCTAAGAAACTTTAAGTGAAAAGACTGGGATTTACAGACTATATGTTGGCCTTGCTTTGCCGGGACACCAGGGGACTGATGCCCTACATTTGAAAAGTAGACGCTCTGCGGATTGGCTGGCATCCCCTGGTGACATAAAGTCTTTTAAGGACGTCGGGTTGTCTGCATGGGCCAGGTAGGTGTTTCAGTCATTGGCTGCCTGGTCCCATAGAACGTCGCTCCTGCCCTCATTGACTGGGGTGTTGAAGTGATTTGAGGGGGCCCTGATTGGTTGTTGCATCTTGTCCCTCCAATTCCTATTGGCTTGGAGTTGGAACGGCATCATTCAATTATGTAAAGCTTCCACAGTGTCTACTCTCCCCTTTGTCCCACTGTTTACATTAAACATTGTTCCCATTGTTTTATGTGCCTCTCCATTATGTGTTATGTTTAACTACTGTTGTATTGGCCACAATTTCTGTATAAAGTACCCATGTCTTGTTCAATAAAATATATTGGGCAGTGTAGATTAAGAAGGCATCCTGTCATTATTCTTAAATGGTTTAAAGGTTCCCCTTTGACCCCCATTCAAGAGACCTTCATTCCAGCGATTTATCTTTGATCCAGCCTCACCAGACTAGCCATACATCTCCAAGCTGATTTCAGGAGAGAGGACCCTGGCACGATTGCCCAGGACACCCTGCCGTCTTGGGTTCCCATTACAGTCTGGCCCTTGTGTACTGGGCCTCACACTTGAGGGGAAGACCAATGAGGGTAGAGTCAGACAATGCCACATGCGTGGCATACATAAATCGTCCAGGTGGTATTCTAAGTGTGCCAACCTGGTTTGAGGTAAGATACATTCTAGGCTGGGCAGAGGCCCACATTCCGGCCATCTCTGCGATACACATTAGAGGAGGAGAAAACATTCTTGCAGACTTCCTAAGTCACCAAGACGTGGATCCTGAAGAGTAGGAAATCAGTCCGGAGGCCTTTTACCTGATTGTGCTGCAGTGGGGAGTGCCTACAATAGATCTCATGGCCACCAAAGAGAACGGGAAGGTTCTGACCTTTTGCTTTCGGAGTGGAGATCCTCTGGCTTTCGCCACAGGTGCTATGTCAATTCTGTGGAACTTCCACCTAGGGTTATGCCTTTCCTCCAGTCCTTCTCATTCCCAAGGTGCTCCGGAAGATCAAGATGAATGTAGGGACTGTGATTGTGGTCACCCCTTACTGGACTCAGGGCGTGGTTTTCAGACCTGGTCAATCTTTCTATTCCGGACCTCCTCCACTTCCATCCCAGCCGGACCTCCTCCTTCAGGGTTACCCATGGAAAAATATGGCTTTGACAGCATTGCTGTTGAAGCCCACATTTTGATGCGAAAAGGGTTCTCCACTGAGGTAATTTCCACTATGATGCAGGCGTGCAAGCCTGACTCTTCCAAAGCCTATCACAGAATTTGGCCTCTTTTTCTTTTTCATTCTTGGTGTGTGAACATACCTCTGTCCTCACAGGAGTTTGACCTTCCTTCTGTGTTATCCTTTGAGCCTGAACAAGGCACTCTTCTTGAGCTTCTTGAGTTTTCAGATTTCAGCACTTTTTTGTCTTTTCAGAGACATATTGGCACCATTCCGGACATCAGGGTGTTCCATCAGAGGGTGGCTCATGCCTGTCCTAGGCTCCTACTCCTCCATGAGACCTTAAAGAAATAGTAATACTTAAAATGTAAAAAGTATATGTTGTAGGGTTTATCCCCCTGAGTAAAATAAGGGTACTCCCACTGCTGAAAGGTGTTCTATTGAAGAGTTATTACAGCTAAAAGCTGAATTTCTTAGGTGCAGTTTCACAGTGGCGCTGTTGCTACACCATCCTATGGAGATTTATGGTCCCGGGACCAGAGCTGCCCATAGGATGGTGTAGCAACAGTGCCACTGTACAATTTCAGGCCACTGTGATACTGCACCTAAAAAAATTCAGCTTTGAGCTGTAATCACTTTTGAATAAAACACCTTTCAGCAGTGGAAGTACCCTTGTTTTACTCAGGGGGATAAACCCTACAACATATATTTTTTTGCATATTAAGTATTACTATCCCTTTAATTTGATTTTTGGGCAATTACAAAGGCCTCCCTTTGAACCCCTTGCTACTTCTTTCTTTTTTACTGTTGTTCAGACGTTTGAGCCCTGTTGGCTCTTGTTTTTGTGTGCTGTACTTCTTCAATGTCCATTGACACTTTATTCTTTTGGGATGTTCCGATTCTGGATACTCCTTGGGAACTATGGTATCATCTGGACAGGTGCACGTTCCTTTCTCTTTCTTCCCACCAGGGGAGCTTAGTGTTGGTGTATCCCCATGGTAAGATTCATGTTGGACGTAAGAAAATAGGATTTTAGTTTTCTTACCTGTTAAATCCTTTTCTCTTTAGTCCATATGGAACACAGGTCTCCCACCTAGAGAAAAGGACCTCTGTTTGTTCTCGTCTGTCTGGGCTTATCTTCTCTCAGGAAACTTCCTTCTTCGCTTGCGTATCCCTGTCAGTGTGGTTTTGATCACATTCAAAACTGGCTAGTATAAGGCGGGACAAAGTTTGAGGATTGGCAGGAAGTCTCTACCTACAAGACTCCTGTCTTTTAGATGTGACCTGCTGTCTAGTGGAGGGACTCAATCCCATGATACCTGTGTTCCATATGGACTAAAGAGAAAATGATTTAACCATTAAGAACACTACGATCCTATTTTTGTTTCTCTTGTCTGTGACATAGAAACATATGTAAATACGCAAGGCATATTACATTACCAATAGCCCATGGCTAATAAACAAAAAAACAACAATTCAGTGTAAGCTGTATCCTGTCTTTAACATTGTAGGGCTAGTAACAATTAACCTCCTGTCTAGTAATCTTATTTCTCTGACTGCTGGACCTCTTTGAGATCGCTAAGCCTTTTGTTTGATCCTTATAGTGCACGTAGTTTTTGGGCAGATGTGTTGAGCTTTTGACCAACCTTTGCTTCTTGTTGTGGAGAGATCAGTTGCATCTCACTTACAAGTACCACTAAAGGTCATACACAGGCCTGGGATTAACTAGTTATTTTGTACAGAAAAGATTTGCCTGGCATTTCAGGGCTGTCTGTGTGGGTGGAGTGAGACTGATGTGCCATTACGGAGGAGGTGTGTGGAAAAACATGATTGGTCAATATCTGATGGAGAACCATCCCAAGAAAAAATGGTACTGTTTTAGGTTTCAGCAGTTTTCACATCACTCTTTTTTTAGTTACCTGTAGAGCAGATAAAAGGGGGCAACAAGTATCGAAGTGTAACACTTATTGATGCATTCCTAAATAAATAAAACCTTATTTAACCCTTTGAGTGCCAGAGGGGTACGCAACACATGGCTTTGCAATGCGTTGTGTACCCCTTTGGCACTCAAAGGGTTAAGGGAAATTAATGCTTAATATTGAAAAATGTATATTGCAGAGTAAAACAAGGGTACTCCCACTGCTGAGAGATGTTTTTTTTTTTTTTTTGTTTTTTTTTTTTCGAAAATGTTTGCAGCTCAAACTCTAATTTTTTGGATGCAGTACTTCTACTTTTGAACACAGGAACCTATGCAGTAAAGCACTCTCTCACTGGAGGGAAGGGCACTTGCATAAAAAGAGTTCTCTGGAGGTGGAATCTTCGTCTCTACTCCACTTTAACTACGCCAGGCATGTTGTGTTTTATGTGACCTCGTTTGAGATGGTCAGGGCAAAGATTCTCTTAGCTTGCTTTTTTTAAAGGGATAGTAATGTTTCATAATAAAAGCAGCTCTAATTAATCATCATAGTGTTTGGACTTTGGAGAGTGTTATTTCAGTTCTGTCAGAGTTGTAGTTCAAGAGTAATTCAATGATAAAGTGTCAGAGCAGAGGGGAGGTGCCCAGGTAGATTGCCCAGAGGGACAATCTTCAATTAAGATAAGGGAAAAACCTGAAAAGCTTGTCAAGGGGGGCAGGGCTTTCATTGTTTTCATATAAAGAAGATTGTCCCCTGCTGTTATCTGTCTGGTCTATGGACTGCATTCCACATCTGAGAAGAGATGGCTTTCACTAGGTAAAAGGGGCGGGAGGGGAAACTTTGCTTGTGAATATCTTTTAAACCATAAAGGTTTGAGAGATGAGACTTGTATCATTCTTCGATTTTTTAATGCCTACAAAATAAAATAAAGTTAAAACGAAGTATTACTATCTCTTTAAATAAAATAGTAACATAGTAAATCAGGCTGAAAAAATACACAAGTCCATCAAGCTCAACCCTTACCTCACAGCGTTGCCGCTATTCAATCTCCCATTATGTGGGCTCCTATCCCTTTTCATCTGAGATGGATACGAGTGAGGGGGTAGACCTTTACATGACCTGGGGTCTACTTTCCACATTTTATTTAGCCACTGCCCTCTAGTTTTCCTTACATTTCATAGAAGACTGAAGATGATTCCAGTATTCAGAATGCATAGGTCCTGTGAGCACGCCTGCTGCTTCTGGTACTCTGGTATTATTTAGAGAGCCATCGCACTTTTTCACTCTTAACGGAGGGAGACTTTTTTCCCATTAGGACTGGTATTTTCCCAGGCGTCATGGAATGGAAGGGGAGATGCTACTCTTCTTACCTTCCATTTCTTCTCAGTGAAGTGACCGTGAGGCACCTGCTCTTCTGTTCTCTATTTGGGTAGCTGAATCTCCCTCCTGGTACCTTAGCTTTAACCCTTAACAGGCATAAGTGTCTTATCCTTCTTTTCTGTCCTGTATTTCCCTCTTTGGGGGATTCCCGACTATGCCTAGGTACAAGGGAGATATGGGAAAGTCTGAGACCAGTAGGGTTTCAGGAGTTTCTTCAGTAAACTTTTGTTTTTCTTGTCAGGCTAGTTTTCCCAGGTGATCAGCCCCTTTAAATAGGCAGGAACAATTCTGAAAAGTGACTGCTGGGTGGAGCCTACGTGGACCTAAGCCCTGGGGGGAAATCTTGGCTGCAAGTTCTTTCCCCAGGAGTTGCCCACTGAAGCTTCTGCTTGTTATATGGTAATCTGAAGACAGAAGATCTGCTGAAAAAGGTGAGCCCCTTTGAGTGCTGAGGTCCACATGTCCCATGCTTCCCCTCCACACATGGGTCTCAATTGGAGTTCCTATTACATACTCGTGCACTCATTGGGTCTATCTGTATGGCTGTGAGGTGTTTGGACTAAGTTTCTGCTGGTTAGCATCCTTTTTGGGAATTGTGGGCACTTTCCCTACTGGGGCTAGTGTTTATTGGATCTACTGACTTCTTCTAGTGGGCTTTTATTCACCTTGTTAACTTTGTGCTCCGCGTCTTTATGGCGCGCGGTTACCACATAGACGCCATTGCTCTATTCACTTCTATGGGACGTTGCAGTTTGGGACATGTCTCTGCAACCGCTACACATAGCAAGGTCAGAGACTGCTCATTTTGTTGGTTTATCCTTACTCTGTTACCCGGTCAAAGTTCTGGGCATGTTGGGGGCCTTAGGGGGCTTTGAGCACTGCTAAACTTTACCCGTTTTCTGAAACGGCCCTTACGCAATGGGTCCATCCCCCCAGGATGGATGCCCCGGTCTCCTGGCTTTCTAAGTCCACTGCCTTGCAGGTGGCTGATGCATCTGCTATGAAAGACTGTACTGACAAAAAGCTTGAGACCTCTCCCAAGGCCATTTCTGTGTCAGCTGGTTCTGCCTTGCTCCCCGCATTTGCTGCAGCGTGGGTGAATAGAGCCTTGGCTATTTGTACTGAACAGCTCACTGCAGTTGTCAGTCACGGAGCTCATACTGCTGTCATGTTGTGGCTTATTGCCAACATCTCTGAGGCTCAGCATTATGTTTCTGCTGCCCTGTTTGACGCTGTCCGCATGGTAGCCAGAGTATCACCTATATCTGTGGTAGCCAGATGGGCTCTGTGGCTCAAGATCTGGTCTGCTGACACTGCCTCCAAAAGGGCTCTCCTTTCCTTGCCCTTTCAGGGCACCTCACTGTTTGAATCTGATCTCAAGGATCTGATCAGTGAAGCCACTGGAGGGAAGAGTACTCACCTGCCAGTGGTCCAGAAGAAGAAGTTACCCGTCAAAAGGAATCGGCTTTTTCATCCCTTTCAGGCAGACACGCCCAAACGGTCCCTCAGACTCCTCGCTCCTCATCCAAGCCTAAGCAGCAATGGAGGCTCAAGTCCTCTGTGAAGCCCAAGGCTTACAAATCTCCTTCTGAATGACTCACCGAACCCTGGTCCCCACCCGCAGGTAGGTGGCTGCTTCCGCCACTGCCTCTCAACTTGGGAGGCCTCTGTGGAGGACCCATGGGTTTTACAGGCGGTGGTTACAGGGTTAAGGATTCCCTTCACCTCCATTCCTCCTTCCAGGACCTTCTCTTCTCGTTATCCCTTGGGAGCAGAAAAGCGCCGCCTTTTTGAGGAAGCCATTCAGGCCCTTCTGGGCAAGGCGGTCCTGGAACCAGTTCCTCTTCAGGAGAGGGTCTTGGGATTCTACTCCAACCTTTTTGTGGTTTCCAAAAAGGACAGCGGATGTCATCCCATTCTGGATCTGAAAGATCTCAACTCCTTTATGGTCCGGTCCCAATACCGCCAGGAGTCACTGCGCACATTGATAGCGGCCATGTCCCCTAGGGAATTTCTGGCCTCTCTGGATCTTCAAGATGCCTATCTGCACATCACCATTCATCCAGAGAGTTGGCAGTATCTCTGCTTTGCCTGTGACCGAGGGCATTTCCAGTTTTCTGCCCTCCCCTTTGGCCTGACCACGGCTCCCCAAGTCTTCAGCAGATTCCTGGGGGCGTTGATCTCTGTCTTACATCGGAACGGCATCAGAGTTATTCCATACATGGACGACCTCCTTCTGAAGGCCTCTTCTCCAGACCTCCTTCATCATCAGGTGCAGGACTGCATTCATGGTCTCTCCCATCACGGTTGGATCATTAATCTGGACAAGTCAGAATTTGTCCATTCCCAGAGGATGGTCTTTCTGGGCATCCTCTTCGGCACTCAGAGAGGGATGGTGTTCCTCACAGAGGAAGTAACTCATTAGATTGCATTGAAGGTCCAGGCTGTCCTGTCTCAGGATGAGGTTGTAATCCTTGGTGGGGAAGTTCCTTTCCACCATAGAGGCGGTCCCATTCACCATGGCTCATACAAGGGAACTTCAGAGGTTTCTAATCCTGGCATGCAGGGGTCAGCCGGATCTCCTGGAACAATCCCTGTCACTCCCTCTCCATGTGGAGCAGAGCCTCTCATGGTGGCTCAACCTGACCAGTCTCCTGAAAGGCAGACCCTTCTTGGTGCCCTTCTGGACGACAGTCACAATGGATGCCAGCCTTTCTCTCTGGATGGGGAGCAGTGCTGGGGCACTTGAGCGTTCAAGGCCGGTGGTCCCAGGAGGAGCCTCTCCTTCCCATCAACTTCTTGGAGCTTCGGCCAATATTTCTTGCCCTCCATCACTGGACACAGCAACTGGAGGATTGCCCGGTCAGGGTACAGTCGAACATCGCCACAGTGGTAGCCTACATCAACAAACAAGGTGGCATAAGAAGTCTCGCAGCTTGGCTAAAGGTCAAGGCTATTTTGTCCTGGGCAGAGGAGTATGTCCCTGCCATTTCCGCAGTTCATATTCCTGGCGTAGACAGCGTTCTGGCAGACTTCCTCAGTCGACACACAGTGGACAGCAGAGAGTGGGAACTGCATCAAGAGGTGTTCAACCTCATTGTCCAATTGTGTGCATCAACCTGATGGCAACAAGACACAACTGGAAGGTTCCGACGTTCTACTCTCGGGGGGCAGATCCCCTGGCTTTAGCAGTGGATGCCTTGTCGATCCCGTGGAATTTCCCTCTGGCATACATCTTTTCTCCCATTCCCCTGTTGCACAGGGTGATACAGAAACTGTGTCTGGAGTGCTGCCCAGTCATTCTGATTCAGTTCACTGTGCTGTGTACAGTTCCTGGGATTTGTTTTACCCCTGTTCAGAGTCTGTTGACACTTTGTGGTTATTGTTGAGCTATTCATGATCTATTGGTTCATTGGTGCTCTGGTGACTTTAGGGGCCTGTGCCTGGTCCTTGCCTTTCTTCCCGCCATGGGGACTCAATGGTTGGACGTCCCAAAGTTACCAGTAACCTGTATTGGACGACAGAGAAAATAGGATTTTAGTCTTACCTGTTAAATACTTTTCTCTTAGTCCATACAGGTTACTGGTCTCCCACCCTGTCAAGGGACCATGCTTTGATCTCCTGTGGCAGAACGCGGGGTTCCTTTCGGGTTCATGCTCACAGGAGTCTTCCTTTACCACCTTATTACCTAGTCAATAGTTAGTTTTCAAATCTTACTGGTTGGGGATTGGCTAGCTGCAAGCTAAGGAGAGGAGGTAGGCTCCACACAGCAGTCATTTCTCAGAATTGTTCCTGCCTATTTAAAGGGGCTGATCGCCTACCCAAAGTTACCAGTAACCTGTATGGACTAAGAGAAAAGGATTTAACAGGTACAACTAAAATCCTATTTTGTGGGGGAGAGGGGTGGATATTCTTCAGGGGGATTCCATTATTGAGGATGGGGAAATTGAGGAGGAGACCGCTTCTTCATTTACCCCAAGGAATTCTTTTGAAGGAGACTCTGGGGCATCTGTTGAGGATCGAACTTGGGAAGTTTTGGAGACCCTTTGGTTGCTTCAGGTCTCCCATTTGATTCTGGATTGTCAACTGGTCATCTTCAATTGGTCCATAGTCATAACAGATGCTAGTCTGAAGGACTGGCCTCCCAGTTGATTGTCTGATATTCATCCTTAATTGGTCCATGATCACAACGAATGCCAGTCTGATGGTCTGGAGAGCATTATTTGGCTATCAGGTGGCTCAAAGCTTTGGTCCGACAGCAAGAGTGTCATGTCCATCAATGTATGGGAGCTTCAGGAGTTTGCTTTGCTGTTCCGCATTGGTTCTAGCTTCTCTGATGTCTGTCGTTGTGTATTCAGTCCAACAATGTAGTGGGTGTGGTACCAGTCACGCAGTTGCATGGTCAGAAGTTCGCCGGATTCTCGCTTGGGCAGAAGCTCATGTTTGACTCTTTCACATTTTGACTCTCAACTTCAAGGACTTGATGGCATGCAGGTCAAACAGCAATATTCACCACTTCTGCTCCAGGACATGGTAAACTATCTATCTCAGTTGATGTGAGCATTCTGTGGCAGTTTCTCCTGGCATAAGTGTATCCTACTTTTCCTCTGATTCCAGGTGTGTTAAGGGCAGGATGGGAGATGCACATGTAATACAGATTGTTCCCTCCTGGCCTTGCCGGACATAGTTCTCAGACTTCTCAGTCTGTCTATTGCCGAGTTGCTGCTTCTTCCACCCCTTCCTGAACTTTTGATTCTGAGTCCTCTATGTCATTTAGAGGTGGAGAAGTTAACTTTGATGGCTTGACTATTGAAGCTAGATTTTTTTTTTATTTTTTTTTTAAAGAAAGGTTTCTCTGATCATGTCATGGCTACGATGATGAAGGTTCAAAAGCCAACTCCATCGTACGTCATTGGGTTTTGTCCTGTTTTACAAGTGGTTTAAAGACCATGGATTGCATCCCTTTTCAGTATGGACTTGGTTCTTTCAAAGTCCAGCTTTCTGCGGTGTTCTTTTTTTCAGAGGCAAATAGCTTTGTTGCTGGATTTGTGCAAACCTTTGTGCAAGGAGTAGCTCATGACTGTCCTGTCTTCTAGGATCCCACTGCCTCGTGGGACTTGAACTTCGTCCAGGGAGGGCTTCGGAAGTCTCCTCTTGAGCCTCTGTCTGCTGTTTCCCTTTGTTTCTTGACTCTCAAGACTGTTTTCCAGCTTGCAATTGTTTGTTTGGTGCATGGGTGTATGGCGCCGTCAAGGCGGAAGGTGCTGGAGCCCAGGAGGAGGGAGACTCTCATCCATATAAAAATGCTACAGCTTGGGAAGGCTGAATATAATGCAGGCCCCCAGGGCATAGGCCACAACACATGGGCTGGATAGCAAGGGAAAACACAAGGGTGAGAGAGAAGCCAGGGAGATCAGGCCAGCAATAAGCTGAATCAAATGTTCATGCCACAGGTCAAGAGAAGCCAGAGGTTGTCAGAGTCTGATGTCTAAGCTGGGGTGAGGGGATGACAGAAGTCAGCAGAGTCTAAGTACAAGCCAGGGGTCAAGGAACAATAAGACAAGCAATTATTTGCTGTACGGAACACGACCAGAACAACTGTGCACCTGCCATAAGGGAGCTCTGGTTTATATTGGGCAGCATCAGCGTGATGATGTGTACCTCCTCCATTTGTAAGGTTGCTGTAATACACAACGTATGCACTAACCACTGCCTCTGCTGGAGTGGCGTACTCTGCCCCCACACACAGCGGGAAGGACTATGATTAAAGGGGAACTACCACCCCAACACAATGTAATCTCTAACTCTTTGTCTTCCTATCGTTATTAGCAATCCATAGTTAGTTTTCTCCAAAAAAGTGTTGTAAGAGCACTATCTTTATACTAAATTTCTACCTATTGACGTCTTGCCCCTTGAATCCGTTCTGCTCATGACCGCTATTGAGCCACTTGCCTCCATTGTACCTCCCCCTGTCTTGCCCATCACTCTTACTTCACTGTTCTCAGCACCACGTGACCTGCCGCTCTCCTGGCATCAAGCGCGGTCAGGTAATTTCAGCCTAGGGGAAACAGACCAGTGGTTTATGTATAGTGGATGCATGTGAAGTACTCGCTATATATAAACCACCGGTCTGTTTCCATTAGGCTGAAATTACCTGACCGCACTTGATGCCAGGAGCGCGGCAGGTCATGTGTTGCTAAGGACAGTGACGTACGAGTGATGGGCAAGACGGAGGGAGGTACAATGGAAGTGAATGGCTCCATATCGGTCATGTGCAGAACGGATTCAAGGGGCAAGACGTCATCAGGTAGAAATTTAGCTTAAAGATAGTGCTCTTACAACACTTTTTTGGAGAAAACTAACTATGGATTGCTAATAACGATAGGAAGACAAAGAGTTAGAGATTACATTGTGTTGGGGTGGTAGTTCCCCTATGAACACATTAGACTGTTGGGTTATGTGTAAAGCATCTCTTTAATGTCTCTGGAATAAAAGCTACTTTTTAATCCATATTTTCGATTTCTCTACATGTGCAGTTTCTCTATTGCTTTGATCTGTGTATGGAACACCATAAACTTGCACTGCGTCAGACTCCATTAGACTCCATTCATTTTTTGGGTACGTGGTTCCTTTTAAGACACAGCCTCACTTGCTCCATTGACTTTTATGGGAAAGACTTCTCTAGGACATATCTCTGCAATCATTTGTCATTCTTCTTGTCTCCTCGTGTCCTGGTATCCGGTTCACATCCCAAGTGTCTTGCGGGCCCCACAAATGGTGTGGTAGGCATTGCTAGGTAACAGTAACACAGAAGACTACATTACCCAAAATGCCCGTTTATGGGCTTTCTTCTGATTGGCTGCCTGGTTTACAGCTGTCATTTTACTTCTCTTGGTTATCCTACACAGAGGTTGCCTCTCCTCCTCAGATTAACCCTTCGTCTGCCAGATAAGTACCTTTCTGGTATTTTCTTGAATTATTATTTTGGGATACAGGTACTGGTATTTTATTTTTTTTTTTAGACACTACTCCTGTTAGGATGTCGGATCCAAAGGAACATGAGGCTAGACCTAAGGTAAAAGGACTCAGGGGCATCTCTGACCCCCCCTTACTGCTTCTCATGCCAAGCGAGGCTCCCCAGAGAGTATTCGGGATCTCTATGGCCCTCAAGTGCTGTGCCCCTACCACTCCACCGGGGCCCTCCAGCCTTGATCAAGTCAACTATGGCACAATTTCCCCTCTCTCTGCAAGGGGTTCTTCATTCTTTAAACCCTGTACCACCTTCAGGTTTGTGGCCACTAAGGCCCCAAGTTTGCCTGCACTAATGGATTCCTCTGAAGAGGACTTTTCTGAGGATGACAAAAAGGAGGGGGAATATGAAGAGGGGGGATTCTTCCTATTCTTATGGGGACCCATTTGAAGCTGACCCTTCTCCCTCTGCTGAGGGGCTCATTTGGGCTGTCTTACAAATCCTTCAGGTCTTTGACACCCCAAATGAGGGTCATTCTTCTACTGGTGTATTTCAGAGATGTAAAAAGTCTTCTACACTCTTCCCCCCAATATACTCTAGATCAGATCATTTTGGATGAATGGAAGACCCCTGATAAGAGATTGTCTATCTCTAAGAGATTCTCTAAGCTGTACCCCTTCTCACATGCAGCTTTGGTGCAGTGGGCTTCTCCTTCGGTTTATCACCCTATTTCCAGGCTTTCTAAAACCACTGCTCTGCCATTGGCAGTGGACATCTTAAGGATGTGACTGATATAAAGTTTGATTCTATCCTCAGGTGCAACTTTGCTGCCATTGGGGCTGTGTTGAGGCCTATTTGGGCCTCTGTCTGGCTTACCAGAGCTATTGCTGTTTGTGGAGAATAACTTATGGATGCTCTCCATGATGTTGTCCATAAGGAGGACCTTTTGGCCATTATGGCCAACATGTCAGAAGCTCAAACATATGTTACTGATGCTCTTTTTTGAAGCTGTTCGGTTGTCTTCGAAGGCCTTTGCTTATTCTGTTGCTTTGTGGCGCACTCTGTGGCTTAAGATCTGATCAGTGAACCTCTTCCAAGAAGTCACTGTTTTTTTTGACCTTTCAGGGCAAATCTCATTTTTGTTCTGAGCTGAAGCAGATCATCAGTGACGTGTCATGATGCCCGTGAATTATGGCTTGCCTGGTGTGTGTACCTGTCCTGTCCTCTTGGGCTAACGGGCAGCGGCGTGCCCGGCCGCTGCAGCCTTGTGTCACCTCTCTGTTGCATGTTATTAACGCCACACTCGCTGTTTTATAGCCTTCGGCACTATTGGCCGATTGGGTCCCACCTTCTCCTTTGGCCTTTTATACAGCAGGAATACTGGGCTTAGTTGCCCTTTCATGGTGTACCTGTGCGTTGCTAGATTGCTTTCGTTTGACTTTTTCTTGGCTTCCGATTATTCTCCGTGTTCGATCCTTGGCATTGTCTGACTATCCGCTCCGGTCTTGATCAGTGGCTCTGTCTGACTACCTGCTTCGTGTATGACCTAGGCCTTGTCTGACTACCCGTATGGATCTGACCCAGTTTCTGGCTGAATACCCGCTCAGTGTTTCTGGCTCTGGCTGACTATCTGATCCAGTTTTGTCCTGTGGCTGTGTGTGACTATTGGATGTTCTCCTACTCTATGATATCTTATATCGTGTATTAGTGATTATTACATGTTGTGGTGAACGGAGCCGCTGAATTAGGTGTGTTTTGGTATTGCTGTGTGTGACTACCTGCTCTGTGCTTGACCCCTGTACTGTTTGACTTTCCACCTTGTCTCACCAGCATTACTGCTCTTGCTCCAACAGCCTACGAACTATCCATACCTCCCTGGTATTGTTGCTGCTGCAATTCACTTTGTGAGGGTTATTCTCCTTCCAGGCATCTCTCTGGCTGTCCACGCTCTGTGTATTCTCGGACTAGCCAAATACCTCTGTGGCGATTACTTGCAGTGTGATCCCAGTCTCGCTGCTAATACTTGGATTACTAGCACTCTAGGTTTCCACAAGTTTCTCTGTGTAGAACCATATGCTAGGTTCTACCCTCCTTGCTGCTATTGAGGTCCGTGATTACAGATGATCGCTCAGTGTCAGCTCCTGGGTAGTGGACTGTGCACTGTCCTCACACCTGCCCTGGGAAGTCTGGGGAAGTGTTTTGCTAATGTATGATTTCTCTTAATAAACTGGTTGAATTTACCTGCACCTGTGTTGTGTGATTTATTATACTGGTGTCCCTTGACGTAATGCTAGTGGGGACAAGAGCACCCTGTTACCTCAGATGTCTAAATGTGCTACCATGGCGAGGAAACTGCTTCTTTTTCATCCCGCCAAACATAGCTGCAAAGGCCTCAAGCCTCTTAGGCCGTTACCCAAGCAGCAGTGGCAGTCTAAGCGAGCCACTGCCAAGCCCACATCTGGCAAGCCTGCCTCCGCATGACTTGCGGAATCCTGGTCTGCAGGTCTCTGTTGGCAGACATCTCTGCCTATTCCAAAGAGCGTGGGCAGACACCATTGTGGACCAGTGGGTTTTGTGGTTAATTTCAGAGGGGTACAGAATAGGGATCAGATCCCTTCCTCCTTCCAGATTTTTCAAGTACAAGATTCCTCAGGCACAGGAAAAGCTGTGTCTTCTCGAGGAAGCGGTTCAGTCTGTTTTGGAAAAGGGTGTTCTTGTGCCACTACCTCCTTAAGACAGAGATGTTCGGGTTTCTATTCAAACCTGTTTGTGGGTCCACGAAGGACGGTGGCCGCCATCCCATTCTGGATCTCAAGGACCTCAATCCATATGTGGAGACTACTGCCTTCAAGATGTAGTCCTTGTGCTCTGTCATCGCAGCTATGTTCCCAGGAGAATTCCTGGCATCACTGGACCTTCAGGACACATACTTGCACATCCCTATTCACCAGCACAGTCAATATTATCTACATTTTGCCTTTGGGTGGAGCACTACCAGTTCACAACTCTACCCTTTGGGCTGACCTCTACTCCTCGGATTTTTTACAAGGTTCTGGGGGCCTTGACGGTCCAACAGACATTATGGTTGCTACTTATTGGAACAAGATGGAGTAGTTTGCAGAATGGGTATTTCTTTCCATTCAGGATTTGTTTCCACTGCCACCCAGACTGAACATCATCCTTCAGGAATACCTCTGGAAAGAGGACGTGGAGAAGCTGGCTTTGACTGCATGGCTGTTGAAGCCTCCATCCTGAGGAGAAACGGATTCTCCCCTGAGGTTGTCTCCACTATGATCCAGGCTAGAAAGTCTATCTCCTCTAAGGCCTACCACAGGGTTTGGTCTTGGTGTGTGGACAGGGATCTGTCTTCACAGAAGTTTGACCTTCCAGTGGTCCTGTCCTTTTTGCAGGATGGCATAAACAGAGGACTTGGTCTGAGTTCCTTGAAGGTTCAGACTTCTACTTTCTCTGTGTTTTTCCAGAGACATATTGCTATATTGCCAGATGTCAAGGTGTTCTTTCAGGGGGTCGCAAATACTTTCCCTGCCGTCAAGGCTCCCACGCCTCTGTGGTACTTCAGTCTGGTGCTGGGTGTCTTTCAGCGGCCTCCCTTTGAGTCACTTGCTACCATTCCCTTTTGTCTCTTGATGTGGAAGATGACTTTTCTTTTGGCTGTGGTCTCTGTCTGCAGAGTTGCTGAGCTGCAGGACTGCTTTCCTGATGTTTCACAAGGACAAGGCTGTTCTTCAAACATCCTAGGAATTCCTTCCTAGGGTGGTCTCAGCTGAGGAAGGGGAGACTGATGAAGATGATTTGTAGTAGGCTTTGTCATTGGAGGGATTACTATGAGAATGACTCTAGCCCCTCAGTAGAGGGGCTTATTAGGGCAGTCTTGGAGACGCTTAATTTCCAAGTGGCCTCTGATTCTGGTTCCTCCTCCCATTAATTTTTTTAAGAGATGTATAGAGGAGGTACCTATTTTTCCTCCTCACCATTCTTTAGACCAGGTTTGCTTGGAAGAATGGCAGATGCCTGACAGGAGACTTTTCCTTAACAGGCGCATGTGAAACTTGTATCCATTTACAGCTGAGGCTTTAACTTAGTGGGCTACTACTTCTGCTGTGGATCTTCCATTTTCTCATCTTGGCTAGAATACTGTGCTATCCCTTGCAGATTCTTAGGCCCTTAAGGATCGGGTGGATAAATGTCTTGACTCCTTGCTGAAGCTAACTTTGCGGCCATTGGTGCTTCTTTACATCCTATACTTTATATTTCCTGGGTTTATAAGGCTGTGGATATCTGGGGTTATCACCTTTTGTATGTAATCCAAGGGGATGCTGCCAAGGATGAGCTGGTGGCTTTGCTTTCCAAGGTCCCCGAAGCTGATGCTTATTTCTCTGAAGTCACCTTTGATGCTGCTATATTCAAAGGAAAGCCTAGGCTTTTTCAGTACCTGCATGGCGCACATCTCTGGTTTCTCTTGCCTTTGTGGGCAAACAGTTGTTTGGCTGTGAGCTGGAGAATGTAGTCATCCATGCCAAAATACGTAAGAGTACCTTACTACCTCAAGTTGCTCTTATTCGTGACTTTTTTCCCAAGGAAGACAAATGCCCCCACCAGTTTTGGTATGTGCCTAGAGCAACAGGGAGCAGGGGTGTCCTTCCCCAAAACTCAAGCAGGGTTGGGGAAGACTGCTCAAAGCCAGAGGCTGACAAGTCTACCTCTGCATGATTTGCAGGGTTATGGCCTGCCTCTATATGTAAGGGGTTTGTTACATTTTTTTTTTTTCAAAGCACCTGGGAGATTTAAATGATTGATCAGTGGGTTTTGCGGGTGATTTCGGGAGGGTACTGCTTAGACTTTAAGTCCTATCCCTCTCACCTCATTTTCCTGTCCAGATTTCATCAGGTTTCAGGCTGTGTATTTTCTGACTCAGTTTCTTCCTTGCTAGAAAATCAGTTGTTGGTCCCGGTTCTCCCAAGGAAAGCTTCACTGCATTCTGGATCTGTTCATTGTTCCCCAAAAATACGACGGATGCGGTCTTAATCTGGCCCCACGGCTCAAAATGGAGTCCTTGTTACCCACATATTGTGTTTTGAATAAATCTTTTTCTTACACTACACTTAAAGGAATCTTCCTTATGCATGTGCTCTGCAAGACAACGGTGGAGCACCAAGACATGACCTTAAGGACAAGCTGTAAGGGTGCTGTAAGGAGATTTAAACAAGACTATATTTAGGGATGATGCATTATTCTGTTTGTGGTTTAAACAAGTGAGTGTCTTTACCCTCTACCTGTATAAGTCACTAATCCTTGCACCGTCTTTTTCGTCTATCACATCTATAGTGTGTAGTCAAGTGTTTAGCACTGACTTTACTGTTTCCTTCAGAGGTAAACTTGCACACTAAGATTCAGGAGTGTGTTTCCATTCTGGAGTAGTATGGTTATATTCTCAATTTCTAAATATCTTCTCTGGTTCCTTCCCAGGTCCTTCGTTTTCTTGGCATTAGATTTGATACTGTACAAGGGATGGTGTTTCTTCCAGACGACGAGATACAATCTTTGTCTCTCCAGGTGTCTCTAGCAATATCCTGGCCATGGGCAATGGTGCAGAATACAGTACTGGGTTACCTGGTTTCTGCTCTGGAGGCAGTTCTCTTTGTACACTTCCATATAAGAGAATTGTAGCTGGACATTCTCAGGAAATGGTCCAATAATCAGTCTCATGTCATGTCCCTTTAGTGGCTTGTGTGATCCTGTCTTACATTAGGCCATCCGTTTGTCATTCCAGATTAAATTGAATTGTGCTATGGTGTTACCCTTGGCCCTGTCATGGCCCAGGGCCTCTGGAACAGGGAAGAGTTCCTTCTGGCCATCAGTGTGTTGTAATTGCGAGCTGTTCTCCACGCCACTGGTACCCTTGTACGGATTCAGTTTGACAGTGCGACGATGTTGTTTACATCAACCACCAAGAAAGAACCAGAAAAGTGTCAGCTTGGGCTGAGGTCAGTAAGATCCTCTTGTGGGCAGAGACCCACTTGCCACCCTCTGACTGGTTCACAATCCACGGTTGGAAAACCTAGTGGCAGATTTGCTCTGCTGCCAACACCTCTATACTGGAAATTGGGAACTTAATCGTAGTGTGTTCAACTTCATCCGCTGGTGGATCTTCTTGCCTCCCACCTGAACTACAGGGTCACTAAGCTCTGTTCCAGGTCTCGGGAGCCTCTGCCTCTTGCTGTGGATATGATGATCATTCAATATGATATTCCTCTGGCTTATGTGTTTCCTCCATCTCCCCTGATTTTTAGAGTGCTGAGGAAAATTTTCATTTAGCAGGCTCATGTCATTCTGATTCCTGTGTTCTGGTCCCATCGGACCTGGTTTCGGATCTATTTAATCTGTGACAGAAGGTCCAGACAAAAGGGGAAGTCAAAAGTCTTGGGGCCTGTTATGCCACACTATAGTGGAGCAGCTTGATTTGGCAGCCTTGCATTTAAGGTTAACATCCTGAAGAAAGTTTTTTTTGGATGAGGTTATTGCTACTGTGCTCCAGGCTAGAAAGCCGGTTTCTTTCAAGGCTTATCAAAGGTCTACAAGCAGTGTGCTGACTGAAGCGCACACCTGCAGCCTTTTCGGCTTCCGGTTGTCCTGGATTTTCATCAAGATGGTATTTAGAAAGAGCTTAGCCTTAGTTCTATCACGGTTCAGATTTCTGCTCTTTAAGTTCTCTTCTAGCAGTTCAATGCCTTGCTCCCTGATGTACCAACTTTTGTCTTTATGGGTCCCACTCCTTTGTGGGTTTTGAACCTTGCTTTAGGAGTGCTCTAAAACCTAATTTTGAACCTTTATGTTAAGTTCCTTTGCATCTGCTGACACTCATGTTTCTCCTAGCTATTGTGTCTGTTTGTCAGTTAGCTGAACTTCAGTATTTGTCCTGTAAACTTATGTTTCCTGTTGGCCCACAGTAAGATGACCATTTTCCAGGCATATGTTCTCAGGTAGAAAGTTGTACCCTTTTGGGTCACTGTGCACTCCACCAGGTCAGTGGGTACATTTTGGACCTACAAAAATCAGGCCACTGCTGAACAGTTGTGTAAGGCAGCATTGTGGTAGTCTCTACACACCTTTCTCTTACATCCCAAATGGAACACAGGTACCATGTGGTTGAGTCCCTCCTTCTGGTGGGCAGGACACATCTCAAATGGAGTCTTTTAGGTGGAGACTCCCAGCCATTCTTCCAGCTCAACTCTCACCTGCCTACTTGCCAGTATGAATAAATGTGTCCTCTGAAGAAGATGGATTTAGCTTTTTTTTATTGTTTTTTGTTTGTTATTATTATTATTATTATTATTATTTCTGATAGATATGGCATACAGGTGCGGTGTGGACCCTTGCAGCCCAAGTTTTCCCTCCCAGCATAGTCTCTCTGGGGTCTGCTTGCACAATGGTAACCTGAAAACAGAAGACTAGTGAGTAACCCTTTGAGTGCCTTGGTCCACGTTGTCCCTATTTTGTGCCTCTCCATCAAGAGGCTTTCTCTGAGCCCTTGGCTCCTGCGCTCATGTTGGGTTATTTTAGTATACTATTCTGTACTATTCTAGTGCTTTGGTTGGGGCAAAGATAGCTGGAGCTTTCTGGGGTTAACCCTTTCTGTGCTGGTTTTTACTAGTTTGGGGATATTGTGGTCTACTTTCCTACCTTTTTCTTCTCTGGGGTATCATGTTAGGTTGCCCTCACATGTTCCTTGGGGTTTGTGGGTTTGTGGATCTTTGGTTACCTTGTTTGGTGCTGACCAAGATTGTGCTGCTCCAAGGGTGTCTGCACCACCATCACCATCTTTGCGCCATTGACTTCTACGGGTGAACCTCTCTGGGACATAACTGCACCTGTTTGACCTACAGATGTCAGACTTGGCTTTTTCTTCTTGTCTTCACATGCCCTGAGTATCTTGGGGGGGGCATGTGTTGATCCCTGGCTGGAGTTGTTGGTGTTGCCAGGCTACAGCAACTGAGATGACTACGTTTCCCAGACTGTCCATTTTGCACACTTTCTTACGATTGGCTGACTGTTTTACAGTCGCCATTTTGCTTCTCTATTGCTTATCCTACACAGAGGCAGACTCTCCTTGCTCTCCTTCTCCAGATAAACCGTTCGACTACCAGATAAGTACATTTTCTGGGCTTTGTAGGGTGAATTATTAATCTGGGGGTGCTGTTACTGGTATTGTATTAGTGTGAGGCACTTTGACTGTCAGGATGTCAGATTCTAAGGGTCTCGAGAGTAAATTCAAGACTAAGGACCCCTCCCCCCTTGCTTACTGTTTTACATGTCAGACGGAACTTCCTAGAGAGTATCCCGGATCTATCTTCCCTTCATGTACTTTTGCCCCCTACTACTCCACCAGTGCCCTCCTAGCTTTCTTATATTCCCCATGGTTCTTGCTCTTGGCATTGGACAAAAGTGAGAGGACGATTAAAAATAAATAAATAAATAAATAAAATAGTGGTTGCGTCCATGGCCAGAGTGGTCTCTTGGGTTTTCCCATTCAGGGGATTTTCTTCTCTTCTTTTACATTATGTAGTGGGAAGTTCACTAAAATCCACATATAGAGAGATCTTCTATGTGTTGATTGGGGTAAATGCCCATTTTAAATCAGTGGGAAATTGTGTGTCCCAAATGGCTCAGTTGCTTTGCCCTAGAATTGTTCTCATTACTTTTGAAGATAGGACTCTAAGTGGTAAGTTTAATGGCACCGTTAACCTTTTGAGTGCAATACATTCCGTACCCCTCTGGCACTCAAAGGGTTATACCGATTTCTGTAAAGTGAAAATAGAGCAAGTCTGGTGCAAACAGGCTATGTTATAAGGGGCAAATAAACTTTCCCATTGATATAAATGGGGCCTTTTGATGCCTTAAGTTCTAGAATGGGTTTCTAATGCATTGTGGAGCAAAGTATTGGAAACCCTTCAGCCATTTAAGGGATTAAAGCCCAATTGACATTATTTTATTTGTATTTTATAGTGCAGATTGTTTGTCCCAGATTTTCTCCACTTGAACCTTTGCAGATATGGCCCTAAATCACTAAGTGGAAGTTAACACTGATCGAGCGGATATCTTTTTTTATTTTGTAATTGTTTTTGCACAGCTTTGTGTTTCCATAGCCCCATCATAGCTAAGTGCTATTATTGAGGGCTTTGAAGCAGTGTGTTTTATTCAGTATTGTTTTATCGTACCCTGTCCTCATTCTTCAATTTGACCACATGCTCCTTGAGATTGTTAGTGTTCTTCCAGCTCCTGTGCGCTCATCTCTTGCCTGACTCACTAAGCGTGTTTGGCATTGTTTATTTTTGCATCCAACGCTGCTGCTCCTGCAGCGCGAGCACAGGAAATATTGATGTTCTGTCCTACTGTCTAAGGCAAAGAAAATATGTTCTTATTCTCCCAGTAATGGCTTCTGTGAAATACAGCTCTCACACATCCCTGCTTTTTCATGTTGCTCTGTAAGGAAGGAGTTTGGTGCTTTACACAGGATTTATAGAACTCACAATGGGAGCAGGGAAGTTCACATGGCATCCATATTCTTAGCAGCTTGTTCTAGTTTGGTTTTTATTGCGAAGTCCAGTTGGTAATATGTTGCCTGTTAGCTGCATTGTTCTGCTTTGAGTTATGGCTTAGTTGTGAATGCAGCATAAATATCTTAAAGGGGATCTATCACCCCTATACATGTTTGTCTAAAAAGTTTGTTTATATAGCTACTAGGTGAAATAATGTTTTTTCTTTTTTTACAAGCTTTATTTCGGCAAAATAACGATTAAAAAATAAAATAAACACAATATTCCATCTAGTCGCTATATAACCTTATGAGTGCCAGAGGGGTACGCAACGCATTGCTTTGCAATGCGTTGCGTACCCCTCTGGCACTCAAACGGATAAACAAACTTTTTAGACAAACATGTATAGGGGTGATAGATCCCCTTTAAATATATTTATAGATAGATATACTAGCGAATGGTGCACAGCATTGTCTGTTTGATTGGGTGAGCTGTGCACTTCGGGGACCCAGTGGACCGCTGCAGTGATGAGTCGTGCTGCAGCAATTTTCACAGGAGTGGGTCCCTTGCCCACTCCTGTGGAAATTGCTGGTTCTGATTCGCTGCCTGCGGCTGATATCTGACACCCTGGGGTGGGGCAGACATTGAAACAGAATTTTATTTATGGACCTGATCAAAATATAACTGTAACTATAAAAGAGCAGAAGAAAATCTGCAGAAGCCTTTGTGAAATATTCCCTCTCCAGGTTATTCATAGCAGGAAGGTGTACATGTGCATATGGGTCATGTTCTTTAACTGGTTATTTTGTAAAAGAATAGTGCCCTGTCACACCCAACACCTCCCCCTGTGTGCTTGTATTGTGAACTGCCTTCTCAGTACTCTAAATGTTTAAAGGAGATTTTACCACCACTACATTTTGCGCACCTCACAAACACTCTGGACACACATACACATGCTAAACATGGTAATTTTAACCCTTTAAGGACCAAAACTCATTGCGTATCAGTATTGTGCATACTCTTCTTCTCCTTAAAGGGTTAAGTAGGCTCACGCACTCTACTTACTTCCGGTAACTGTCATGTCTGCCTCCATGAATATGACATCCCAGGCAAACAGCCACAAGGGCAAAATATTGTCTGGACATTGTATGTGGGGAGATTTATTTGTAGGTGGTATTAGTACTCCTTTAAGCACAGTGCAGCCACTGCTTGTCAAGTACTGCATCATCTGCTTCTTACTTATGTTTTTCTTTAATCAATTCAGGTGCTGTTTGCTGAGGATCTAGCAGGAGAAAGTGTAGGAGTAGCTCCGGAGCCAGTCTGCGAGAGGTAAGACTGCTCATTGCTTTTTTTTTTCCCAGTAAGATTGTTTGGCCTTTGCCTGGTAATGTGTGATATCAGACTTAGATAATGCCTTGGAAGAACTGACTAGTGTTGCAGGATGTTGACTTTTCTCTGTGGGAAAAGCAAAATGCCGCCTCTGACTGTATTTTCCCACACTACTGTCCTTATGCATATGAGGAACTGGAAGAATTCAGGGACAAATAAAAATCCTCAAACCTTTATAATGAGGCAGAACAAAACAAATGTACGTATATTGTAGGGCTTTTCCTGCTGAATAATCCAAGCTTGCTCCTACTCCTGTAAGATGCGTCATTCCAAAGTTCTAAACCCCTTAAAGGGATAGCAATGTCAGGAAAAAAAAGTATTAACTATATGGTATATACAATTAAAAGAGAGTACTTGCACTTATTTGTATCTCTCAAATCATTATGGTTTGAGAGATATAGGAAAATAAAGTTCTCTGGTCCCTCCCCTTTCTGCTTGACGAGCTGTAAAGCTGTCAGAAGCAGATTCTGGTTCCTGGATCAGACGACGGCTTTTCAGCCGCACCGACAAAGCGATACCTAAAAATAAATACTTAGTCGGAACAGTCTACAACGTGTGCCTGGTTTGCAAGCACACGTTGTAGAACATTCCGATGAAGTGTTTATCTTTAGATATCGTTATATCAGTGCTGCTGAAGAGCCGTGTCTGGTCAAGAGACCAGAATCTGCTTCTGACAGATTTACAGCTCGTCAAGGAGAAAGGAGAGGGAGCGGAGAACTTTATTTTCCTATATCTCTCAAACCATAACGGTTTGAGAGATATGCATGAGTGCAAGTACTCTCTTTTAAATGTATCTAACATATAGTTAATACTTTTTTTCTGACATTACTATCCTTTATGGATGACGCGGCCCTAGATGCATTCTGGAATGGCAGCGCATCATGTAGCCACACCGCCGTCCCAGAATTCCATGACATACTAGGACTGTCACTGGTCGTTAAGGGTTTAAACTGTTGGCTACTATGCCACAGTACTCCATAGAGTGGGACTCCATCACCTCATAACATTTTTAAACTGTTTTAACTCTTTGAGCACCAGAGAGGAATGCAACTCAATGCAATGGATACCTCTCTGGTACTCAAAGGGTTCACTTTTGATTAAAACAACTAACCGGTTTCTGAGTACCTTTATTTTACGCCACATAAAAAGCCCTACTAGATTTTTTTTTTTTTTTTTTTTTTTTTTTTTTTTTAAATAGAAAACTAATCTGATCGTTTAAGTTGGGTGTTTTTCCCCTTGAATGCTAGAGAGGTCTCCAGTGAATTGCACAGCGAAGCTTTGGACACTTCTCAAGCATTCAACTGGTTAACCCTTTGAGTGCCAGCTCGTACCCCTCTAGCACGCAAAGGGTTAAAAATCCCCTGCTAAACCCTTTGAGTGCCAGAGGGGTACACAAGGCATTGGAAAACAATGCGTTGTGTCCCCCACTGAGACTCAAAGGGTCAAATCAGTGGCAGTTTGGGGATTGGTTATTTGTCCCCCTTGCCATCTGGCTTCCCCCCCAAGTAATCCACTTTCTTTTTGTGTGTATGGCCCTTCATCTTGTACACACCTGGCGCATAAACCCGGAAAGAGACAGAGCAATATCCTTGTCACAAGGGAGTTCTCTCAGTAGTTCCAGGCAGAGGTAGAGCTGTTACCCCTTCCAATGCCAGAGGGGTACGCAACGCATTGCAGAGCAATGTGTTACATACTACTTTGGCACTCAAAGGGTTAATGTAAAGACTCCTCTAAAATGAATATAAGCACAGTCACAAAACTAATGCTGTAAACTCTGTATGGGTATTTTGCAGTAGAGGTGAAAGATTATTTTAATGTAGATTATACTAATCTTCATAGAACAAATTGTCTACATAGAAAACCTGAAGACTTGCATCTGTTTTCAGATTAGCTTGTTGCCCTCTAAGGTATTACAGCCTGAGAGGTCTAAGGTGCATTCCTTTGCATTGTGTTAGATACCACACTTGCATCTGAACCCACCACTTAAATCAGTGTGAATTATTATAAACCTGAATGTGTACACATCCAAATGCAAAAAAAAAGGCCTATTTACTGCTTTACTTATTAATACACAGTATAAACTTGTATGCTCCCTTTTGAAAGAAATGCATCTAATCTTCCCTTAAATATATCCATTGTATCTGTCATTACCATGTTCTTGGGCAAAATAATTCCACAATTTAACAGACAGGGTGGATCTTTGATCTTGGATTCCGGAGACCCACCTGACATTGGGTCACTATATGCCGTTGTGGGCTAGTCTATAGTGGTAATGAACACCAGACTGTTGGGATGTAGGGACAACTTTTGACCCCCAGGTGGCATATGGCCTCTGGTCCAACCGTGTGAGTCAGTTGTTGACCAGTGTGCTGGAGCTTTGGGGTAATTCTTCTGTCTCTCCAGCATTAGTCCCAGTCACTTATCAGCTTTCTGGTTTGGTTTCAGTCCGTCAATGCAATGGCGGTGTCTTATGTCAACCTCCAAGGTGGGTACAGAAACACAACCTTATGGTTCAAGGTCTATCTCATTTTCTCTTGGGGAGAAGCTCATGTTAATGCTCTCAGCCTTTCACATTCTTGGGTGTACAGTATATTGGTAGACTACCTCAGACGTCAATGTCTGAATCCCGGCGATGAGAGCTGAAGCAGTCCATTTTCTACTCCATAGCTCACAAGTGTTGTCTGTCAGTTGTAGACCTGATGACTCCCCTGATGTACCACAAAGTTCTTCAGTTTTGCTCCAGGTTCTGTGATCCCCATGCCTTCTGAAATATGTACAACGCTCCCCCTGATTCGCAGGGTATTAAAGGGACAGTAATGTCCCATAAAAAACTATTCTTGCTTTGCAGACGTTTAAAAAATAAACTATTTGGCACCAATTCTATGTCTCAAACCTTTATGGTTTGAGAGATATTAGCCGCTAAAGTTCCCTCTCTCCTGCTGTCAGCTGTAAAACTGACAGCAGGAGATTCGAGTTGGAGATTAGTCGTGCAACTTGAGGAGGCTCTTCAGCAGAGCTGAAATCACTTTATTTAAAAAGAACTACTTCATGGGAACGGTCTACAAAGTGTACTTGTAAACCAGGCACACTTTGTAGACCTTTCCAACTAAGTAATTATTTCTAAATAACGTAATTTTGGCCCTGCTGCAGTGCCGCAGGTTGGTCCCTGGACAGGGATCTCCTGCTGTCAGCTAGACGCTGACATCAGGAGAAGGGGAGGGGGGTACTTTAGAAGCGAATCTCTCTCAAACCATAAAGGTTTGAGAGATAGGATTGGTGCCAAATAATTTATTTTTTAAATGTCTACAAAACAAGCATATTTTTTTATGGGACATTAGTATCTCTTTAAGAAAAGTCCAGATGGACCTAGTGCACATAATTCTATTTGCTCATTGTTGGACTCACAGAGCATCGTTCTCAGAACGGCTAAATTTATTAGTAGTGGAACCATGGTTTCTCCCTCTTCTTTTGGACCTCTTGTCTCAGGGCCCTTAGGCTCATCCAGATGTGGAGACGTTGGCGTGGATGGTGTGGCTCTTGAAGCAGATATCTTGGGCAGAAGGTGTTTCCCTGAGCCTGTCATGTGACCATGCATCACAGGGTTTGGTCATTGTTCTTCTAGTGGTGTGTGGAAGATGACTGATGTCTGTGTGCTTTTAATCCTTGTTGGTTATGGCCTTTCTTCAGGAAAGCCTCCACAAGGGGCTTCATCTTAGCTCTATCAAAGTACATATCTCGGCCTTGTCAGTCCTTTTTCAGAAGTGTATTGCTTTGTTGTCGGATGCTTAGATGCTTGTGCAAGGGTTGGAATGTGCCTATTACATCTTTAGGGATCCCACTCCTCTATGGGATTTAAATCTGTTCCTTAGAGTACATCAGAACGATCCTTTTGAGCCATTAGGTTCTGTGTCTCTTCGTTGCTTGATTTTGAAGACAGCTTTCCTGCTAGTGATTTTGTCTGTCTTACGTGTGGCCGAATTACAGGCTTTGTTTTGTTGAGCTCACTTCAGAGATCCTACGTCTCCACGGGATTTAAATGTAGCTCTTGGAGTATTTCAGTGGGATCCTTTTGAATCATTAGGTTCCTTGTCTCTTCGTTACTTGATCTTAAAGTCAGATTTCCTTCTAGAGATTCTATGTGGCATGTGACCAAACTACAGGGTTTGTCTTGTAGAGCCCCCTTTCTAATTTTTTCTGATAAGGTGGTTCTGCATGCTCGATTTTGTGTTTCTTTCCAAGGTGGTTTCTGAGGAGATTGTTCTTCCTTCTCTTTGTCCTCCTCCATCTATTAGATGAGAACAGGAGCTTCACTGTATAGGTATAGTTAGATCTCTTAAATACTAAGTTCATAACACTGAACCTTGCTTGCTTGCCTGCAGAAGAAGCTGGAATACTTCAATAACTTGGATTTATTCAGCATAATACAACTATTCCTTTGCCAATTGCTATATTAGTAATGTATTGGGGGGCAATATTATGAAGCTGAAAGTTCCGCTTTAAAGGCTTAGTAATGCCTAAAATAAAGTTGATGCTATATGTTAGATTTTACAAAAATAATGTATTTGTAAAAAAAATTCTATTTCTCAAACCTTTATGGTTTGAGAGATATCCTCCGCTAAAGATCCCCTTCTCCTGATGTCAGCTGTAAAGCTGGCAGAAGGAGATCTGTGTCGGCCGAAACAAGGAGGCTCTTCAGCAGAGACGCAATCGCGCGATATAAAAAGAAATACTTCTTTGGAACGATCTAACAAGTGTACTTGCAAACCAGGCACACTTTGTAGACTGTTACAGAGAAGTATTTATTTTTAAATCACGCTATTGTGGCTGTGCTGAAGAGCCGCCTGTCAGTCCCTGGACCAGGAACCTCCTGCTGTCATCTTACAGATGATGTCAGGAGAAGGGGAGTGAGAAGGGGAACTTTAATGGAGGATATCTCTCAAACCATAAAGGTTTGAGAGAGAGGACTTTTTCCAAATATGTTATTTTTGTAAAATATAACCTATAGCATCAACTTTGTTATAGGCATTACTAACCCTTTAATGTGAAGAGTAGGTAATGGTGAACACTTACTATTAGTACCCATTTGTCTGAGATGGATTCCTCCATTGTGACATAAAATATTGGAGTCTTCCCCCTGTTGGAAGGATTCAAGGGAAGATCCATGTGCCCACCTTCAAGCAGAAGGAGACTTAGAAGCCCCTGACTTGGTGGGAGGCCTCTTTGCATGATGACTGATCTTGGGTCTGCCAGAGTAAAGAAAAGATGTGGAAGATAAATTGGTCTGACTTGAAAAGACACCTTTGTAATGTCTGGAAACCCAACATGTGTGTATTTTCTAGAGTAATCTGGGCATCTGTTTTGAGGAAGCAAGGTGCTTTTCCCATAGTGTCGACATCCAGACATGGGATGTGGTAAACATTTTTATTTTCTGATATCAATAAATACATTTGGTTTTAAAATTGTCCCTCTTATACCGTTTTGTGAGTGGTGCAGTCATCTTTGTTTGGATGTCGACATTATGTAGAGGTTAGAGGAAGCCTTTAACTTGCACTCTGAATCTGTGGATCAGAGTTCAGAGCCCAATTTTGAACGTTTTGGAACCGGGGTGTGTTCCTTGTAGTACCTGATTTAGAATTTTCCAGCTTTGCCCATTATCTCAGGAGCAAAAACCAATTGAACATGGCAGGCGGTATCTTGTTCTTCTGAGGAAGCAAGGATACCGCTGAGATTAATCAGATAACAGACACTCTGATCTGAGGTTTGAAGTAAGTTACTGTGTAAAAAGTAAACATAATAACGTGCATTACAACGGCATATTAAAGGGATAGTAATGTTTCGCAATAAAAGCTGCTCCAATTAATCTTTGTAGTATTTGGGTCGTGGAGAGTGTTATTTTAATAATGTCAGAGTTGTAGTTCAAGAGTAATTGAATGATAAAGTATCCCTCTCCCACCCCTTTTACTGATGTAACACTGATCACCTCAGAGCAACAAGACTGTTCTGATGGATCGCAGAGAGGGACAATCTTCAGTGAGCATAAGGAAAAACCTATCAAGGGGGGCAGGGTTTTCCTTATGCTGACAGTAAGAGGATTGTCCCTTGCTGTGAGCTGTCTGGTCGGTCAGGCAACCAGATTCCATATCTGAGGGGAGGCGGCTTTCACTAGGTAAAAGGGGCTGGAGGGGGATACTTTATAATTCAGTTACTCTTGAACTACAGGTCTGACGGTATTGAAATAATGCTCTCCATGGCCCAAATACTATGAAGATTAATTGGAGCTGCTGTTTTTGTGAAACATTACTTTCACTGTCGTCCAATACAGGTCACTGGTACTCTGGGGAGGCGTAAGTCCCCTTTAATAGGCAGGAACAACTATGCAAATGATTTGCAAGGGGCGGAGCCTCCCCTCTCACTTAAGCCACCTTCTGGCCAGAGCCACTTAGATTGATTTGTTCCTGGGTGCTATGCACACCAGGTAGAGAACATCTATGCTTTCAACTTAGTCATTTGTTATTTTTTTTATTCAATATGGAATACCACCATTAGGAGGGTGACCATGGCTGTGAATGCCCTCACCCGAAGTGGCTAGTGCAGCTCCCAGGGATTTCTGTGGACCTTATGCCCTGAAGAGGGGACAGCTTGAGTTAAGCAGCTTCCCAGCTGGGGAATTTGCCTCTGGGTTATTCCTCCTCTATCATGGTCACCTGAAGACAGAAGTCCTGCAAGAGAGGTGAGTCACCCATTGAGTGCTGAAGGTCCACTTGTCCCCACAGTGTCCCTTTGCTGGGCTTGTATTTGGGAGTTTGCAATGCACTCCAGCACTCATAGGGTGTTTTTATTTGCATTTCAATGTTTAATGCAATTTCTGTGGTATTCTCTGGGTTTTGGAGCTTTGGGTATTAGTTTACTTATGTTTCTTATGTGTTTTATACTTGTTTGGGCTATTTTTAATGTTTTATTAAATTTCCCGCTCAAACGCTATGGCTCCTTTACTCTCTATGGGAATTCACAGTGTGGGACATATCTCTGGAACCGCTTGTCTCAGCAACTTCAGAGAGGGCTCATTTTAATGCTAGGCTCCTGCTCTATCATCCGGAATGTGTTTTATTTATGTGGGGTGTTCAGGGGGGCTTCGGGCACTGTTTGGGGTACTTGTAAAGGGAAAACTACATTTCCCATGAGCGCCTGGTTCGCTCTCGTTTCTGATTGGCTGTCATATCGGCCGCCATTTTGTGGAACTTTTCCTAAGCGAGTACACTACGCAGGGACCGAGCCTTCTCTCTCCTCAACAGATTAACCCTTCGCTGGCCAGATAAGTCCGAATTTAGACATTTCTGGGGTGAAACTTTAATCCTTTGCACTTTTTCTGGGTGATAGTGTCATTAGTGGGGTATATTGACGCTGTGAGCATGTCTACTTCACTGGAGCTAGGGGCTAGACCCAAGTCTAAGGAGGATGGGGGGTCTGCTACCCCCATGGCGTTTTGCTCCTCTTGCCACATTGGGCTGTCTAGCGATAATGTGGGGGATCTATGCCCTAATTGTACTGGTCAAGATAGCAACCCTGGGCCTCCCAGCTACGCTATTGAGCCATCTTGGGTGAGGGAGTTTAAATCTGCCACTAGGGATCTCAGATCCGCTCTTCAACTCTTTCCCTCTCAGGTACAGGGGGCTCTCCAGGTCTGGCAGACCCCCTCTACCATCAGGACCTCCCTGCCTAAGCCACAGGGGGCTCCTGATGTGACTGATTCTTCTGAGGAAGAACTCTTGCAGGATTCTGATGCTGAGGAACGGACTGTTATTGAATCTACCAGGTCCATTGGGGACCCCTATGAATGTGGCCCTGAAGTTTCGGCTGAGGGTCTGATTAGAGCTGTTCTGAATACGCTCAACCTTCCTCTGACTCAGGAATCCACTTATGATCCTACTGATGTTTTTCAGAAGAAGCCATCTAAGCCTGTTGTTTGTTTTCCAACTAATCCTACTCTTGCCCGTCTAGTCTCTGAGGCATGGAAGAATCCTGATAGATCATCCTCTGTCTCTAAAAAGTTTGCTAAGCTGTACCCTTTTCCTGAGACTGAGCTGGCTAAATGGGTGCATCCTCCCAAGGTGGATGCCCCTGTTTCCAGGCTATCCAAGTCTACCGCTTTGGCTGTATCTGATGCCTCTGCCCTGCAGGATTGGACGGATAAGAAACTGGAACTTTCTCTTAAGTCCATTTTTGCCTCTATTGGCACTGCCATGCGTCCAACCTTTGCAGTGGCGTGGGTTAACAGGGCTGTCGCGGCCTGGACTGAACGACTGACTGAAGCAGTTCGCCAGGATGCACCAGTGTCTGAACAGTTGCAGCTTCTTGCTAATATTACTGAAGCTCAGAATTATGTTGCTGACGCTGCTTTTGATGCTGTGCGCATGATGGCGAGGGCCTCCACTTCTTCTGTGGTGGCTAGACGCGCTCTTTGGCTGAAAATTTGGTCTGCTGATACAGCCTCTAAGAAAGCCTTGCTTTCCTTGCCCTTTCAGGGGAATTTGCTTTTTGGGTCTGAACTCAAAGAAATGATCAGTGAGGCTACTGGCGGTAAAAGTACTCTTCTACCCCCAGTCTTTAAGAAAAAGTTTCCAGCCAAACGCAATCGGTCCTTTCGTTCCTTTCAGACTGAGACACGCTCCTCGGCCCAAACGGGTCCTCCCACTACGCGCTCCTCCTCCAAGCCCAAACAGTCCTGGAAGCCCAAAGTTGCCCCCAAGGCCAAGACTGCTTCGGCATGACTCGCCGAACCCGGGTCCGCATCCGGCTGTAGGCGGTCGTCTCCGCATCTTTCGCCGGACTTGGGAGGAGTCAGTGGCGGACCCATGGGTTCTTCAGGTGGTGTCAGAGGGATACAGGATCCCTTTCTCTTCCCTTCCTCCTTTTCGGTTCCATTTTACTTGTCCTTCTCAGGAACCCACAAAAAGGCGTCTGTTCGACGACGCTATTCAGGATCTCTTGGACAAGAGGTCCTGGAGGCGGTTCCTCAAGGGGACACAGGTTCAGGATTTTTTTCCAACCTGTTTGTGGTAGCCAAAAAGGACGGAGGAGCTCGTCCCATTTTGGATCTCAAAGATCTCAATGCCTATGTGGCGACTTCCCACTTCCGCCAGGAGTCCCTGCGTTCTGTGATTGCAGCAATGTCTCCAGGGGAGTTTCTTGCCTCCCTGGACCTTCAGGATGCTTATCTTCACATCCCTATTCATCCAGAGAGCAGGCGGTATCTCAGGATTGCCTGCCACAGGGGACACTTTCAGTTTGCAGCGCTCCCCTTTGGGCTGACTTCAGCCCCTCAGGTCTTCCAGAGGGTGTTAGGCTCCTTGATAGCGGTGCTCCATCAGGATGGGATCAGAGTGACCCCCTACATGGACGATCTCCTACTGAAGGCCTCCTCAGCGGAGCTTCTCCGTCAGCAATTACAGATGTGCATGCACACCCTGAACCGTCATGGCTGGATCCTGAATCTGGACAAGTCGGACTTGATTCCATCTCAGAGGCTTCTGTTCCTGGGTCTCCTGTTCGACACTCGCCAATGCATGGTGTTTCTTCCAGAGGACGTGTCTCACCAGATAGCTGTCAGAGTGGCTGGGATTCTGGACATGGACGAAATTCCAGTACCGAAGTTGTCGTCTTTAGTGGGGAAGTTCATTTCCACGATCGAAGCAGTCCCATTTGCCATGGCCCACTCCAGGGAACTTCAGAGATTTGTGATCCAGACGTGCAAGAATCATCCAGATCATCAACATCTGTCTGTTTCTCTTCCTCCTCATGTCGAGTTGAGTCTGCACTGGTGGTTCGATCTCTCTCATCTCCTGAAAGGGAGATCCTTTCTAGTTCCTCATTGGACCACAGTCACAACGGATGCCAGTCTTCGGGGCTGGGGTGCAGTCTGGGGTCACTTCAGTGCTCAGGGGAAATGGGGTCTGGAGGAATCCATGCTCTCCATCAATGTTCTGGAACTTCGAGCTGTCCGGCTTGCCCTGAGGCACTGGGAGTCTCAATTGACCGGTCTTCCGATCAGAGTGGAGTCCGACAACGCCACGGCGGTGGCTTACATCAACAGGCAAGGCGGCACAAGAAGCGGTTCCTCCTGGTGGGAGGTCAAGGATATTTTGTCTTGGGCAGAAGATCACGTGCCTGTCATATCTGCAGTTCATATTCCAGGCGTGGACAACGTCATGGCAGACTTCCTCAGTCGTCACACCGTCGACAGCGGAGAATGGGCTCTTCATCCAGAGGTGTTTCACATGCTCACTCAGCGGTGGGGGATGCCTGTGGTGGACCTGATGGCTACCAGACACAACAGGAAGGTTCCGGTGTTTTGCTCCCGGTTGAGGGACTCCCTTGCTCTAGCAGTGGATGCCTTGTCGATCCCTTGGGACGTCTCCCTGGCTTACATCTTCCCCCCTCTTCCTCTATTGGTCAGAGTTATCCAGAAGTTGAAGAGGGAGCGTTGTCCTATCATCCTGATCGCTCCAAACTGGCCTCGCCAGTCCTGGTATCCGGAGTTGATGGCCATGTCAGTGACGGATCCGATTCCGCTTCCTGCCCGTCCGGACCTACTTCTTCAGGGGTATCTGTGGAAGGAGGGTGTTCACTCTCTCCATTTGATGGCATGGCGGTTGAATCCTCGATTCTAGCAAAGAAAGGATTTTCTCCTTCTGTGGTGTCGACTATGCTCAGTGCTCCTAAGCCTGTGTCTTCCAAGATCTATCATCGCATATGGTCAACTTTTGTGACATGGTGTTCTGATAAGAAGTTATCCCTTGAATTCCATCTTCCCACTGTCCTGGCCTTCTTGCAGGACGGTGTGGATAAGGGGCTCAGTCTGAGTTCCCTCAAAGTTCAGACTTCTGCCTTATCTGTGTTTTTCCAGGAAAGGATTGCTATCCTTCCTGATGTGAAAGTTTTCTTCCAAGGTGTGACTCATGTTCGACCTGCCTTCAAGAGTCCTGCTCCCCAGTGGGACCTCAATTTGGTGCTGGGAGTTCTCCAGTGGCCACCGTTTGAATCCTTGGCTTCCATTCCATTACGTCTCTTGACTTGGAAGATGGCCTTCCTTTTGGCTGTTGTTTCAGTGCGCCGGGTAGCAGAGTTACAGGCTTTGTCTTGTAAACCTCCTTACCTGGTGTTCCACAAGGATAAGGCTGTACTTCGCACTACCAAGGAATTCTTACCCAAGGTTGTGTCCGAGTTTCACATAAATCAGGAGATTGTGGTTCCCTCTTTCTGCCCTAATCCTTCATCTGACAAGGAAAGAGATCTCCATCTGTTGGATGTGGTGCGTTGCCTCAAGTTTTATGTTCATCGCACCGAGTCTATCAGGAAGTCTGACGCTCTATTCGTCATTCCTGAGGGGCCTAGGGCAGGGAGACCGGCTTCCAAAGTTACCATTGCCTCTTGGATTAAGGCTACTATCCGTGAAGCCTATAAGTTGAGGAATAAGCATGTTCCCTTCCGGGTGACTGCCCATTCCACCAGATCTATTGGGGCCTCTTGGGCCTACAAGAATCAAGCTTCTGCTGATCAACTGTGCAGAGCGGTCCTCTGTGCACACTTTTTCTAAGCACTATCGAGTTGATGTACTGGCTTCGGCTGATGCCAGTTTTGGAAGGAAGGTCCTGGAGGCAGTCTTGCCTGTGTAGGTCTTCCGCTCTGTGATCCTTAGTGCTTCCTTACTGTTGAGCCCTGTTGGCTCTGGTTTCGTGTGCTGTGTTAGTTCAGGGATTGTTCCCTTGGTTGGTGTCCGTTGACACTTACAGTTTGGGCTATGTGATTAACTGGGTCATAGCAGTTCCAGTGACTTGGGCCTTGCGCCTGGTCCTTGCCTTACTTCCCGCCTCTGGATCAGCTCAATGTTTGTACATCCCAGAGTACCAGTGACCTGTATTGGACGACAGTGAAAATAGGATTTTAGTCTTACCTGTTAAATCCTTTTCACTTAGTCCATACAGGTCACTGGTCTCCCACCCTGTCAAGGGACCAGTCTTGGCTCTCCTGTGGCATTCAGTGGGAGACCGTCAGGGCATGCTCACAGGAGTCTTTCTTTTTGCTTACCTGTGGTCAGTTTTTAGGGTCTCAAATCAATCTAAGTGGCTCTGGCCAGAAGGTGGCTTAAGTGAGAGGGGAGGCTCCGCCCCTTGCAAATCATTTGCATAGTTGTTCCTGCCTATTAAAGGGGACTTACGCCTCCCCAGAGTACCAGTGACCTGTATGGACTAAGTGAAAAGGATTTAACAGGTAAGACTAAAATCCTATTTTCACTGTCGTCCAATACAGGTCACTGGTACTTCTGGGAGGCGATTCGCCCCTTTAATAGGCAGGAACAATTATGCAAATGATTGCAGGGGGCGGAGCCTCCCCTCCTACTTAAGCCACCTTCAGGCCAGAGCCACTAGATTGATTTGTTCCTGGGTGCTATGCACACCAGGTAGAGAACATCTATGCATTCAACTTAGTATTTTGTTATTTTTTTATTCAAATATGGAATACCACCATTAGGAGGGTGACCATGGCTGTGAATTGCCCTCTTTAAAGTGGCTGGTGCAGCTTCCAGGGATTTTCTGTGGACCTTATGCCCTGAAGAGGGAACAGCTTGAGTTAAGCAGCTTCCCTACTGGGGAATTTACCTCTGGTTTATTCCTTCCTCATCAGGACAGAAGTCCTGCAGGAAAGGTGAGTCACCCATTGAGTGCTGAAGGTCCACTTGTCCCCACAGTGTCCCTTTGCTGGGCTTGTATTTGGGAGTTTGCTTTGCACTCCAGCACTCATAGGGTGTTTTTATTGCATTCAATGTTTTAATGCAGTTTCTGTGGTATTCTCTGGGTTTGGAGCCTTAAATAGTGTTTATTTATGTGTTTAATGTATGTTTGGGCACTTTTTAATGTTTTGTTAAACTTTATTAAAATTGGTGTTCAGCGCCTTTAAGCGCGGCTTTCCCGCTCAGACGCTATGGCTCCTTTACTCTCTATGAGATTTCACAGTGTGGGACGTATCTCTGGAACCGCTTGTCACAGCAACTCCAGAGATGGCTCATTTTACTGCTAGGCTCTTGCTCTATCATCCGGTATATGTTTTATTAGTGTGGGGCGTTCAGGGGGGCTTCGGGCACTGTTTGGGGTACTTGTATGGGGAAAACTATATTTCCCATGAGCGCCCGGTTCGCGCTCGTTTCTGATTGGCTATCCTGACGGCCACCATTTTGTGGAGCTCTTCCTCAGCGAGTACACTACACAGGGACCGAGCCTTCTCTCCCTTCAACAGATTAACCCTTCGCTGGCCACATAAGTCCGAATTTAGGCATTTCTGGGGTGAAACTTTAATCTTCCACAATTTTTCTGGGTGATAGAGTTTAAAGTGGAGTATATTGACGCTGTGAGCATGTCTACTTCACTGGAGCTAGGGGCTAGACCCAAGTCAAAGGAGGATGGGGGGTCCGCTCCCCCCATGGCGTTTTGCTCCTCTTGTCACATTGGGCTATCTAGCGATAATGTGGGGGATCTATGCCCTAACTGCACTGGTCAAGATAGCAACCCTGGGCTTCCCAGCCATGCTATTGAGCCATCTTGGGTGAGGGAGTTTAAAACTGCCACTAGGGATCTCAGATCCACTCTTCAACTCTTTCCCTCTCAGGTACAGGGGGCTCTCCAGGTCTGGCAGACCCCTGCTACAATCAGGACCTCCCTGCCTAAGCCACAGGGTGCTCCTGATGTGTCTGATTCTTCTGAGGAAGAACTCTTGCAGGATTCTGATGCTGAGGAACGCACTGTTATTGAGTCTAACAGGTCCATTGGGGACCCCTATGAATGTGACCCTGAAGTCTCGGCTGAGGGTCTGATTAGAGCTGTACTGAATACGCTCAACCTTCCTCTGATTCAGGAATCCACTTATGATCCTACTGACGTTTTTCAAAAGAAACCATCTAAGCCTGTTGTTTGTTTCCCAACTAACCCTACTCTTGCCCGTCTAGTCTCTGAGGCATGGAAAAATCCTGATAGATCCTCCTCTGTCTCCAAAAAGTTTGCTAAACTGTACCCCTTTCCTGAGACTGAGCTGGCAAAATGGGTTCATCCCCCCAAGGTGGATGCTCCTGTTTCCAGGCTATCCAAGTCTACCGCTTTGGCTGTCTCTGATGCCTCTGCCCTGCAGGATTGGACGGATAAAAAGCTAGAGCTTTCTCTTAAGTCTATTTTTGCCTCCATTGGCACTGCCATGCGTCCAACCTTTGCAGTGGCGTGGGTTAATAGAGCCATTGCGGCCTGGACTGAACGACTGACTGAAGCAGTTCGCCAGGATGCACCAGTATCTGAACAGTTGCAGCTTCTTGCTAATATCACTGAAGCTCAGAATTATGTTGCTGACGCTGCCTTTGATGCTGTGCGCATGATGGCGAGGACCTCCACTGCTTCTGTGGTGGCTAGACGTGCCCTTTGGCTGAAAATTTGGTCTGCTGATACAGCCTCTAAGAAAGCCTTGCTTTCCTTGCCCTTTCAGGGGAATTTGCTATTTGGGTCTGAACTCAAAGAAATGATCAGTGAGGCTACTGGCGGTAAAAGTACTCTTCTACCCTCAGTCTTTAAGAAAAAGTTTCCAGCCAAACGCAATCGGTCCTTTCGTTCCTTTCAGACTGAGACACGCTCCTCGGCCCAAACGGGTCCTCCCGCTACGCGCTCCTCCTCCAAGCCCAAACAGTCCTGGAAGCCCAAAGTGGCCCCCAAGGCCAAGACCTCCAAGACTGCTTCGGCATGACTCGCCGAACCCGGGTCCGCATCCGGCTGTAGGTGGACGTCTCCGCATCTTTCGCCGGACTTGGGAGGAGTCAGTGGCGGACCCATGGGTTCTTCAGGTGGTGTCAGAGGGATACAGGATCCCTTTCTCCTCCCTTCCTCCTTTTCGGTTCCATTTTACTCGTCCTTCTCAGGAACCCACAAAAAGACGTCTGTTCGACGACGCTATTCAGGATCTCTTGGACAAAGAGGTTCTGGAAGTGGTTCCTCCGGAGGACACAGGTTCAGGATTTTATTCCAACCTGTTTGTGGTGGCCAAAAAGGACGGAGGGGCTCGTCCTATTTTGGATCTCAATGCCTATGTGGTGACTTCCCACTTCCGCCAGGAGTCCCTGCGCTCTGTGATTGCAGCTATGTCTCCAGGGGAGTTCCTTGCCTCCCTGGACCTTCAGGATGCTTATCTTCACATCCCTATTCATCCAGAGAGCAGGCGGTATCTCCGGATTGCCTGCCACAGGGGACACTTTCAGTTTTCAGCTCCTCCCTTTGGGCTGACTTCAGCTCCTCAGGTCTTCCAGAGAGTGTTGGGCTCCTTGATAGCTGTGCTTCATCAGGACGGGGTCAGGGTGACCCCCTACATGGATGATCTCCTCCTCAAAGCTTCCTCGGCGGAGCTTCTTCTCCAGCAATTGCAGAAGTGTATCCACACTCTGAACCGCCATGGCTGGATCCTGAATCTGGACAAGTCGGACTTGGTCCCATCTCAGAGGCTTCTATTCCTGGGTCTCCTGTTCGACACTCGCCAATGCATGGTGTTTCTGCCGGAGGATGTGGTTCATCAGATAGCCATCCGTGTGGCGGGGATTCTGGAACTGGACTTAGTGCCGGTAACGAAGTTGTCGTCCCTGGTGGGGAAGTTCATTTCCACGATCGAAGCGGTACCTTTTGCCATGGCCCACTCCAGGGAACTTCAGAGATTTGTGATCCAGACGTGCAAGAATCATCCAGATCATCAGCATCTGTCAGTCTCTCTACCTCCTCATGTGGAATCGAGTCTGCACTGGTGGTTGGATCTCTCCCATCTCCTGAAAGGGAGATCCTTTCTAGTTCCTTGTTGGACCACGATCACAACGGATGCCAGCCTTCGGGGCTGGGGTGCTGTGTTGGGTCACTTCAGTGCTCAGGGGAAATGGGGTCTGGAGGAATCTCTTCTCTCCATCAATGTTCTGGAACTACGTGCTGTCCGGCTTGCCCTGAGACACTGGGAATCTCAACTGACTGGTCTTCCGATCAGAGTGGAATCCGACAACGCCACTGCGGTGGCTTACATCAACAGGCAAGGCGGCACAAGAAGCGGCACCGCCTGGTTGGAGGTCAAGCATATTTTGTCTTGGGCAGAAGATCACGTGCCTGTCATTTCTGCTGTTCATATTCCAGGCGTGGACAACGTCATGGCGGACTTCCTCAGTCGTCATACTGTCGACAGCGGAGAATGGGCTCTTCATCCAGAGGTGTTTCACTTGCTCACCCAGAGGTGGACCTGATGGCCTCCAGGCACAACAGGAAGGTTCCGGTGTTTTGCTCCCGGCGGAGGGACTCCCTTGCTCTGGCAGTGGATGCCTTATCGATTCCTTGGGATTTTTCTCTGGCTTACATCTTCCCTCCTCTTCCTTTATTGATCAGAGTCATCTAGAAACTGAAGCGAGAGCGTTGTCCTGTTATCCTGATCGCTCCAAACTGGCCTCGCCAGTCCTGGTTTCCGGAGTTGATGGCCATGTCAGTGGCGGATCCGTTCCCACTTCCTGCCTGTCCGGACCTGCTCCTTCAGGGTTATCTATGGAAGGAGGATGTCCACTCTCTCCATTTGATGGCATGGCGGTTGAATCCTCGTTTCTAGCGAAGAAAGGATTTTCTCCTTCTGTGGTGTCGACTATGCTCAGTGCTCGTAAGCCTGTGTCTTCCAAGATCTATCATCGCATCTGGTCAACCTTCGTGGCGTGGTGCTCTGAGAAGAAATTATCCCTTGATTTTCATCTTCCCACTGTCCTAGCCTTCTTGCAGGACGGGGTGGATAAGGGACTCAGTTTGAGTTCCCTCAAAGTTCAGACTTCTGCCTTGTCTGTGTTTTTCCAGGAAAGGATTGCTATCCTTCCTAATGTGAAAGTTTTCTTCCAGGGTGTGACTCATGTTCGACCTGCCTTCAAGAGTCCTGCTCCCCAGTGGGACCTCAATTTGGTGCTGGGAGTTCTCCAGCGACCCCCGTTTGAATCCTTGGCTTCCATTCCATTACGTCTCTTGACTTGGAAGATGGCCTTCCTTTTGGCTATTGTTTCGGTTCGCCGGGTAGCAGAGTTACAAGCTCTGTCTTGTAAACCTCCTTACCTGGTGTTCCACAAGGATAAGGCTGTGCTTCGCACTACCAAGGAATTCTTACCCAAGGTTGTATCCGAGTTTCACATCAATCAGGAGATTGTGGTTCCCTCTTTCTGTCCTAATCCTTCATCTGACAAGGAACGAGATCTCCATTTGTTGGATGTGGTGCGTTGTCTCAAGTTTTATGTTCATCGCACCGAGTCTATCAGGAAGTCTGACGCTCTATTCGTCATTCCTGAGGGGCCTAGGGCAGGGAGACCGGCTTCCAAAGTTACCATTGCCTCTTGGATTAAGGCTACTATCCGTGAAGCCTATAAGTTGCGGAATAAGCACGTTCCCTTCCGGGTGACTGCCCATTCCACCAGATCTATTGGGGCCTCTTGGGCCTACAAGAATCAGGCATCTGCTGATCAACTGTGCAGAGCGGCCACTTGGTCCTCTGTGCACACTTTTTCTAAGCACTATCGAGTTGATGTACTGGCTTCGGCTGATGCCAGTTTTGGAAGGAAGGTCCTGGAGGCAGTTTTGCCTGTGTAGGTCTTCCGCTCTGTGATCCTTAGTGCTTCCTTACTGTTGAGCCCTGTTGGCTCTAGTTCCATGTTCTGTGTTAGTTCAGGGATTGTTTCCTTGATTGGTGTCCGTTGACACTTACAGTTTGGGCTATGTAATTAACTGGTTCATAGCAGTTTTAATGACTTGGGCCTTGTTCTGGTCCTCGCCTTTTTCCCACCTCTGGATCAGCTCAATGTTTGTACATCCCAGTAGTACCAGTGACCTGTATTGGACGACAGTGAAAATAGGATTTTAGTCTTACCTGTTAAATCCTTTTCACTTAGTCCATACAGGTCACTGGTCTCCCACCCTGTCGAGGGACCAGACCTGGCTCTCCTGTGGCATTCAGTGGGAGACCTTTGGGGCATGCTCACAGGAGTCTTTCTTCTTGCTTACCTGGGGTCAGTTTTAGGGTCTCAAATCAATCTAGTGGCTCTGGCCTGAAGGTGGCTTAAGTAGGAGGGGAGGCTCCGCCCCCCGCAATCATTTGCATAATTGTTCCTGCCTATTAAAGGGGCGAATCGCCTCCTAGAAGTACCAGTGACCTGTATGGACTAAGTGAAAAGGATTTAACAGGTAAGACTAAAATCCTATTATCCCTTTAAATGCATTGCAGCCGTTGCCTTTTGCTTTCAGAAATTAAAAACATGCACAGTACTTCATGAAGAGTAACTAGTAAAAGTGGGCCCAAACCACATAAACCTGTAGATAATCACAGTAAACAATGCATAAGACAATGGTGGAACTGGTCTTGTTTTGACTTCTATTCACTTTGACCTTAAATGGAAAAATGTCTAAATGCACTGCAACTGCTACTGTCTTAAAGGGATAGTAATACTTAAAATGTAAAAAAAAATATGTTGTAGGGTTTATCCCCCTGAGTAAAACAAGAGTACTCCCACTGCTGAGAGGTCTTTCATTCAAAAGTTATTAATTTTCAAAGTTGAATTTTTTAGGTGCAATATCACAGTGGCCTGAAATAGTACAGTGGCGCTGTTGCTACACGATCCTATGGACAACTCTGGTCAGTTGACCATAAATCTCCATAGGATGGTGTAGCAACAGCGCCACTGTACAATTTCAGGCCACTGTGATATTGCACCTAAAAAATTCAACTTTGAAAATTAATAACTTTTGAATTAAAGACCTGTCAGCAGTGGGAGTACTCTTGTTTTACTCAGGGGGATAAACCCTACAACATATTTTTTTTTACATTTTAAGTATTACTATCCCTTTAACTCCATCCATAGTAGTACACAGTGTGATAACTGAAGGGGGAATTCAGATTCTCTGTCCTGCAGCTCTACTAAGGAATGAGTAATCAAAAGGACTGGGTCATAGTTTTCCCTAGGAAACCCTCCGTCTACACCAGGAACTGATCCTCTGCTTCTCAGCCACTAAGGGACTGAGAGTGTGGAATAGGACATGACAATCTTGGAAACCCTCTGACTAAGCCAGGGCTTTCCATGTAGATAAAAAAAAAATTACATTATATTCTTTCAGAAAAAAAAGAATAGCTGATACTCCTGAGAACACTCAAAATGAAACTAGCTGGCTGTTGGGTGGACTGTATTATAGGGCAGAATGTGGGAGGAGTTTTATCACTGAGTGCCCTGCCTCCTGCAGGAGGTCTCAATACTCCACTGGTCCCTGCATCCTTCAACTGACGCTTGAAGAAGCAAGTTAATCATATGCTTGCTATAAGGATTTGAGGGTATGCAAAGTATTGTTTTACAGCACACCCCTCTGGCCGTTAAAGTGGAACTGTCACATTCCAACTAGCCCTCCGCCCACCAAATTAAGGTAGGAAGAGTGAAAGCACTGCCATCTTGCTTACACTTGGAATGATTGGCAGAAATCTCCCTTCACCCACTAACCCTAAGCCTGCCCCCTGTGTTTCTACACTGGTGGCCGTGCGCTGGGCTCTACTGCTGCAATGGTAAACCGATAAACCCTGCTCTGAATGTTGTTACTGGCTCAAAAAAAAGCATGGGTATACAAGTTTGGGATCTCCGCAGTCCCTTCTTTGTCTGATTATAGTAGGAATTGTAGTCCTACAAGAACTAGATGTTCACACACTATCCATCACTTCTTAACCTTTTGAGTGCCAGAGGGGTATGCTTGTGTACCTCTGGCATTCAAAGGGTTGACAAATAGATACTATCCCTACTGAAGATTCATCTTACAATTTTCCTGCTAGTGATTTATTTTTTGCAGTGCAATGAGACATCTTGATACTTCCCCATAACAATGAGGTAAGATTAACCACTTGAGGACTAGTGGGGTCTACAGTGCATTGCTTTGCATACCCCTACGGTTCTCAAGAGGTTAAATAGAACCTAATAAAACGGATGGAAAACATCAGATGCGGAACTCTAGACTCTTCTCCAGTTGTTGGCATATGAATGTAACTGCAGTGTGATGTTGATGTCACCCGCAATTAATGGATATAGTAAGTTATTTAATATTAAAAGTTAATATTAATAGCTGTTACTGAATATTAACCCTTTTGTGCTCCAGCCTGGCATGCAAAGGGTTAAAAAGGTCTGAAGTGGTTAGTGTTCCTCCCGACCTCTTATCCTTGAAGATCTGGGGAGGGAGGTGATTTTATAAACAGGAGAAGAAAAGGGGACGTCACTCAGAAAGAGCAACCGGTGATGTCACTGGGTACATTTTAAAAGCCTCCATCTCTTAAACTATTGTGATTTAAAAAAATAAAACATTTGCACAACATAGACATTTTTAATAGTTAAATCAAATGATATAAGATGTCTTCATGGTGAAAGAACCTCTTTTAAAGAGCTAAGGACCCAAGCTGAGAACATCTTGGGTTTAATAAAGTCTTTGTTTTAAAGGAACTCTAACACCTAAAACATGAGTTATATACATTTAAATACCTTATTCTTTATGCTAGTATCTATAGAAGTTCTCTATTTTCTGAAGTCTATAAATCTAGGTTTATATATGCTCTAAGGGAGCAACTATTCCTTACTTTTCCAGAGGTCTAAGTACTACAGCAGTATTGAGGCGATTGTCTGTAAAATGGGCTGAAGTAAGATAACAAACGGCATTTCTGCATACAAGAGCAGTGCGCACATATTAAAATAAAACATACTCTCATCCATCATTACAGCTAGCACAAACCATTAATACTGTCTGAACAGGACAATTAACACCTGCATTAAAAGCATGTTTAGGATTATATTTTTAGGGTTGTAACACATTTCACTCTTAACTATCCTAGTGATAGGTAGTTAATAGTTATGCAAACCTGTTTCATTTTTAGGTGTTATGTTCCTTTAAACGCTACTGCATTTAGTGACTGTGGCTCTTCTGTGGTGGTGAAACTAGATTTTTCCATTGCCTTAACCCAGTTGTTGACTGGGAGAATTTGAACGGTATTAGAGACATATATGTTGAGATTTTGTTTGTTAGTTGAAATATGTTAATGTGAAGCTAGAAATTTTAGAATCCCTGCGTTTTTCTCCCTTTAGTTCTGCATCCCCAACTGCTGAAACAAATGCCAGAAGCCCTGCTGTGCCAAGTGAGGATGTCAAGGAAGATGATGAAATCACAGTCTGCCCAGGTTGGTAGCTGAAAAGACCTGTAGATTTTTTGCCTGAATGTGAAACTGATATACTAAGAGGAAGTGGATGAATAGTGAGTTACATCAACTACACATAGGCGACAAACATGAGATAAGTGGTGCTGAAGCTAAGCACCTTTTTGAAAACAATACGGACATTGTGTAAGCACAAAAATAGATCCATGGTTAGCATTACTTTCACTATTGTCCAACAAAGTGAAAGATAGTCCTGGTACTTGAGACGTCGGGACTTATGCATAAAGATGATGTGCAATTCTAGGGCATCTCAACTTTTTCCATTGCAGACCAATACAGATTCATCAAATTCCCATTGACTTAAAAGTGACTTTTCACTCCTTGAATGCTAGGGAAGCCTCCACCAACGCATAGCTTCACACTGCTTTGGTGCTTTGGAGACCTATCTAGCAGCCAAAGGATTAAAGCAACCATTTGACTCAAATGGTTACATGTGTAAGTTTGACTGGTTAAATACAGTCTCACTTGAAAGAAATATATTCATTAAACTCTGAGGACTGGCCACCCTCAAAGTTCAGTTTATTCTTTTAACCCATCACTGCCAGTGGACTTCTTTGTAATCTGCTGGCCAGACACATTTTCATGGTCTTTGCTATCCATCTGTTGAGGCGTGACTTTCACTGGTAACTTTCTAATAATATATGGAAAAGTAATTTTCCATATATAATAAATATATTTTTGTTGTTCATAATTAATTCATCTTTTTCATGGTACTTTATAAAAACTAAATTTCACTGTCGTCCAATACAGGTCACTGGTACTTCTGGGAGGCGATTCGCCCCTTTAATAGGCAGGAACAATTATGCAAATGATTGCAGGGGGCGGAGCCTCCCCTCCTACTTAAGCCACCTTCAGGCCAGAGCCACTAGATTGATTTGTTCCTGGGTGCTGTGCACACCAGGTAGAGAACATCTATGCATTCAACTTAGTATTTTGTTATTTTTATTCAAATATGGAATACCACCATTAGGAGGGTGACCATGGCTGTGAATTGCCCTCTTTTTAAAGTGGCTGGTGCAGCTTCCAGGGATTTTCTGTGGACCTTATGCCCTGAAGAGGGAACAGCTTGAGTGAAGCAGCTTCCCTACTGGGAAATTTACCTCTGGTCTATTCCCACTTCTCATGGTCACCTGAAGACAGAAGTCCTTGCAGGAAAGGTGAGCCACCCATTGAGTGCTGAAGGTCCACTTGTCCCCACAGTGTCCCTTTGCTGGGCTTGTATTTGGGAGTTTGCTTTGCACTCCAGCACTCATAGGGTGTTTTTATTTGCATTTAATGTTTTAATGCAGTTTCTGTGGTATTCTCTGGGTTTGGAGCCTTGAGTAGTGTTTATTTATGTGTTTAATGTATGTTTGGGCACTTTATCATGTTTTGTTAAACTTTGTTAAAAATGGTGTTCCGCGCCTTTAAGCGCGGCTTTTCCCGTTTAGACGCTATGGCTCCTTTACTCTCTATGAGATTTCACAGTCTGGGACATATCTCTGGAACCGCTTGTCACAGCAACTCCAGAGAGGGCTCATTTTAATGCTAAGCTCCTGCTCTATCATCCGGTGTGTGTTTTATTAGTGTGGGATGTTCAGGGGGGCTTCGGGCACTGTTTGGGGTACTTGTATGGGGAAAACTACATTTCCCATGAGCGCCCGGTTCGCGCTCGTTTCTGATTGGCTATCCTGTCGGCCGCCATTTTGTGGAGCTCTTCCTCAGCGAGTACACTACGCAGGGACCGAGCCTTCTCTCCCCTCAACAGATTAACCCTTCGCTGGCCAGATAAGTCCAAAATTAGGCATTTCTGGGGTGAAACTTTAATCTTCCACACTTTGACTGGGTGATAGAGTTTAAAGTGGGGTATATTGACGCTGTGAGCATGTCTACTTCACTGGAGCTAGGGGCTAGACCCAAGTCTAAGGAGGATGGGGGGTCCGCCCCCCCCCCCCATGGTGTTTTGCTCCTCTTGTCACACTGGGCTATCTAGTGATAATGTGGGGGATCTATGCCCTAACTGCACTGGTCAAGATAGCAACCCTGGGCTTCCCAGCCATGCTATTGAGCCATCTTGGGTGAGGGAGTTTAAAGCTGCCACTAGGGATCTCAGATCCACTCTTCAACTCTTTCCCTCTCGGGTACAGGGGGCTCTCCAGGTCTGGCAGACCCCCGCTACAATCAGGACCTCCCTGCCTAAGCCACAGGGGGCTCCTGATGTGTCTGATTCTTCTGAAGAAGAACTCTTGCAGGATTCTGATGCTGAGGAACGCACTGTTATTGAATCTAACAGGTCCATTGGGGACCCTTATGAATGTGACCCTGAAGTCTCGGCTGAGGGTCTGATCAGAGCTGTCCTGAATACGCTCAACCTTCCTCTGACTCAGGAATCCACTTATGATCCTACTGACGTTTTTCAAAAGAAACCGTCTAAGCCTGTTGTTTGTTTTCCAGCTAACCCTACTCTTGCCCGTCTAGTCTCTGAGGCATGGAAGAATCCTGATAGATCCTCCTCTGTTTCTAAAAAGTTTGCTAAACTGTACCCTTTTCCTGAGACTGAGCTGGCAAAATGGGTTCATCCCCCTAAGGTGGATGCTCCTGTTTCCAGATTATCCAAATCTACCGCTTTGGCTGTCTCTGATGCCTCTGCCCTGCAGGATTGGACGGATAAAAAGCTAGAGCTTTCTCTTAAGTCTATTTTTGCCTCCATTGGCACTGCCATGCGTCCAACCTTTGCAGTGGCGTGGGTTAATAGAGCCATTGCGGCCTGGACTGAACGACTGACTGAAGCAGTTCGCCAGGATGCACCAGTATCTGAACAGTTGCAGCTTCTCGCTAATATCACTGAAGCTCAGAATTATGTTGCTGACGCTGCCTTTGATTCTGTGCGCATGATGGCGAGGACCTCCACTGCTTCTGTGGTGGCTAGACGTGCCCTTTGGCTGAAAATTTGGTCTGCTGATACAGCCTCTAAGAAAGCCTTGCTTTCCTTGCCCTTTTAGGGGAATTTGCTATTTGGATCTGAGCTCAAAGAAATGATCAGTGAGGCTACTGGCGGTAAAAGTACTCTTCTACCCTCAGTCTTTAAGAAAAAGTTTCCAGCCAAACGCATTCGGTCCTTTCGTTCCTTTCAGACTGAGACACGCTCCTCGGCCCAAACGGGTCCTCCCGCTACGCGCTCCTCCTCCAAGCCCAAACAGTCCTGGAAGCCCAAAGTGGCCCCCAAGGCCAAGACCTCCAAGACTGCTTCGGCATGACTCGCCGAACCCGGGTCCGCATCCGGCTGTAGGTGGACGTCTCCGCATCTTTCGCCGGACTTGGGAGGAGTCAGTGGCGGACCCATGGGTTCTTCAGGTGGTGTCAGAGGGATACAGGATCCTTTTCTCCTCCCTTCCTCCTTTTCGGTTCCATTTTACTCGTCCTTCTCAGGAACCCACAAAAAGACGTCTGTTCGACGACGCTATTCAGGATCTCTTGGACAAAGAGGTTCTGGAAGTGGTTCCTCAGGAGGACACAGGTTCAGGATTTTATTCCACCCTGTTTGTGGTGGCCAAAAAGGACGGAGGGGCTCGTCCTATTTTGGATCTCAAAGATCTCAATGCCTATGTGGTGACTTCCCACTTCCGCCAGGAGTCCCTGCGCTCTGTGATTGCAGCAATGTCTCCAGGGGAGTTCCTTGCCTCCCTGGACCTTCAGGATGCTTATCTTCACATCCCTATTCATCCAGAGAGCAGGCGGTATCTCAGGATTGCCTGCCACAGGGGACACTTTGTTTTCTGCTCTTCCCTTTGGGCTGACTTCAGCTCCTCAGGTCTTCCAGAGAGTGTTGGGCTCCTTGATAGCTGTGCTTCATCAGGACGGGGTCAGGGTGACCCCCTACATGGACGATCTCCTCCTCAAAGCTTCCTCGGCGGAGCTTCTTCACCAGCAATTGCAGAAGTGTATCCACACTCTGACCCGCCATGGCTGGATCCTGAATCTGGACAAGTCGGACTTGGTCCCATCTCAGAGGCTTCTGTTCCTGGGTCTCCTGTTCGACACTCGCCAATGCATGGTGTTTCTGCCGGAGGATGTGGCTCATCAGATAGCCATCCGAGTGGCGGGGATTCTGGAACTGGACTTAGTGCCGGTAACGAAGTTGTCGTCCCTGGTGGGGAAGTTCATTTCCACGATCGAAGCGGTTCCTTTTGCCATGGCCCACTCCAGGGAACTTCAGAGATTTGTGATCCAGACGTGCAAGAATCATCCAGATCATCAGCATCTGTCAGTCTCTCTTCCTCCTCATGTGGAATCGAGTCCGCACTGGTGGTTGGATCTCTCCCATCTCCTGAAAGGGAGATCCTTTCTAGTTCCTTGTTGGACCACGATCACAACGGATGCCAGCCTTCGGGGCTGGGGTGCTGTGTTGGGTCGCTTCAGTGCTCAGGGGAAATGGGGTCTGGTGGAATCTCTTCTCTCCATCAATGTTCTGGAACTACGTGCCATCCGGCTCGCCCTGAGACACTGGGACTCTCAACTGACTGGTCTTCCGATCAGAGTGGAATCCGACAACGCCACTGCGGTGGCTTACATCAACAGGCAAGGCGGCACAAGAAGCTGCACCGCCTGGTTGGAGGTCAAGGATATTTTGTCTTGGGCAGAAGAACACGTGCCTGTCATTTCTGCAATTTACATTCCAGGCGTGGACAACGTCATGGCGGACTTCCTCAGTCGTTATACCGTCGACAGCGGAGAATGGGCTCTTCATCCAGAGGTGTTTCACTTGCTCACCCAGAGGTGGGGAATGCCGGAGGTGGACCTGATGGCCTCCAGACACAACAGGAAGGTTCCGGTGTTTTGCTCCCGGCGGAGGGACTCCCTTGCTCTGGCAGTGGATGCCTTATCGATTCCTTGGGATTTTTCTCTAGCTTACATCTTCCCTCCTCTTCCTTTATTGATCAGAGTCATCCAGAAACTGAAGCGAGAGCGTTGTCCTGTTATCCTGATCGCTCCAAACTGGCCTCGCCAGTCCTGGTATCCGGAGTTGATGGCCATGTCAGTGACGGATCCGTTCCCACTTCCTGGCCGTCCGGACCTACTTCTTCAGGGATATCTGTGGAAGGAGGATGTTCACTCTCTCCATTTGATGGCATGGCGGTTGAATCCTCGATTCTAGCAAAGAAGGGATTTTCTCCTTCTGTGGTGTCGACTATGCTCAGTGCTCGTAAGCCTGTGTCATCCAAGATCTATCATCGCATATGGTCAACCTTCGTGGCATGGTGCTCTGAGAAGAAATTCTCCCTTGATTTTCATCTTCCCACTGTCCTAGCCTTCTTGCAGGACGGTGTTGATAAGGGACTCAGTTTGAGTTCCCTCAAAGTTCAGACTTCTGCCTTGTCTGTGTTTTTCCAGGAAAGGATTGCTATCCTTCCTGATGTGAAAGTTTTCTTCCAAGGTGTGACTCATGTTCGACCTGCCTTCAAGAGTCCTGCTCCCCAGTGGGACCTCAATTTGGTGCTGGGAGTTCTCCAGCGACCCCCGTTTGAATCCTTGGCTTCCATTCCATTACGTCTCTTGACTTGGAAGATGGCCTTCCTTTTGGCTATTGTTTCAGTTCGCCGGGTAGCAGAGTTACAAGCTCTGTCTTGTAAACCTCCTTACCTGGTGTTCCACAAGGATAAGGCTGTGCTTCGCACTACCAAGGAATTCTTACCCAAGGTTGTATCCGAGTTTCACATCAATCAGGAGATTGTGGTTCCCTCTTTCTGTCCTAATCCTTCATCTGACAAGGAACATCCATTTGTTGGATGTGGTGCGTTGCCTCAAGTTTTATGTTCATCGCACCGAGTCTATCAGGAAGTCTGACGCTCTATTCGTCATTCCTGAGGGGCCTAGGGCAGGGAGACCGGCTTCCATTGCCTCTTGGATTAAGGCTACTATTTGTGAAGCCTATAAGTTGCGGAATAAGCATGTTCCCTTCAGGGTGACTGCCCATTCCACCAGATCTATTGGGGCCTCTTGGGCCTACAAGAATCAGGCATCTGCTGATCAACTGTGCAGAGCGGCCACTTGGTCCTCTGTACACACTTTTTCTAAGCACTATCGAGTTGATGTACTGGCTTCGGCTGATGCCAGTTTTGGAAGGAAGGTCCTGGAGGCAGTTTTGCCTGTGTAGGTCTTCCGCTCTGTGATCCTTAGTGCTCCTTACTATTGAGCCCTGTTGGCTCTAGTTCCGTGTGCTGTGTTAGTTCAGGGATTGTTCCCTTGATTGGTGTCCCTTGACACTTACAGTTTGGGCTATGTTATTCACTGGTTCATAGCAGTTTTTATGGCTTGGGCCTTGTTCTGGTCCTTGCCTTATTTCCCACCTCTGGATCAGCTCAATGTTTGTATATCCCAGAAGTACCAGTGACCTCTATTGGACGACAGTGAAAATAGGATTTTAGTCTTACCTGTTAAATCCTTTTCACTTAGTCCATACAGGTCACTGGTCTCCCACCCTGTCAAGGGACCAGACCGGGCTCTCCTGTGGCATTCAGTGGGAGACCTTTGGGGCATGCTCACAGGAGTCTTTCTTCTTGCTTACCTGGGGTCAGTTTTAGGGTCTCAAATCAATCTAGTGGCTCTGGCCTGAAGGTGGCTTAAGTAGGAGGGGAGGCTCCGCCCCCTGCAATCATTTGCATAATTGTTCCTGCCTATTAAAGGGGCGAATCGCCTCCCAGAAGTACCAGTGACCTGTATGGACTAAGTGAAAAGGATTTAACAGGTAAGACTAAAATCCTATTTTTTCGTACGTTCAATATGTAACACAGGTACCTTGGGTGTTGAGTCCCTCTTTATGGAGGCCAGGGCACATCACAGAAGATGGGGTCTTTGGGGTGGAGAATCCCTCCTCCTCCATCTCAACTCCCCACCTACTCCCCTAAGTAATGTCCTGCAAGCAAGCTGGACAAGCAAGGCGATCCTCTTATTTTTATTAGGTTTTTATCATTTTACTATTAGCTATGGGGACTGTATAATCCCCCATTAGGCGGGATGCCATCACTGGGCTTCCCTGGAGTTCGATTGCTCAGTTCACAGATGGTCTGTGGACCTATTCTGCCCTGTGGAGGGAATCTTTCTTACACGTTTTCACTTAATACATGTCCACTCCTATAGTGGTAAGGTAAAGACAGAAGATAGGTAAGTAACCCTTTGAGTGCCTTCAAGAAAAAAGAAAAAACAGGATGCGCTCCTGGTGTAATATATTCAAACAAGAATCCACCACCTTTCACCGTGATTAATTGCACTCACAAAAAAAGTTGCTGAACTGAACACTTATGTGTAGTCCAGCTATAATCGCTTCAGGGATATTTAGACCAACTGCCTCCCTCTTAAGCAGTATCCGATGGCGTCTCCACTCTCCGAACAAACAGCCACAACGTGGAAGTAAGGATATGTAAAGCAAAACACAAAAACACAGACAGAGCGCCAATAGTGTGTTATCCAATATAACTAGATATATTCATACCATCATAAAGAAATACACTCACAATTTAATATTGTTGATCGTCTGATTTATATCAGCAATCAACTAATAAAACTTGCAGGTACTTTACCCGTCCCTGCATGGGTGCCGTGTTTCTCCTCCTCTCCAAATACTCAGCCGATTTCAAGCAGGCGATCCACCACAATTCCAAGAGTAGTAAAAAAATATATAAAAATGTAAAATAATAAAAAATAAAAATAATAAAAAATAATAAAAAGTGTGCAGTCGATTTAGAAAATATATATTTATTAATTCCAATAAAAATAGGCTATATAATGGGACGCGTTTCACAGTATCACACTGCTTCTTCTGCCAATAAAGCCTTTAAACAATGTAACCAAAAACGAACGGCTGCACACCTTACTATTTAAAAACTATGTATCCATTCAATTGGACCTCCTAGATTGAATCCGATTGGTGTATATGATCCCGGGGTGAGGCGGAACATATAATTAGATCTCTCCATTAACCCCATCACTCTGCAAATGGATCCAAGTGAAATAAAATAAACCCTTTCAAAAAACATCCTCCGCTAACAACCCGGGACCACATCCAAACAACCAAATAACAAAGTATAACCAATTACGTTCATATTAATACTTCTCAAAAAGCACCACGCAACAGAATTCAGTCTAACATAATCACATCTGACCGATGCCCATGGGTCTCCCATGATCCTCCCCAAGCATCAATCTGACAAAAACATCAATTCTTAAACACTTGTACTTGAAATAAAATTACCGATGTGGTGCATATTGCTCCCTCTATTAACCAACACCCCGACAGCACAGTGGGGCTCCACTCCCGAGTCCGGCCACTGTAGCACGGGACTGGATGAAATATCATCAAAATATATTCATCCCAATCCGATTGTATAAAATAGGACCAAAAACTAACCCCAAAATGATCCCAGTCCACATCCCAATAGCCGGATGGAAGGGCGATATATCCCACCGCCCACCAGAGGACTAACAACATAGCAACCACATCCGCAATCCAATCAATCAATATGAATACAAATACACATGGTGAGTGTGAATGATATAGTCAGAAAAAAATAAAAAAACTGAAAAAATATATATAAAAAAACTAAAAAAATATATATAAAAATAAAAATAAACCCCTACTAAACCCATACACTAAATACTCATGTAATCCAACTCAACCAAACACACTCACCATGCTTAAAATATGACACAACTCCCTAAAAATAACATATATGTTCTACCAAAATGTTTCCATCATCTCATTCAAACCTTTAGGACTCAGGGTCTCCATTCTAAAAATCCAATAAGACTCCCTCATATTTAACCTGGAGAGTCTATCATAGCTAGAAGATGGAGCTATATATTCGATCGGAATGACTCGCAAACTATCAGGATTTCCACCATGTTGTTCAAAGAAATGTCTAGAAACACCATGGTGAAGAAATCCACGTAAAATGTTCCTTCTGTGCTGTCCTATCCTTGTCCTTAAATGCTGAGTAGTACGTCCAATATACTGTAGATTACAGCTACAGGACAATAGATAGACAACACATTGTGAACTACAATTCATCATGGAGTAAATGTTAAAAACTTCTGTTGTAACATTAGACTTAAACTGTTTAGCTCCATTAATCATATATTTACAGGTCAAACACCCTCTTTTTTCACATCTATATGCTCCTATCACTCTATCTCCATTCAAAGTAGACTGTTTCAGAATCTTTTTATTTTCCTCCTCCTTTTTAATCCTAGAGGGAGCAACTATATTTTTAATAGTTGGTGCCCTCCTGTAAACTACTCTAGGAACCCTAGGGATAATATCAGCCAATAAAGGATCTTTTTGAAGGATCCCCCAATGTTTTTGAAATATTTTCATCATGGACTTAGATTTATTATGATATCTAGTTATAAAAGAAGGAAAGTCACTCTCTTGATTTATCTTTCTCCTTTTCTTTAACTTATTATTACTATTAGATCTTACCAAAACCTGCGCTTTCTCTCTTGAATCCAATATTAATTTCTTTGGATAAGATTTCTCAACAAACCGACTTTTCAAAATATCTGACTGCTCTAAATAATCCACCTCTCTGGAACAATTACGCTTAATTCTAGCGAATTGTCCATAAGGGACATTTCGTAACCATTTATTATAATGGCAACTCGAAAACGGAAGATAACTATTGACATCCACAGGCTTAAAGTAGGTACGTGTCACCACTCTATTGCCCGGAATGCCAATTAATTCTAAATCTAGAAATTCAATTTTCACCCTATTAGAATTACTAGTAAAAGTAATTCCCCATATATTATCTTCAACATAACTAATAAAATTCCCAATTAAACCAATATCTCCTTTCCAAATCATAATAATATCATCAATGAAATGGCGATAGAATACCAGGTTCACGCCCATATACGCTGAGTCAAAGACTTTCTGTTGTTCTAATAAACCCATAAAAAGGTTAGCATAACTGGGCGCAAACCTGGTACCCATCGCCGTTCCCTTGACTTGCAAAAAAATCTCTTGACCAAATTCAAAATAGTTATGTCTAAGAGTAAAATCTATAGCCTTCAACAAAAATTCTCTCTGATGACCAGGCATAAGTAAATCCTCTCTCAGAAAATGCTCTGATGCCATAATCCCTCCTTCATGTGGAATATTTGAGTACAGGGCATTTACATCCATGGTGACCCAGGTATAGTCATCAGACCAAACTAGATCCCCCAACAACTCTATCAAATGAGAAGAATCTCTCAAAAAAGATCTAAGACTTAAAACATGCTTCTGTAAAAATACATCTATATAAGCTGACAGGTTGCATGTGAGAGAGCCTATGCCGGAAATAATCGGCCGACCCGGAGGGTTTATCATAGACTTGTGTACTTTCGGCAAATGATAATATATCGCCATACGTGGACTATAGCCACAGAGATTTTTTTGCAAGTCAAGGGAACGGCGATGGGTACCAGGTTTGCGCCCAGTTATGCTAACCTTTTTATGGGTTTATTAGAACAACAGAAAGTCTTTGACTCAGCGTATATGGGCGTGAACCTGGTATTCTATCGCCGTTTCATTGATGATATTATTATGATTTGGAAAGGAGATATTGGTTTAATTGGGAATTTTATTAGTTATGTTGAAGATAATATATGGGGAATTACTTTTACTAGTAATTCTAATAGGGTGAAAATTGAATTTCTAGATTTAGAATTAATTGGCATTCTGGGCAATAGAGTGGTGACACGTACCTACTTTAAGCCTGTGGATGTCAATAGTTATCTTCCGTTTTCGAGTTGCCATTATAATAAATGGTTACGAAATGTCCCTTATGGACAATTCGCTAGAATTAAGCGTAATTGTTCCAGAGAGGTGGATTATTTAGAGCAGTCAGATATTTTGACAAGTCGGTTTGTTGAGAAATCTTATCCAAAGAAATTAATATTGGATTCAAGAGAGAAAGCGCAGGTTTTGGTAAGATCTAATAGTAATAATAAGTTAAAGAAAAGGAGAAAGATAAATCAAAAGAGTGACTTTCCTTCTTTTATAACTAGATATCATAATAAATCTAAGTCCATGATGAAAATATTTCAAAAACATTGGGGGATCCTTCAAAAAGATCCTTTATTGGCTGATATTATCCCTAGGGTTCCTAGAGTAGTTTACAGGAGGGCACCAACTATTAAAAATATAGTTGCTCCCTCTAGGATTAAAAAGGAGGAGGAAAATAAAAAGATTCTGAAACAGTCTACTTTGAATGGAGATAGAGTGATAGGAGCATATAGATGTGAAAAAAGAGGGTGTTTGACCTGTAAATATATGATTAATGGAGCTAAACAGTTTAAGTCTAATGTTACAACAGAAGTTTTTAACATTTACTCCATGATGAATTGTAGTTCACAATGTGTTGTCTATCTATTGTCCTGTAGCTGTAATCTACAGTATATTGGACGTACTACTCAGCATTTAAGGACAAGGATAGGACAGCACAGAAGGAACATTTTACGTGGATTTCTTCACCATGGTGTTTCTAGACATTTCTTTGAACAACATGGTGGAAATCCTGATAGTTTGCGAGTCATTCCGATCGAATATATAGCTCCATCCTCTAGCTATGATAGACTCTCCAGGTTAAATATGAGGGAGTCTTATTGGATTTTTAGAATGGAGACCCTGAGTCCTAAAGGTTTGAATGAGATGATGGAAACATTTTGGTAGAACATATATGTTATTTTTAGGGAGTTGTGTCATATTTTAAGCATGGTGAGTGTGTTTGGTTGAGTTGGATTACATGAGTATTTAGTGTATGGGTTTAGTAGGGGTTTATTTTTATTTTTATATATATTTTTTTAGTTTTTTTATATATATTTTTTCAGTTTTTTTATTTTTTTCTGACTATATCATTCACACTCACCATGTGTATTTGTATTCATATTGATTGATTGGATTGCGGATGTGGTTGCTATGTTGCTAGTCCTCTGGTGGGCGGTGGGATATATCGCCCTTCCATCCGGCTATTGGGATGTGGACTGGGATCATTTTAGGGTTAGTTTTTGGTCCTATTTTATACAATCGGATTGGGATGAATATATTTTGATGATATTTCATCCAGTCCCGTGCTACAGTGGCCGGACTCGGGAGTGGAGCCCCACTGTGCTGTCGGGGTGTTGGTTAATAGAGGGAGCAATATGCACCACATCGGTAATTTTATTTCAAGTACAAGTGTTTAAGAATTGATGTTTTTGTCAGATTGATGCTTGGGGAGGATCATGGGAGACCCATGGGCATCGGTCAGATGTGATTATGTTAGACTGAATTCTGTTGCGTGGTGCTTTTTGAGAAGTATTAATATGAACGTAATTGGTTATACTTTGTTATTTGGTTGTTTGGATGTGGTCCCGGGTTGTTAGCGGAGGATGTTTTTTGAAAGGGTTTATTTTATTTCACTTGGATCCATTTGCAGAGTGATGGGGTTAATGGAGAGATCTAATTATATGTTCCGCCTCACCCCGGGATCATATACACCAATCGGATTCAATCTAGGAGGTCCAATTGAATGGATACATAGTTTTTAAATAGTAAGGTGTGCAGCCGTTAGTTTTTGGTTACATTGTTTAAAGGCTTTATTGGCAGAAGAAGCAGTGTGATACTGCGAAACGCGTCCCATTATATAGCCTATTTTTATTGGAATTAATAAATATATATTTTCTAAATCGACTGCACACTTTTTATTATTTTTTATTATTTTTATTTTTTATTATTTTACATTTTTATATATTTTTTTACTACTCTTGGAATTGTGGTGGATCGCCTGCTTGAAATCGGCTGAGTATTTGGAGAGGAAGAGAAACACGGCACCCATGCAGGGACGGGTAAAGTACCTGCAAGTTTTATTAGTTGATTGCTGATATAAATCAGACGATCAACAATATTAAATTGTGAGTGTATTTCTTTATGATGGTATGAATATATCTAGTTATATTGGATAACACACTATTGGCGCTCTGTCTGTGTTTTTGTGTTTTGCTTTACATACACCTTTGAGTGCCTTGGTCTACTTTGTCTCCCATTTTGTGCACCTCTTCTTACAGAGCCTGTTATGAGCATAGTTGTGCTCTGACACACTATGGGTCTCTTTCTTACTATTAATGTACTCAGGGAAGCCTTCGGATTGAGGATGGCTGCTTTTCACTGTTCTTTTGTATGGTTAACTCTTCCTATTCTGATTTTGTTTTTTTTTGTTTTTTTTTTTTTTTTTTGTGAATTTTGTGACTTTGGGGGTTTATTTTCACTCCGCCTCTACTGGGATCTTAGTTTTTGCACCCCTTCCCCCAGGCTTTTCCTGGGGTTGTGGGTTGTTTGCAAATATTTGAGGTGTAGATTAATTTTAGTGAGTCGGCTCCTTTAAGAACCGGAGCCTGATCAGGGCCATCTTTGCTCCATTTACTTCTGTGGGCAGTATTCTCTGGGACATATATCTGCAACTGTTTGGGCTACAACAGTTAGAGAGGGCTCTATCGTCTTGTGTCCAGTGTATCGTCATGTGCCTTGTGATCCAGTCCACTGTCTAGGTGTCTAAGGAGCATGCTGCAGCCGGCGTAGGTATTGCTAGGTAACAGGCAACAAAGAAGACTACAGTACCCAGAATGCCTGATTTCCAGGCTTTCTCCCAATTGCTGTCATTTTTTTTGGTAGCCATCTTACTTCTCTCTTGCTTCTCCTATGCAGAGGTTGACTCTCCTAGCTCTTATTCTCCAGATTCACCCTTCACATACCAGACAAGTGCTTTTCTGGGTATTTAGGGATTATCTTTATTCTGGGGACATTTATCTAGTTTTTACTAAGTCCTAGTCTTTTTCCTCAAAGACATGTCGGGCACTAAGGGATATTTAGGGAAATCCAAGGCAAAAGTTTCTCGGAATTCCTCTACCCCTTCACTCTCTGTTCTGCTTGCGATACAGATCTTCCTAGGGAATATTCAGGGTCTTTGTGCCCCTCTTGTGTGGTGGCCTCTATTACTTCACCAGGCCCCTCTAGCACAGATCAAGATCCTGCCTAAGTTAAGACACTGCTCTCTTTAGTGGCCCAAATCGCTTCCACTGTCCAGAGGGTGCTTCATTCCTGGAAACTTATGACCACCTTTAAACAGGTGGAGCCTGTATTCTAAGGGCATACTCAGGTTATTGGGGGTCTCCTCTAAGGAATAATTGCTCTCAGCAGATGATGACGAGGAGTATGAGGACATGGATTGTTCCTAAGCTTATGAAGATTACTAGGAGTCTGGTCCACTCCCCTCGGCTGAGGGGCTCATCAAGGCAGTATTGGAGGCTCTGCAGGTATTTGGCACCACTGATAGGGGAACTCCCTCTTTGGATATCATTCAGTGGCTTAGAAAGACAACTTCTGTTTTTCCACCTAATAACACTCTTGATCAAATCCTTTTGGATGAGTGGAAAACTCCTGATAAGAGGCTTTGCCTTAACAAGCACTTTGCTAAGCTATACCCTTTTTTCAGCTTAGGCTTTGACGCTTTGGGCTTCTCACCCTGCTGTTGACCCCCATCTCACATTTGGCTAACAACACCGCCCTCCCCCTTGTGGATGCTGCGGTGTCACGCTCACTACTCTGGACGACAGACTGCCTAAAAATTAGGTATATACAGCCTCAGATGAACAACAATACGTGACATATTACACTGTGTTGTGATTTATTTAACAAAAATAAAGCCAAGGTTGTTTTTCAGGGTGTCTCTCATGCTTTCCCTGACTTTACGCATCCCATTCCTCAGTGGGACTTTAATCTGGTATTGAATGTCTTGCAGCGGCCTCCCTTTGAGTCCTTGGCTACCATTCCTCTTCGTTTCCTGACTTGGAAGATGGATTTTCCTTTGGCGATTGTCTCTATTCGCAGAGTTGTTGAATTGCAGGCCTTGTCCTGCAAGCTGCATTTCCTGTTGTTTCACAAGGACAAGGCTGTTCTTCGTACCTCCCAGGAATTTCTTCCTAAGGTAGTCTTTGAGTTCCACATCAACCAAGAGATTGTTGTGCCTTCGTTTTGTCTGGCTGGCAAGGCTGCGTCCAAGGTGACTATTGCGTCTTGGATCAAGTTTACCATTCGTTAGGCCTATGAACTTGGGAAGAAACCTGTTCCTTTTCGTGTCACAGCTCATTCCGCCAGGTCTGTTGGGGCCTCCTGGGCTTATAAGAATCAGGCCTCTGCATATCATCTATACAAGGCAGCCACTTAGTCATCTGTGCACACTTTCGCTAAAAACTCCTGGAGGCAGTTCTGACTGTCAAAGACTTTATTTCTTGTGTCTTAGTAATCCTTAACTTTTGAGCCCTGTTGGCTCTTGTTTTGTGTGCTGTGTTACTGTTTCTGGTATGCTGTTTCCAGTTCAGTGTCAGTTGATACTTAGTTTGTTAGGGGCTATTCTGCGATCTGATTAGTCCGAACGAGCTCTGGTAACATGGGGACCGTCGCCTGATCCTTGTCTTATTTCCCACCTCTGGGAAACTCAGTGTTTGTACATCCCAGACTTACCAGTAAGCTATATTGGACGACAGAGAAAAGAGGATTTTAGTCTTATGTGTTAAATCCTTTTATCTTAGTCCATATAGCTTACAGGTCTCCCACCCTGTCAAGGGACCATGCTTGGTTCTCCTGTGACTGAACGTGGGAGTTCCTTTGGGTTCATGCTCACAGGAGTCGTCTTTTTCCTTCTTGCTACCTAGTCGATAGCTTAGTGTCTCAAATCTAACTGGAGAGGGATTGGCTGGTGACCACCTAATAAGGGAAGGAAGGCTCCACCCTGCATTCTTTCCAAGAATTGTTCCTGCCTACTTAAAAGGGGCGATCGCCTTCCCGGAGTTATCTGTAAGCTAGATGGACTAAGAGAAAAGGATTTAACAGGTAAGACTAAAATCCTTTTATATACAGTCCATATTTGAGTTTATCGTATTACGCTATTGGGTGCACTGTTGGGATTTCCATAACTTGGCACTATAGGGGATTTTTTTTTTAATATTATTTCCACCACTTCAAAGATGCTAAAATCTTTGAAAACTATGTAATTCCCTTCTGTATTCAGTTGGATAGTGCATGTGGGTGTCTATGACTTGCAGTAGAATCGAACTTTGGCAGTCTGACACTGTATGTGGGGTCTGTAGTGGGCCCAGAAGGTGGGATCAGATTGTGTATGTTATGGGGAGTGTATATTGGATCAGAGGGCTGGGGGAGTGAGTTCCAAAGCAATGCATTGGACACCCCTGTGGCACATTTTATTTAATTTATTATTATTATTATTATTTTATTTAAAAAAAAAAAAAAAAATATATATATATATATATATATATATATATATATATATATATATATATATATATATATATATATATATATATATATAAATTTTAACTTGTGAGTGCCAGAATACTATGCAATGCATTGGATACCTGTCAGATGCTCTGAGTTAATCAGACTTTGTTGGGGGCATCAGGACCCCTCCTGATGTCTGTCCCCAGTTTATTGATCTCCCAGGAGTTTCAGCTGGGAGACCAATAGTGACCATGCTGCTCCTCAGCTTCCATCCTACCTGAAGTACCGGGTACAAGGTGTGTGTTTTTTTTTTTTTTTTTCTCTCTCTCTCTCAAATGCAGCCACTTCATGCTAGTTGTACTGGCTTATGCAGTGGCCGCATTTAGTCTTTACATTGGCACAACAGCAGGTACAGTTGGCCACGTTCATACGTTCTACAAATTTGTACTCAACAGGTTAAAGAGCATGGGTTACTTACTTAAATGTAGGAGAATTACTACCGTAGCTAACTGTATCCATGTCTAATTTTGTAGAGACCCAACCCAGTCCAGCAGAAGCAACAACTGACAGAAATGAGGTTACAGTTTTGGCATTAATACACTCACCACCACAGGTAAGTACTCGGAGACTTGTGAATTTCACAGTGGGAAAATAAGAGGACCAAACAGCTTTGAAGGGGAAGTTTCTACAGAGTAGCATATGAAAGCAAACAAGTAATTGGTCACAGGAAATTGCATATAATGTTAGCCTTAAACAGTGAACACACAGGGTTGTATTCAGGAAGCTAAAGAGAATCAATTTAGGGCAAACTGTGCACCATAGGGGGCAAATAAAAAATTTCCCAAATATCCATTGATCTAAATGGGATTTTAGGTCTTGGAATGTTAGAGAAGTCTTGAGTGCATTGCTTTACAGTGTGCTGGAGGTGGAATGCTTATTTGTCCCCTGTGGGTGGTTTGTTTGCTCCAGAACTTCACCTGAATACAGTCAACTGTGGCATGGCTGGTCTCTGTACTGTCTACATTTTTATTAAGATTTTATCCATAACATTCAATGTAAAACCCAGTATTGAAATACATAGATTCATTATAACTTATCAGTAATAAATTGGTGTCAATAATAGAATGAGAATTATATCAGGGGTATGTCTCTTTACATGAATTATGAAGCTGAGCAAAATATTAAATGCAGAACCATTCCATGTATGGAATAAAGAGTAGGAAAGGATGAAAAAGAGAGAGATATAAAGGAAAACAAATAAAAGAAAGTAATAGGTGGAAAGTCTGAGCCTCACCACAGCTCCCAGATCCTTCATATTTCAAATTAAATTAAATTGATGTTATAATTGGTCAAGAATGATTAACGCTGTAATATATAGTCTAGCCATGACTGCCAGATATCCAAAAAGCTGTAAGAATACACTTTAAATTTTGTGTTAAAGGGATAGTAATACTTCATTTTTACTTTATTTTATTTTGTAGGCATTAAAAAAACATGAAGAATGATATAAGTCTTATCTCTGAAACCTTTATGGTTTAAGAGATATTCACAAACAAAGTATCCCCCCCCTGTTCAACCAGATAAGAAGGGAGATGCCCAGGTAGACTGCAGAGAGGGACAATCTTCTATTAAGATAATGGAAAAAGCTGAAAAACTTTTCAAGGGGGGAAGGGCTTTCATTGTTTTCATACAAAGAAAATTGTCCCCTTCTGTTATCTGTACTGTCATACAACCTGATCCACATCTGAGAAGAGATGGCTTACACTAGGAAAAAGGGGCGGGGAGGGGAACTTTGCTTGTGAATATCTCATAAACCATAAAGGTTTGAGAGATAAGACTTATATCATTCTTCATGTTTTTTTAATGCCTACAAAATAAAATAAAGTTAAAACGAAGTGTTACTATCCCTTTAATTTCTCCACAGTCATGATGTGGGATACTCAGCTCTCCCATTCAGATAGAGATGGGTGAGTTGAGATTTCCACATTATTGGTATGAATTGCTTCTCTGCATTTAACAAATGTATAATCATGCTTCTACTTTGAGTGCCCTTGTAAACTTTTGATATGCAAATTGAGTAAAATATATATGGGTTGTATTGGTATATTGATCTGAATAATATGGTTTATCTTCGAGAGTATCTGACACCAAAATGTTGTGATTTAGGAGACAGGACCACCAAATATGGAACATGATTCCCAGATCTTTGCCACATCTCCAGCAAATGGTATCAATGGAGGGATACATTGAATGGAAAACATCTGGGGGGTAGATTCACTAAGCAGTGATAAAGTGGAGATGGCTTCTCCAGTTTATCACTTCTCCAATGCCTGTGTTATTCTATGGAGTCTATGCGCTAAGATTTCTTCAACTTTGGAAATCTTAGGGAATAGGCTCCATAGAATAACATCAGAACTTGAGAAGTGATAAACTGGAGAAGTCAACTCCACTTTATCGCCTCTTTATCACTACTTAGTGCATCTCTCCCAGGTGTTCTGTGCCATCTAGTAACTATTTTATAATTGGTTTCAATTCCCATTGTGTTCCTAGAGCTAGAGAGTGAGTTGTTTTTAATTTGGTGCCATTATTGTTTGCCAATAGGTCTAGAGAGATCTTTTGCAAATGTTTACATGCCAAACACTAATCAGCTATCTTTTCTTTTGCAAAATTTTGAATGCCTTACATTATTTCAGGAAGGAATGGTGATTGTGGGTGGGGATATCAATACTCCAATAGACTTCTCCTTCAATCTAATAATGATAAATCTTTTCTACACAGCCATAGTATATACTATGAGCATGGTAACAAAAGTGGCAGACTTCTGTCTCAAATGTCCAAACAAAATTCAGTTAAGCCCCATGTCACAATGATACCAAATGGCCACCTTACTAGAAGCTGTTCTGAAATTGCTGACACTTTTAAAGTGGAGATGACTTCTCCAGTTTATCACTTCTCCAATTCCTGTGTTATTCTATGGAGTCTATGTGCTAAGATTTCTTCAACTTTGGAAATCTTAGGGAATAGGCTCCACTTTTAAATCATGTTACAAGGGTTACTTTATAACGCTTGTGATCGCAGTGCCTCATTTATGAAGTGCCATCTGCTGCTTCTGGAAGTAATTTTCATGCCTTGGAAAGATGAGGTCAGTTTGAGACAAATGTTTCCTTTAAGATGAGCATCCCAGCACCTAAAGAGGAACTGCACCCTTGACATAAGTGTCTCTTAATATGTGTAATGTAGGATATGCTTGAGAGCAATTGGATGTATCTAGTAGTCTATAACTGAAAAGTGACCTATAGTGATATGTCTTGAGAAGGTTTCATAGTCTGTGTGGAGCATGGACAGGACTGTCTATGGCTAATCTCATTCAGACCTGAAGTCTATTGTGGTGTTTTATGAATAGAGGTGAAAACTAAATGCAAGAATAAAGTGTTATACGCCTGCAGTAAACTGCAGATGCCATGCAAAAAAATATAGCTAACCTCTATCTATCTGTCTATCTATCTGTCTATCTATCTGTCTATCTATCTATCTATCTATCTGTCTATCTGTCTGTCTATCTGTCTGTCTATCTATCTGTCTGTCTGTCTGTCTGTCTGTCTGTCTGTCTGTCTGTCTATCTATCTATCTGTCTATCTATCTGTCTATCTATCTGTCTATCTATCTGTCTATCTATCTATCTATCTATCTTTGTATGTGTTTGTATTTATGTATATATATATATATATATATATATATATATATATATATATATATATATATATATATATGTCTCATCATATTCAGCCGTTGTTGAACCACTGCAGGATGAAGGCCTCCTCAGCAGCCTTCCAACAACTTTGGTCCTGTGCCTTTTTCCAATTTCCTAAATTTCGTCTATCCAAAATCTTCAAATCCGCACTGGACCAGAGTGACAGATTATGGTCCATTCCCTCAGTATGGCTTCATAACCTAAACAATGATCCTCATTCCACGAAGGCTTGCAAGCAACTTCCTAATGGAGCAGGAAGTCCAGCTCAATGGCAGAGGGAGCTAAGAATTACCAGGTTCTATCAGGCTGCCTTTAGTCTTTAGACACTGGAATGCTTAAGATATGATCTATGAGTATGGTTTCATGCTTAGACGAACTAGTACAAGAACTAGACTACATCAGTTGGGACATTATCAACTTATGTGAGACTCATATAAAGATGATTTAGAAACATTAGAAGATGGACACTGGCTATACTATAAAAGAATGAATGATGGACGATGTGGAGGACTCAGATTCTTGATTTAACAAAAGACTGACAGACTTGGTTGTAAAAATAAAAAGTATTTCTGAAATAATTTCTTCCTTTGCTGTCAAACTAAACAGTTTCTATGTTCTTCAAATCATTCAAGATAATGCCCCTACAAGTAGCCACAATAATGAAGAAGTTGAAAAATTTTATGATGATTTATTACGTCTCTACAAACAGGTCAATTACCACTACAAATTTATAATGGGAGATTTCGATGTGAGAATTTGTAAGATCCAAAATGGTGAAAAATCAATCGGATAACATGAAACTGGAAAAAGAAGCTATAAAGATAACCAAGCGTTCCAATTTGCAGAAGAACAAAATTTGTATATCATGAATTCATTCTCCAGGAAAAAAGCCCAGAGAAAATGGACATGGAAATAGACTTCATACTTGAAAATACTAAAATGATATTCACTGACTGCATGTTGTAAGCGACCATCATCTAGTGAGAGCAAAAGTTAAAACTGACCGCGAGATAGAGAGAAAAAAATGATCAAGTCAACAAACGTGAAGGTCGACACTAGCCAGTTATTGAAAAATCATAAGAATTTTGAGTTAACCCTGTCTAATGGCTAGTGTGCAGTAAGACCTTCCAAACAGACATTTCATCCCACAATTCAATTGTTATTGAAACTAACTACTGTGAAACAAGAAAAATCAACCCAAATATCAAAAGAAACCACTGTCATGGTGAAATCATCGAGAAATGAAGCATATCTATAATAGGAGAAAGAAGGTAGAAAATGTTAACATGCAGAACCATAAGGAAGCACGTTAACCCCTTAAGGACCGGCGGTCATGGGACATTTCCGTCCCATAATGACTGCATAGGCGAACTTGGACGCGACAGTACACGTGACCTGTCACGTGTATCGGCGCCCAATTATGGGGCTTGAAAGAGATCCCTCCGATCTTGGAGCGGTCTATTTCAGACCCTATTTTTACTTACAGCGCTCCCGGTAGAGCGCTGTAAGTAAAAAGTACGTGACGTACCATGACCGTCATCGGTCCTTGAGTAGTTCAAGGACCGTGACGGTCCTGGTACGTCAAGGGTCCTTAAGGGGTTAAAAAAAGAAATGCGCAAGTTCACTGTTGAGCTCCTCAAAAGGACACTGAAAGAAAATCAAGGGATAAAGAAAGCAAAACAAAAGATGGCCACATAAGTAAATGAAATGGAAAGTAATTAAATGATGAACGACTAAATGATGCATTTGAATCTAATCATTCAATAGATATGAATTGAACTGAATAAAATTATGAATGAAAAATGGATGAATGAAATGTGGGATGTTCTTATGGTGACAAGTCAATAGATCAGTATGCACATATATCATATAATTAGTTTTTTCTCTTGGACCTTATGAGAGAATCTTTATATATTTCTGTCTAGATGACATCATGATTAAAACACTATTAACCCATTACATTTTCACTTGACAGGACTTTAACACCACAAAGCGGATAAACTTAATCCAGAGACTTACACAAAACAATTCTGGTAAGGAGTCATACATACTCCTCTTACCTTTTGTGTTTCGTCTCGTGCTATTTTAGATGGTGTTCTCATCTATTCTATTTCAATGGTGTCTTCATCTGTCCTTGATATCTGGGCTACTTTGTGTTGGTGTTCACTAGCCCCTACCTGTTTCAAAAAGCTCTGCCCCAGAAGAAGGAAAGCAAATGTAATCGCATCTGTTTTTTTATCTGTAAAGGATGTAATTAACCCCTAATTTAAGAAATGTTGATTGATTGTATTGTATAGAGCAATATAGATAAACCTCCTTAACCCCATAAGGACCAGGTGATGTGCTATGACTGTCACGGTCCTTATACCCTTAAGGACCGGTGACGGTCATAGCATGTCACATACTTTTTACTTACAGCGTTGTAAGTAAAAACGGAGCCTAAAATTGACCGCTCCAAGACTGGAACGATCTCTCTTAGGTGTGCTGGTACTTGTAACCGGTCATGTGTACCGGCATGTCGGCAAGGATCAAAGCAATCCTTAAGGGAAGGTAACTTCCCTTGATCGCTGGTCCTTAAGGGGTTATATCTTTTCACATTTAATCTTTTTATTTAATACAATGTTATCACCTGTAATAGGTGATAACATTGTATTGAATAAATAGGTAATAGGTGATAACATTGTATTAAATAAATATGTTAAATGTGGAAAGATTTAAGAAGGTTGAATTTATCTATGTTGCCTATAGAATATAACCAATCAGTAAATTCTTGCATTAGGGGGTTAATCATACCCTTTATAAATCAAAATAGGATGAGAGCCTCAGCTTTCTCTGTTGCTGTGTGACTTAAGATTTGGTCTGTGGATCAGTCTTCTAAGAAGTCATTGGTTTCCTTACCATTTCAGGACAAGTCCCTGTTTGGACCAGAATTGAAGCAGATCATCAGTGATGATACTGGAGGCAAGAGCACCTTGTTGCCTCAAGTGCCCTCCAAACATCGACTTATTGCAAGAAAATGTCATCATCTTCCTTCCCCCACCAAAAGGAGGGACAAAGGCCTCAAGATTCGTAGGATTAACTTGAGCACTCCTCTTTTAAGCCCAGACAGCAGTTGCAGCCCAAGAGAACAGCTTCAAGGGTTGTCAAGCAATCTTCCGCATGGCTCATGAAATCCTGGTCTGCTGGTACCGGTTAGTGGGCATCTTCGCCTTTTCCGAGACACTTGGGAGTCCTTGGTGGAGGTCCAGTGGGTTTTGTAGGTGATCTCAGAAATGTTCCACATAGATCACTTCAAGATAGAATCTTTGCATTCTGTCATCTCAGAGATGTGCCCAGGGGAGTATCGCTCATCCCTAGACCTTCAGGATGTGTACCTACACAACCCCATCCACTCAGACAGCTAACGCTACCTGCAATTTGCCTACTGCTTGGATCATTACCAGTTCACAGCTCTGCCATTTGGCCTGACTTCTGCTTTGCATCCTGATTGTTCACCAGAGTAATGGGGGCCTTAGCAACCTTCATTCACACCAGGGCATTTCCATGACACCTTACCTGGGTGACCTGTTTCTCAGGGCTCCCTCAGAGGAGCTCTTTGCTCAGCATGTCCAAGACTGTGCCTGATTGCTGGTCCACCACGGGTGGATCCTGAAGAAGCTGAAGTCCTCTCCAGTCCCTTTCCAGGTGCTGGTGTTCCTAGGGATGAGGTTCGACACCCGTCAGGAGAAAGTTTTCCTTCCGGAAGAGAAGATTCTTCAGGTTATGAAGGTGTCGCAAGCCCTGGAATGGTTCTTGGCCATGATAGGAAGTACATGAGTGTGCTGGGCAATCTAGTGTCAACACTAGAGGCTGTGCCTTACTGTCAGGTGCACACACAAACGGCGATTTTAGGACACTTCGTTGCCTTCATTACTCACTGTGAAGTCTATATAGTGAGCGCTGTCCTTGCCTCTCTCTCCCTTTCTCTGTGTGCACAGAAAAAACAAAAATCACAAGATATATACTAGGGTTACCATGTGTAATTATTTTAGAGGACATGTCCTCTACCATTCGTCAGTTTTAAACACATCACTTTCAAGCATCTCCTGAAAAACCCACCAACTCAAGGAGGCATCTTGGTAACTACTGACATCACATCCAAATTATTCTATACTTTCTATAAATGCAATGCTATTCCAGCTTTATTTGTTAACCCATCCCTGGAGAAGAGACCTTAGTGTCCTGAAAGGTTGCACTTTTTGTCCTCAGTTAGCCATTTACAAAAGTATACTGAATCCCATGTACTTCCTTTACAAAAGCCTTGTACTTGCACTTCTCCTCCTCCTCGTACTGCCTCTATATGTTGCCACAATTAATAATTAGATTGTAAGTCTTTGGGGCAGAGTCCCCTTCCAGATTTGATCCCCTTTTCTGCTCTTTTCCCCTGCTAATAATGTAATGATCACACTTTACCCTTACTTTGTGTTGCTCTATTTTTGTATTGTGCTATTTCTGTAAAGTGCTGTGTACATATATGGCACTATATAAATTAAGATACATACATACATACATACATGTCCTCTTTTGTAGGACTTTCCTCTAGAATGTAAGCTCTTCCAAACAGGGCCCACACTAACATTTATTTTGATAAGGTTCTATATGACATATGTTTTCACTTTTATTTTGTACAATGCTGTGGAATATATTGGCACTCAAATAAAGGATAAAAATAATAAAACTATAGGTACTTTCCTGTTATCCGGAACCATTTTCAAAACTAATTCCTGTCAGAATCTGTTGTTGTTATTTCCTGTCAGAATAAAGTCCATGTAAAACAGTGGAACCATGGTGTAAAATATTAGAATAAAGATTTAGTTTAAAAATGTTTGAAAAATGTTTTGAAAACTGTTGTTTTGAAAATGGTTCCGGATAACAGGAAAGTACCAAAATTCATTTAAAGTATGTTTTAAATGTGCTGCATTTCCTTGTAGGAGCGAGTAGTTGAACTTATTGTCACCTTATTGTCTATTACATGCTCTTTGGTGAGTGTGGTAAGTTTAACTATTCTTGTCACAACAGCTACAGTTAGGTCCAGAAATATTTGGGCTCTGACACAAGTTTTATAATTTCGGCTGTTTACCAAAATAAATTCAAGTTACAGTTAAATAATGAATATGGGCTTGAAGTGTAGTCTCTCAGCTTTAATTTGAGGGTATTCACATCCAAATTGATGGAAGGGTTTAGGAATTACAGCTCTTTAATATGTAGCCCCCTCTTTTTCAAGGGAAGCGAGAGCAAATACAGAGTGTTCACCACAAGGTGCAAACCATTCATAAGCCTCAAAAATAGGAAGACCAGATTAGACTTTGCCAAAAAAAACATCTAAAAAAGCCAGCCCAGTTCTGGAACAGCTTTCTTTGGACAAAGGAAAAGATCAACCTGTACCAGAATGATGGGAAGAAAAAAGTACGAAGAAGGCTTGGAACGGCTCATGATCCGAAGCATACCACATCATCTGTAAAACACGCTGAAGCAGTGTAATGGCATGGGCATGCATGGCTTCCAATTGCACTGGGTCAGTATTGTTTACTGATTATGTGACAGAAGACCGAAGCAGCCGGATGAATCTTGAAGTGTATAGGGGTATATTGTCTGCTCAGATTCAGCGAAGTTGATTGGACAGCGCTTCACTTTACAGATGACAAAACATACTGCGAAAGCAACCCAGGAGTTTTTTTAAGGCAAAGAAATGGAATATTCTGCAATGGCCGAGTCAATCACATGATCTCAACCCGATTGAGCATGCATTTCACTTGCTGAAAACAAAACTGAAGGACGAAAGATCCACAAACAAAAAATTGAAGACAGCGGCAGTAAAGGCCTGGCAAAGCATGGTTCCAGACTTGGAATTGAAATGTAAACATCTGTGTTAGCTCTGTAGCCTGAAAGGTTCTTCCTCCTTACTGCCCATTTACTGGGAAAAAGTCGAATGTGAAGATCACCTGTACAGTTTAAATAGATTTGTAGAGGGGGAAAACAAGAATAACAATCATCACAATATTAATAATTATTTTCTTTTAATCATATATGTTCTACTAGATTATGGGTGTCCAAGTTCAGTCCTCAAGGGCCACCAACGGGAGTTAATCAGTGGCTCATTCATTTTGACTATCTCACCTGTGCTGAATCAGGAAATCCTTACATCCTGGCCTGTTGGCGGCCCTTGAGGACTGAACTTGGGCAGCCCTTTACTAGATCAAAGCCAGGAGAAGCTTATGTTTTGTGTCAGAAAAGCTCAGACTATAGTACTACTGATTTGTGAGCACTGTGAGTCATATGTGCATTCATTTTTCCTTTGGTTTTCCCAGACAAGCATCTCTTGTGTACCACCTCCTGAAGAGGCTGAATCAGTGGAGCCAGGCTGTCCCCAAGATGTAGAGTGCCCGCTGTGTGGCCAGCATTTTCACCCATCTAAAATTGAATTGCATGCTGCCTACTGTGATGGCACAAGCAAATCGGACAAGCAAGACATGACTGGTCAGTACCTCAGACTGGTACCCTTAATTGTTATTTCTAGTTCACCATGCCATAAAACTACAGGTGTACTATACATACTGGTGTAAATCTAAACTCCGTGTTTGCTAAATTGCCTTGAAATTAATTGAGTTGTTGGCTTTTCTGATAGAAGAGCTACACCATTCTATTTGCTATTTTTGTCACCCAAAATTTAGTTCTTATACACTTTTAAATATCATTTACACCTAGGCAACATTTTTTGTATGAAATTACTGAAACATTTTATGTGCAACAGGAAAGAATCAATTGGCCAGTCAAGTCCAATGTCCAAAATAAATGTGAAAATAGGCTAGACAAGGAGTAGGCACATTTTGTTCTCCATATATGGGATATTAATGTCGTTGGTAGCCGATATTGATGTGATCTGCAGTTCCTGTTAGCTGGAGAAACAGAAGTTGCCTACCTTTGGTCTAGAGGCTACAGCTTGACTACATTTGTTAACAAGCTTGTTAAAAAAAGTTTTAACTTGTCTCATTGGAAATACATGTAATAGTCGATGACCAGATGATTGTGTAATGCATTGCCTACCCATCTGGTCCTTAAAGAGTTAGCAATGTGTCTGTATAGGACTAAAGATTGGATGTTGATTCTCAGAGATGGGCGAGCCACACAAGTGTATGAACTGGCAAATCTAAGTCTCATTATGCTAGCATTAAACTGCATTAAAGACAATAGTAGGAGCCATGTTTTTCTTGTACCAGTTTCCAGATATGTTAGTAAGATTTAGATTGAAACACTCATCATTTGATTAGACAGAGGGAAAGGATTAGGCTTGGTCATGCCCCCCCCCCCAAACATCCAAACAAAGGTGCATTAAACACTCTCCAAGTTTTTGAGGGCAAAAACATATGCCCTCTGTGAACAGCAATTATTCATTGCATGCCCCATTGGTCCTTAAATGATTAACAGATTAATGTAAACCCACCTTCCCCCTTTGTGTTTCTGTAACTTTAAATGAGGAAAATGTATTTCCATTAACTATTCATTTTTACATGTTAAATATCACTTTTATGTGGACTGGTCATTTTCAATGCAACACTTTCAAGGGATAATAATGTAAAATAATCAATATACGACTGTTCTATTAAATTTTTTATAATGCATAGTATTTTTTTTTTTATTATTTAATTTTTTTATAATTTATTTGCATATCCTTCTTGAAAACCCAGTTAAAACGTTCCCCCTCCTGCCCCTTTCCATTACATCATGAAGAGTTCCCTCAGACAATATTGTGTTAGCATAAGGAAAACCTTGTCCTGTTTCTTCAAGGGGGGACAGGGCTTTCCTTATACTGACACACAAAATATTGTCCCTCGTTGTTACCTGTCCTGTCAATCTATCGGCTTATGGATCTGAGGGAAGTCTTCATTGAAGTAATGGAAAGGGGAAATCTTTTAACTGGATTTTCAAGAAGGATAGGATTTTAAAATGATACTTTGCATTAAAACAATGAAATGAAACAATCTCTCCCCACACCCACCACCAGATTCATACGTTCTGTGTCCAAAAAGATGGAGGAGCAGTGGAACTTCTCTTAGTTTTTAGGCTTTATTTTTTCATTTTATTATTATTTTTACCTTCGATATATGGGCCTGGATAATCCCCTATTAGGCAGGCTCCTATCACTAGCTTCCCTGGAGTTGTATTGCCCAGTTCACAGGAGTTTGATAGACCCTTTTCCCAGTGGAGGCTGACTTGATGATAACTCTGTTCCTCATGGTTGAGTCTCATAGAGATTCTGCCCTTTTGAGACCGTAACATCAAGAAAGAAGTGTTGGGTAACCCTTTGAGTGCCAATGTCCATTGTTTTTATTTTTTAATTTCTTCTATGCTGTCTAGGTTCATTTCCTCCTGTTTTCCTATCTTGGGCTGTCTATTTGATATTGGGGGCTTCTAGATACCCCATGGTATTTTATCATTCACTATTTACCCCCATCCCTATTCCGCCAGGGGTTTTTGAGCATTTTCATACTTTATTTTTTTTTTATTTTTATTTATTTATTTATTTATTTTTAAGGCTTGGCCCTTTTTAGGAAGGTAGCCCATGCCACAACCATCTTTTCTGCATTGGATCATATTAGAACAACTTCTTAGGAACGTATCTCAGAAACCATTCATGCTAGAATGTCAGAGATACATTTTTCTTCTTCTATGATCTGTTCTATCTCATGATCTAGTTTGTGAGTGTCAACTAAGCATGCAGCAATCTGTGACTGGGGAGCCATGCATTGCTAAGAAACAAAGAATGGAAAGACTACCCACTATCCCTTCATTTCCCAGGCTTTTTTGTGATTGCCGCCTTTTCTACTAGCCATCATACTTCTCCCTTACTTAATATATCCAGAGGCTGACTCTCCTGCTATCTTCTCCAGTTTAACCCTACCAGATAGATACTTTTTGTATCTTTCTGGGGGCTTTGCCTTGAAATGGGGATACGTGCCATGCTATGTGTTTAAGAGAATATTCTGGGTCTTTATGCGCCTCGTACTGACGAAGAGCCTGTCTGGGTTAAAACACTGATGATACCTGTGACAGCTATTCCATCTTCCATTCAGGGGGTTCTCCATCCCTGTAAATCCTTTACCACCATTAAGCAGGTGATGGAGCATTATCCGGTTATTGGGTCATGTTCTGAGAAAGAATAAGATTTAGAAGTTGAGGATGTGGACTCTTCTTTCTCCTTCGGAGAGTCCTTAGAGGATGACTTGTTGAGGAGCTCATCAGAGCAGTGTTGGAGATCATTCAGTTCTCGAGGATGTCAAACCCCTACAATTAAAAGTTAGTAGGAGGAGTTTGGAGACTTTGTCAGTGAAAATACATTTCTTTCTTTTTTTATCTTTATTGAGAAGATAAAAGCATAACAAAGTTCAGACAGTAACAAATCATGCGTATAACAGCCCAGGAAAAAATTCCGTATAAATCTACTGTGTGGTATACATGAAAAAGATAAACATGGGCACAGCAAGAAAGTAGCCTCAATCAGTAAGACAGGAGGCTCGTCTTGATCCACATCTGGTATATAGAAAGGCCAAGGAGGCCAGGAAAGTGAGAAATAGAGTTGAAGAAGAGAAAGAAACAAGTATAGGAGTAGGTGAATAGGGTGGGGAGGGGGGAATGTAAGGTCCCCTGAACCGCATCTCCTGGGTCTCCTGAGGGCAAACAAGGTATGTGTGGGCTTGATGGGGTGGAAAAACCACCTCTAACTCCACTGTGTCCAATCTCTTTTGAAGCCTGCAGAGAAGCTCAAGGGAAATTAAAAGAGCAATACCATCAGGCAGGTCACTCACCTCATCCAGAGAAAGGAGAGCTATCCCAGTGTGTCCAGGTCTCACGATAGGCTAATGTGTTCAATCAGATAGCATGTAGTTTTTCCATATCCCTATACCTATCCACCCTAGCCTTCCACATTTATAACCATGGGGTTTCTTCTGTTGCCACTGGGAGGGGATTCCAGCCCTCTCCAATAACAGCATAAAAAACAAGAGGGGAGTAATAGAGGATCAATAAGAATCAGAAAGGCTAAACTTGTTTCCATTGAAGTGACAACCAGTACTCCCCCATCACAAGACAGCTTCACCAGATGTGCCCCATAGTACAGTTTGGCTCCTCACACCACCAAAAGTGGTTTAGGGTCCCTGGGAGGAAGCAGGACAGCCTATGTGGGGTCATGCACCACCAGGATAACAATTTAAAGTCACACTTCTGTGAGGACATATCTCTCAGTGGGTCCAATGAGTTCTTAATTTTTTTTCTCCATGGGATAGGATCTGCCAGAAGTGGCAAGCTCAGATCTATAAACCAGGCTATAGCATAATTGGATAGTAAGGGTGTGTGTCTCCTGATTGTCAGGTCATAGAGTTTGGACAGAGATTTATCCCTATGGAAAGGTGATTGTAACATGGTCTCAAAGCCTGTGACCAGCTGTACAGCCTGGCTGGTCCCCGCCATGCTAAGAATGTAATACCAGACCTGTTTTACCATAGGAACTCACTATACGGGAACCCGTGATCCCTTTTTTGAGCTTGAAAAGAGGGAAACCCCATGGGGGCACACAGGAAGGCCAGTTATGTCGAGCCCTTCTCTTCCCATCTACGGAAGGACACCCTACTCCATTCCGGAGGGAATTCCGTGTTGCTCAGAATCTGCCTTGGGGGGGGGGGATGGGTAGGGGTCCCTTTCCTCCCAGTTTCTGTAAGTGTGCCACATCAAAAGTAACTCCCCTAATACCAGAGTCAAAAACAGGTCTCAGGAAATGGAGGCACGTGGTTCTGAGAGCAATTGCAAGGGGGCCAGGAATCTGTGGGTATCTAATTCAACCCACAGCCAGGGTGCAATAGGCTGTACCTAGGATACATCGGGGAGTCTAGAAACAATAGAAGATAAGTGGTAACATGCGATGTTTGGCATCCCCAGCCCCCCTGGTCCCTCGGTTTAACCATGACCACCTACCCCTCCAAACAAATCAAGAGAGCAGCCCCCATAACTGCACTAAGAACTGGTTTAGTAGTTGGATCCAGAGCACCTGGAACAAGAACGTGAGTCTTGGAAGGATAATCATCCGTATCAGATGAATTCTTCCTAACCAGGATAGCCGAGGATGTTGCCAGGATCTAAGGTCTTCCTGAATGCACACCAACAGGGGAGGAAAGTTGGAAGAGAACAACTGGTCCAACTTGGGTGTGAGGTTCACACCCAAGTACTTTGTGTGACAGCGTCCACAAGAAGGGCATTTGCTCTTGGAGGAATGTGGCCACCGACTGTTCAACATTAAGGTTCAGAATTTCTGACTTTGTGTAGTTCATTTTTGCTCCCGACAAGGCACTATTGCTAGAAAGTAGAGTCATAATGTGAGGAAGGAAAGAAACAGAGTTCAAGATGGCAAGCAGGCCATCATCCGAATAGCCAGACACCTCCTCTCCAGAGTTCAACCCCCTGTATTTCAGGGTACGTCTGGATAACTTCTAGAAGGTGCTCCAACCCAAGAATGTAGCAATGGAGACTAGGAGGAACGGAGAAGAGAGAGCCCCATTGACCTAAGCACTGTGATTACAGTACAAAGTAGCTACTCTTGTCCTATAGATTGGGCCCATACCCAGGGTCTTGATCACCTGAAACATTCTCACCTCACCCGATCAAGTGCTTTCTCGGAATCCATTGAAATCAATACTGTGGTGGTAGCACCTTGGCTGTGTTGTCCCTAGCCTGTCTACCTCACACAAATCCTAACTGATCTGGGTGGACAACCTGGAGGCTAAGAGTTTGGTGAAAATCTTTGTCTGTGTTAATAGGTTGATACCTGCTGCACAAGGTCAGATTCTTTCCCTCTCTGGTTAAGACAGTGATGTGTGCCTCCAGGGAATGAGTGGGAAATTGTGCGGGTGAGGTGGGGCAGAAGGGCATCGAAAAAGTTTTTATATTAGACAGTGGAGAAGCCATTGGGACCCTGCTACTTCCCCAACAGTAGTGAGTGAACAACCTCTTGGACCTCCCGTTTCGATTATGAATTTTTTCTAAAGCTCTCTCTATATCTGTAGTTAAGCGGGCGGGCACGTGGTCCCTGAAGAAGTTACCCAGTTGCCTGCTGTAAAACCCCAGTTGCGAAGCAGACAAAGGGGATTTAAGGTTATATAGAGAGGCATAGAAAGTGCGTAACATTTTTGCAGTAGTCTAACTGTGCCTGTCTTCTAGCCTTCACTAATCTAGATAGCAGTTTTCCTGACTTGTTGCTGTGCAGGTAGTTGGCATAGCAAATCCACATGTACCATTTGTGGACCATGCTTTGCATGCATTCTGACATGGATTTGTGCAAGTCCCTGAGTCCATTCTCCTTAGGCGTTGAAAAGCCACTTTTATGAGAGTGTTCCAAGACACATATGCGAGAGAGCCAAGAGTTGAGTTCCTTAGTCTGTGCCCTTTTCCTGAGTGCTCTCATCTTGATTAATTCGCTCTGAGGGACAGCCTTATGTCCTTCCAGACCACAGGTTGGGCAACCTTGTCCGTGTTTTTAAGAGAGAAGTAGTCAGTCAGTTTACCTTTACCTCCACCACACGTAGCGCATCTCCCAGCACGGGTTCATTCAGTCTCCACAGCCCACTTTTAGGTCCCCCCAAGGGAAGGCATAGGTCGAAGAAGACCAGGCTGTGATCCAGCCGAGTGATGTTTCCAATGGCCGAGCTGCCCACAAACTGAAGAGTATGCCGGTCGCAGAGAATCAAGTCAATCCTTGAATATTTATTGTGGACGTTTGGGGGAAAAAAAAAAAAAGTCCCTGTCTAGTGGGTACTCAAGATGCCAAGTATCCAAATGATTGTTTGCAGTTGGAACCTATTAAACTTCCTTGTTATGGTTTGATTTGAAGTGCGAGTGGGGGGATGGGGGGTTGCAATCCAGCCTGTGGTCTAACAGGCGCAAAAGGCTCTCACTGATGGACTCCAGGAATTCAGCTGGGAAAGCCATTTGTTTCTCATTGGGGAAATAGCCACTAAGGTGACAATTGTGTTAAATAGTTGCCTTTCACCATTACATAATAACCACCTGAGTCTAGACTTTTAGCCATTGGTTCCCAAGCTACTGACCTATGCAGTAGAACCATAGAGGAGGAGTACCACTGTAGAGGAAAGTGGGTTTTGCTTATGTGGAGGTTCGTTCCAAGGTGCTGCAAAATGAGTTTCCTGAATATACACAATTTTAGCATGTACCTTGATCATATCTCCAAGGAACATACTGCGCTTCTTAGGCGGTTTCAGCCCATTAACGGGATAGTACTGATTCACAATAAAAGCAGCTCTGATTAATCTTCACAGTATTTGGGCCGTGGAGAGTATTTCAACACTGTCCAAGTTGTAGTTCAAGAGTAATTGAATGATAAAGTTTCCCCCTCCCGCCCCTTTTACTAAAGTAACACTGCTCACCTCAGAACAGAAAGACTGTCCAGATGGATTGCAGAGAGGGACAATCTTCAGTCAGCATAAGGAAAAACCTGTAAGTAAGGCAGCTTCAGTAAGAGGATTCTCCCTTGCTGGAACCTGTCCTGTTCCACATCTCAGGGGAGGTGGTTAACACTAAGTAAAAGGGGAAGGAGGGGGGGGGGATACATTATCATTCATTCTTGAACTGCAACTCTGACAGTATTGAAATAACACTCTCCATGGCCCAAATATTATGAAGATTAATCAGAGCTGCTTCTTTTGTGAAACATTACTACCCCTTTAACATTAAAGGAACATCAGCCTAATGGTGTTTTGCTAGCTATTGGAGTACCCGAAGTTGCAAGGCTTAAAATTGAGACCCAGGGTGCGAAGATCCATAGAGGGGGTAGGTTAACCAGGAAGGAGGTCGCGGGAGAAAAGAAATAGTAAAGACTGACGAGCACCAAATGGTAGCTAGTGGAAAGCAATGGAAGAAAAAAAAAAAAAAAAAAGCACAAGCCCTTGTGGATGTGACTATCCGAGTACCCTATTTGGTGAGATAGAGGGGGAAAATCCCACCGAATAAGTATTAAGGAGAGAAAGTCTTTCCAAACATAAAGTAACAAAGATCAGTGAACAGACTGAACATCAATTAACCACATTGGGAAAAGAACAATTTGAGTTATATGAAACATACAAAGTACAATCATATCATATATTTAGCTAACACTGAGCACCAATCAGGCCCTTCCCCACAAAAGCCCCCCCCCCCCCCCCCGAGCCATTAAAAAGATTTGCATAAAGCAATGTGTAGAGAAAATGCAGCCCATGGTACTGGTGAGGGGCCTGGAGAAGGATGCTGCCACATGAGACCAAATGTGGCCCACCCCACATTCACCGTCGGAGGGGCCATGGAGGGAAGCATGGCACACCTTGGCGCAGGCATCCCACCCGCACATCAATATAGGGAAGGGGCAAGAGGGTAGAGAAGGAGAGGACACAGCCGGCAAATCCCTCACCCTCATTTAAGGGCCAAGTAGCAAATATTGGGTAGAAAAGAAACTCCTGCTCCCAGCTGTATCACCCCCCCCCCAGCCATCTTCCCCCTGCTGGTTCCTCGACCCCCAAGGCCCAAGTGCCCCAACCCCCTTCACATGCCTAAAAGGGCGAGCTGGCCGCCCAAACCCCAGGAAGAGACACCCTTACAAACTCCCAACCAGGCAATGCCCTTCCAACGGGTGTCCAAACTGCCTCGTCCCGGAGGCTACCCCAGCTATGACTCCCGTTACCCCCTGCCATGGTACTTCCCACCTGAATATGCAAAGTTTGAGGCAGGATCTCTAAACTAGAAGTCCACTGACACTCATTCCTCCACCTCTCCCTCAGAGCCTTTGCGTTGATGTTTCTGGACCAGGCAGGGGGGCCCCTGTCCCTTTGCTTGCTCCATCTCTGCTCTGCTGGCTAGCGAGTCACAGTCTTGCCCCCCCCCCTTCTCTCACCATTACTAGTGGCGATAATTTCATGGCAGTACAAAAGATGTCTACCTCCTCAATGGAATGGATGCAGGCAGTCGTGCCTTTGTGCTGGGCTTCAAAATAGAATGAGAAGCCCCACCGGTATTTAATCTTGGGGTTGATGAGATGAGCCATCATCGGCTTTAAGGCCCACCGCTTTTGCAGGGTATACTCAGAGAGATCACTATATATTTGAAATTCCTTGCCCTGATGTATTAATAGACCATTCTCTCTGTTCTTCTGGAGTATTTACTCTTTGACCGTGTAATGGCGAAGATGACATATGACTTCTTATGCCTTTGCATCTGGGCCCCCGACGTATTAAATCCCTATGAGCGCTATCAATCTCGATCTCCAAAGTCTTTGGTTGTTACAGCTTTACTGAAGTGGGCCCTTGAGTAAATTACGGAAAAGTTCTTGTAGTGTTGGGACAAGGCGTCCTGGTGAGATTTCCTCAGGTAGATTTCTGAGCCGGAGGTTAGTACGTCTACCTCTATTGATGAGGTTATCTAGACTATACTGTAGGTTGGATATAACTTCTTATTGCTCCAGTAAGTGCTGCTCCAAGTCATTCAGCTGCCCAAAGCAGTTGTCCCTGTCTGACTCAAGCGAGGTAACTCTGGTCCCAAGCTGTGTTACACTGGCAGGCCTGCGAGCCGGTCCCTCTTGATTGAGAGCTTCAAATCAACAAAGATTACTTTGAGGTAGGCCTTCTTTGGTAGATCATGCAAGGCCATTGTGGCATACTGTCTGGTCATGACTCCGATATGTGCAAGTGTAGGAGTTGTGCCATCAGTTACGACCACCTCTGGCAGCTCCAGTAGTTTAATGCCGTCAACATGGTGTTTGAAAACATCCAAACCATACCAGGTGAGTTTGCTGCACCCAATCTCAGTTTTTTGCTCTCATGAGCCTCCTGGGAAACGTCTCCAGTCTGTGGGTCAGTACAGAGCCAGTGGCCTATGCAGAAGCCCAGTATATGTGCTAAATTTCTCAGTGCAGTCACTGAGGCTCACCAAAAGTGCGTCCATCTCGCATGACTCACTCCGCCCACGAAGAATAATTTCTGCCTCCATTTACATGATATCCAGTACAAATTAAATGTTAATTTGGGAGAACTAATTCACAGTATTTTTATTGGTCATTAGCATTTTCTGAGCATATTGAAGTAAGTGGAGGCTTTTTATTAGGTCTTATCATTCAAGGAATGTTTTTTTTGTTTTATCAAGCATGATTTAAGTTGATGACAACTCTTGCATCCAGGGTGTTGAATAAGTAGCTGTATGAATATCCGTATATATATATATATATATATATATATATATATATATATATATATATATATAGCTGAGTGCAGATATGCAATATAATAGCTATACACATCAATTTACATCATGAAATAAAATGTTTAGATTGTTTCTTTCAAATGTGCATCTTCTAGTACAGAAAATACTGTGTTCGGGGTGGGGGTTTGCTTTGTTTAATTTGTAACAAATGACAGCTAGTAATATATATAATATTTTAGGGAGAATCTCCCTATTTTTCTGTAATAATGTCTCTTAAATTTTCACATGATTTCATGTTGTTTCTGACTTCAGCCCTCAGAAATAGACAGAAATTAACAAGGAAGAACTTTGCAAGTCCAGGTGACCTCCTTCCATCCTTGGAATCTGGCAAGTAAGTAAGTATGTTGATTACTTGTTATATCTTCTTACATAAATCCATTGCTGTTTTGAGAAAATGGTAGATTATCTTTGAAAGAGGTGGGCTTCTTTTGTCATCTGACAAGAAGCATTTTACCTATCTAGAATAGATGTGTATTGAGTCAGTGGGAGAAGTTTGGGCTCCTTGTGTCCTGCAACAGAGAATAATTTCTGCCATCTTGTACACAATATCCAGTACTAAAGGTGAAGCAATACATTTGAGACCTCTCTAGCGTTCATGGGATTCAAAGACCCATTTAAATAAAAGAAGAGTTTTATTCCCCCTCCCAATGCTGTAATTGGTCTACCCTATAATTTACTCCAGCTTTCTTTAGCACACAGAGTTCTTAGTTAAATTTAATTTTAGCATCCCAGTCTGCACAGGCTTGATTCATTAGGATTTTTTGCCCAGATTAAAGTAAGTAGTAGTATATTATTAGGAGATGTTAGTCATCCTTTAAATCAGGAATTAAATCAAATCCACTGTGCTCAGTAGGTGTAACAAGGTGCTAGAAGTGAAGCACCCCCAGAGCGCTAATATAGTCCAAGTACAGTGGTTCCTATTTAGTGAAGAAAAAAAAAAAAAAAGTAATAAAACAACAAAAATGTAGTCCTGATCTTATCGAGCACCAAAATTATTTTCTTTTACGTCCCATATGGAACACAGGTACCATGAGTTGAGCTCCTTGCTACTGGAGGAAGGACACATCACAAAAGACACAGCCTTTGGGGAAGAGACTCCCTTCTCTTCTTCCAGCTCAACCCCCACTTACTTCCTAGAACTCATGTGTCCTGCAAAGCAGCTGGAGGTGCAGTGGCCATTCTGCTAGTTTTTCTTAGGTTTTTATTGTTTTTTTTCTTTAAATATGGTGTTGTGTAGTCCTCCATTAGGTGGGCTTCCATCACTGGATCTCCCTGGAGTTGGATCGCCCAGTTCACAGGTGCTTTGTGGACCTTTCTTGCCTTGTGGAGGTAGACTTTATGACAAGCCTGTACCTCATGGCTGAGTCTCTCTGAGATTCTGCCCTTACTTATGGTGGGAGCCTGAAGACACAAGATCGGCGAGTTAACCTTTGAGTGCCTTGTCCCATTCTGAGCTATCTTACACATTTTGTGTGTTTATATATACAGTAATGTGCAAAAGATTTAGGCAGTTGTGAAAAAAGCTGTAAAGTAAGAATGTTTTAAAAAAGACATGTTAATAGTTTATACTTATCAATTAACAAAATACATAGTGTGTGAGCAAGAAAAATCAAGTCAATATTTGGTGTGACCATCTTTTGCCTTCAAAACAGCATCAGTTCTTCTAGGTACACTTGCACATAGTTTTTAAGGAACTCAGGAGGTAGGTTGTTCCAAACATCTTGGAGAACTAACCACAGTTCTTCTGTGGATTTATGCAGTGTTGGTTGTTTCTCTCTCCACGTAATCCCAGACAGACTCAATGTTTAAATCAGGGCTCTGGGGGTGGGGGGCATTCAGTCACTTCCAGGACTCCTTGTTCTTCTTTACACTGAAGATAGTTCTTAATGACTTTGGCTGTATGTTTTGAGTCGTTGTCATGCTGCAGAATAAATTTAGGGCCAATCAGATGCCACCCTGATGGTATTGCATGATGGATAAGTATCTGTCTTTACTTCTAAGCATTAAGGATACCATTAATTCTGACCAAATACCCAAATAAATTTGCAGAAATGCAGCTCTAAATTTTCAAGGAACCTCCACCATGCTTCACTGTTGCCTGCAGGAATCATTCTTGTACCACTCTCCAGACCGTCGGTGAACAAACTGCCTTCTTCTACAGCCAAATATCTAAAATTTTGATGGATCTTTGCAGAGCACCTGCTACAATTTGTATGCACACCGGTTCCTTTTTTCTTGTGCATAGTTTATTTGCTTGTCCTAATTTCCCCCTCTGAGATATGGCTTTTTGGCCACAAGTCTTCCATGAAGACCACTTCTGACCAGACTTCTCTGGACAGTAGATGGGTGTACCAGGGTCCCATTATTTTCTGCCAATCCTGAGCTGATGGCGCTTCTGGAAGTCTTCAGTTAGGAAGGGAAGTAAGCAAGGTGTGTTTTTTATATGCTGCACTAAGTTTCTTTTGGCTGACCACTGCTTCTATTGTCCTCAGCTTTACCTGTTTCTTTGTGCTTCTGCAAAAGAGCTTGGACAGCACATGTGGAAACCCGTGTCTGCCTGGGAGCAAACTTGCTGTTGCAGTATAACTACTTTGTGTCTTGTTGCTGTGCTCAGTATTGCCATGGTATATGACTTTTTACATTAAACTGTCTTCCGCAACCTCCCCTTGTTACCTGAGTTTGTCTGTTCCTCACCCGGTTTTATTCCTCCTACACAGGTGTTTCTGTTTCAGTTAATGATTGTGTTTCAACCTATATTAGACTGATGGTCATTAGCACCTTTTTAGTCTAATCATACACTTGCTTTGCAATGCGTTGCGTACCCCCTGGCACTGAAAGGGTTAAGAGATTGACGAATGTAAAGATCCTGTTATACAGAAGTATGCCATCTAGCTGAGAAAAGCAGATTCCAGTCCATGGACCATCGTGCGGCTCTTCAGCAGAGCCTAGATACCGAAATCTAAAAAGAAATACTTCATTGGAACGGTCTACAAAGTGTGCCTGGTTTGTCTGTAGTATTAGGGTAGTAGTCTTATATATAGTAGTCTTATATATAATATATATGATATATACGATATATATAGATATATTATATATATATATATATATATATATATATATATATATATATATATATATACTAGTAATGTGGGACGGCGCTGCCCGTCAGGATATATAGGGAATTAATGCACACACACACACACACACACACACACACACACACACACACACACACACACACACACACACACACACACACACACACACACACACACACACATGCAAGACAAACACACAGAGACACACACTTAAATGCAAACGCATGCACTGAGATTCATAAAGAGCGACACAGTCATACACACATACATGCAATGCACAACATGCAGACACATAGAGTGTGATACAGGCATGCACCACACACAGTGAGGGAACACACAGAGACACACACAGAAGTGAATCATAAGGGGGTGGCTTATGTGTCATTGTAATGAGTTTGTGTTTGTACTTATGCCTCCACTGTGGAATTCATTCATATAGTTGAAATGCATGTGGTATTTGCACATACTATGGTGGAAGGTGGATCGTGCTGACTCCTTGAGTGTGAGTGAGTGGCATTCATTCATGTAGTTGAAATGCATGTGGTAATTGCAAATACTATGGTAGAAGTTGGATCGTACGGGCTCCCGGGGTGTGAGTGAGTGAGTGTGATTGCGTGTGAGTGATTGCAAGTGTGTGTGAGAGAGTATGTCACTCAAAGGGTTAAGTTGAGTTAACATAGCAATATAACACACTGGCTCTTCAGTTGAGGCAATGTAGCAATATGCTGAGGGAACAAATAGAAAGTGGTGTTTGAGGCTTGCCCTCTGTAACATACAGCAAAGCATCTCTCTCCCTTTAAGGAGAAAGGGTGGGAAGCAGGAAGTGGAGAAGTGACAGTTGAAAACAGACAGTTAGTGAGGTTGACTGAAGAGACGAAAAGAGTTAAATAAAAGAGTTGCTATTAAGTTTATCCCTGAGTGTTTGTATTTTATGGAAACAGTACACCCTCATACTGAAACAGAGTATATGGAGGGTTACAGTTATCTTTGGGAGGTGAAACAGTGTGTTTGTGGGGTCATGAGCCTGAGTGAGAGTGTGCATGGACCAGGAGAAGTTATTGGTATCCCCTACTTCAGGAGTGAGTGACAGCTATATTTTTTTTTTTTGTCAGTTGGATAGTGGTGGGCAGCTGGAGGGGGCGGGCCAACTCCCTGTATGATAAACATGCCCCCATTGAATCACCCAGTGGGAGCAGTAAAGTCCCCATTGAATCACCTAATAGGAGTTGTGTCTCCTAATGAGACATAAATTATGCAATGAGGCATTCTGTTCAATGTGAGAGGATTTTGGCACCTGCCTTTACATATTGGTCCTTCTACTGCTTAACACTGATTCATTATTATCAACCCACTAGTTTATTGTCAAAAACAAATGAAGGACGTTTTGGAGAAGAGGGTTCCTCTGATGCTTATGACTATAAGGAGAAAAGGTAACCCTGCTATACTAGTAGTTGAGATGCTCCTTCACTTAGATGCAGATAACCTGAACATGGAGACCATTCATCATAAAACTTAACTTTTAATGCAAAAGTATTACTAAAAATAAAATAACTTTACTAGGGAAGACATTCTGGATTTGGTGGCCAACATCATGGAAGTCAGTGTTTATGTTGTTTGATGCCGCCAGAGTTTCATGAAAATCCTTAGCATTTTCTGTTTATGCTTGCTGCACCCTGTGGCTCAAGATTTGATCTGCGGCCAGACTTCCAAGAAGTCATTGGTGGTGTTGCCTTTTTTGAGCAAGGCTCTTTTTGAACCTGACCTGAAACAGAGAATTAGTGACTCTACTGGTGGAAAGAGCACCCTGTTACCCCTAATTTCCACAAGTTGGTCCTTTCTTGCAAGAAAAAGTGTGTGGGTTTTGTTTCTCCTGCCAATCCTGGGTGCAAACACCTCAGATCTCCCAACAGCGCGTGCCACAAAGCCCAGACATACATTGCAGCCCAAGCAATCAGCTGCAAAGCCTAAGTCTGACACACCAACCACCATCATTACCTGAAGGGGACCGTCCCTGCCTTTTTTGAGACTTCTGGGCATCCTCTGTAACAGACCAGTGGGCTTTGTGGGTGGTATGAGAAGAGTTCCACATAGACTTCAGATCCCTTGCTCCATATTGCTTCTTTACCTCAAAGGTTCCCCAGAATCCAGAAAAGGCAAGCCTCTTTCACAAAGTTCTAGCGCCAGTCCCACCCCAAGAGCACTTTTCAGGTTTCTAGTCCAACCTTTGCTGCCCAGTCCTGGACTTGAAATGTTTAACTGGTATGTGGTTGCTGTGTTCTTCAAGATGGACTCTGAGGTCTTTCACCCCCCCCCAGGATTGCCAGTGCTACCTGCAGTTTGCTTTCGGCAGCAATCACTACTCATTCACGGCTCTGCCATGAGTCCTGGCTTTGCAGCCCACAATCTTCACAAAGATCATGGCAGCTTTGACTGTGCACATTCATGCCCAAGGCATTTCTCTGACACCATATGTCGACAATCTCTTGCTCTAGGCTCTTTCAGATTACCTCTTGGCTCACCATATCCAAGAGTACTTGCGCATTCTGATGTGTCACAGCTGGATTCTCAATCTCAAGAAATCTTTTATCATCTCAAGTTTTGGTTTGTCTTCAATGAAGGGCCTTTCTCATGGAGGAGAAGATTCATATTCTGTTCCAGGATGGTCCTCATGGCTGGAATAGCAGTCAGCCACAATTGGGGACTACATGAAAGTTCTGAATCAGTTTGTTTCTGCTCTGGAAACAATCCCCTACTCACAGTTCCACATGAGGGAACTGCAGAGGGACATATCTAGACATGGTACAGGAATGTGGAGCATCTCTCCCATCGGATGACCCTGTCTGCAGAAGCCAGGAATGATCTTCAGTGGTGGACCCTGGTGATGATAGACTCCAGCCCGAGGGGCTGAAGTGCAACCCTGGGTCTCTTGGGTGCTCAGGGCAGACGAACGGGAGAGGAGCGTCTGTTGTCCATCATATCTGAGCTCCAGAATGTTGTACATCTGACTCTCTTCCATTGGTCCCAGGTACTCACTGGGATTCCGGTGAACGTTCAATCAGACAGCTCCACAGTGGTGAAGTACATCATCCGCCAAGGAGGAACCCACAATGAGGTAGTACAGAGGGAGGTGAAGAATCTCCTCAATTGGGTAGAAGCTCACTTTCCAGCCACCTCAGCCATACATATTCCAGTAGTGGACCCAGGAAACTGGGAACTCCATCCTGAGGTGGTCTACTTCATAGTTCAAAACTAGGTGGTCCCAGTGATAGACCTACTGGGTACCAGGGAGAACTGGAAGGTTCTGACGTTCTGTGCTCGAATGAGGGATCCTCTGCCCTTTGCAATGAATGCCATGTCCATTTCTTGGAGCTTTCACCTTTCCTTTGTGTTTCCCCCATTCCCCATGGTGTTCCAGAAGAGCAGTATGGACATGGTGATGGCTATCCTAATCGCCCCATTCTGGCCCAGTAGAGCAGGGATAGCAGACCTAGTCAGTCTGTCCATTCAGAATCCAATTCGCCCAGACCGGATATGCTACATCAGGGGCCCTTGTGGTTCAAGGGAGTGTGGAGACTGGCCTAGATGGTATGGCTCGTGAGGCCACCATTCTGAAACAGGATTTTCCAATATTGTCATCTCCATCATGATCAAGGGTCAGAAGCTGGTCTCCTCTAATACATACCATAGGGTCTGATCCATTTTCCACCAGTTGTGTGCGAACAAGAATATGTCCCCATCGTAGGTCTTTGAGCTTCCCATGGTTCTCTCCTTTCTTCAGGAAAGAGTCAACAAGGGTATCAGCTTGAGTTCCCTCTAAGTCCAGATCTCAGCCCTCTGCTGTTTTTCAGAGACTTATTGCTGTCATACCGAACATCAAGACTTTTCTGCAAGGGGTGGCTCACGTTTTCCCTCCTTTCAGGATCCCACACCTCCGTGGGATCTCAGTTTGGTTTTAAGTGTCCTTCAGAGGCCTCCTTTTGAGACTCTAGACTCTATCATCTTGTGTCAGCTGATGCTGTAGTTTTTCTCTTGGCATTTGTCTCTATTCGGAGGGTAGCTGAGTTGCAAGCTCTGTTTTGCAAAACTCCATTTCTGTTGTTTCACCAGGTTAAGGTGGTAGTTTGTACTTCTCAGGCGTTTCTTCCTAAGGTATTCTACCAATTTCACATCAATTAGGAGATAGTCATGCCGCCTTTTTGTCCTGGCCCTGCATGCACTCAGGAGAGTGATCTGCATGTGTTGGACATTATGCATTGCCTTTAAGGGATAGTAATACTTAATACGTAAAAAATATACTCTAGGGTTTAATCCCCCCCCCTAGTAAAACAATGGATCACCTACTGCTGAGATGTTTTTATTCAAAAGTTATTACAACTCAGACTTGAATTTTTGGGTGCAGTATCTCAGTGGCCTGAAATTGTACTGTGGTGCTCTTGCTACACCATCCTATGGACAGGTCTGGTCAATTGACCGCATTCCATAAGATGGCATAGAAACAGTGCCACTGTACAGTTTCAGGCCACTGAGATACTGCATTTAAAAAGTTCAAATTTGAGCTGTAATAACTTATGAATAAAACATCTCTCAGCAGTGAGAGTACCCTTGTTTTACTCAGGGTGATAAACCTATCCCTTTAAGTCTTAGTTGAACCACACTAAGCCTTTTCTTAAGGTTGGCTTTTTCTTGTCCTCCTGAAGGTCCTAGAGCAGATCGGACTGCATCCAAGGTAACCATTGCCTCCTGGATTAAAGCTACGATATGCCAAGTGTATGAGATTAGGAAGAAACCAGTTCCCTTCAAAATCACAGTGCATTCCAACGGATCTGGCCTTGGTTTAACAGCTGTGCAAGGCTTCAATTTGGTCCTCCTTGCATATCTTCACCAAAAACTAGCACGTAAATGTCTTGTTCTCTGATAAGACTGTATTTGGCAGTAAGGTCCTTCAGGCAGATCTAATTTTTATTTTATTTTATTTAATTCAAATTCAAATTTATTTTCATTTATTTTTCATTTTTATTTTTATTTAATTTATGATTTGGCTTTTGTTAGTTTTAAAGCATTATGAATTGATACATTTTTGTTCACGAGGAGACACTTTATAGTTAAGAGATCTTTAGGGTGTTGTTTTGTATTTTTGTACGTGCTATAATGTATCAAAGGGTAAATATTTTGATTAAAATCTGTTTTTCTAAACAAACTTGCTTTTGATGATTTTGCTACTTAGTTTTGATGTCTTGATGTTTTGTTATATGTGTCCAGTGAGTTGTTTGTAGCCAAGTTGTTTTGGTTGATTCGCTGTGACTTTTATGTATACATGTGAATTTAATGTATCTTACATGTTTCTTGAGACATGGGGTTAGGGAGAGATCCAACCATTCTGCCGTTCGTGACAGTCAGTTCTTATTGATCTCTATCTTTGTTTGATCTGTTTCTCTCCCCATGCTTCATGAAAATGAATATATATATTTTTTATATGTTTTCTATACATTTTTTATAGTGGACTTTTTGATATAGTATCGGTACTATATTATAGGTGGTTGTATTTTCAACTTTTAGCATTCAATTTTTAGCATACAACTCCCATCATCCTCGAGATTGACGAGGATCGATGACGTGACCAAACAGGTCTAGTCGCATCTAACCAACCAACAACAAGGCACAGGTATTTAATTTCGTTTGTTCATGGCGGGTTTTCTTGATTATTATTATTATATCTATTTGGTGTGATAGCTTTGAAAAAGCGGTGTTACAACCGCGAAACACGTAAGCTTGTTCCAGCTGATATTTTAAGTGTAATAAATATATATTTTTTATCGAAATACCCCGCCTTGTGATTGTCAATATCCAGAGCCTGACGTGGAAGAGTTTCGTGAGTAACCTGAACGGAGACGGGTGAAATCTCTCCGTATGTGTGATTGTCAGTGAAGTCCGATATCGGCTCACTGACCACGATCTATGTGAGTGAGATTTTAAAAATTTGGTTTTAAGATTGCTCTCTATATACTGTACCATGTGGCGCTCTCTTATTGTTTTTTGAGGTTGAAACGTAAATGTCTTGTTCTCCGATAAGACTGTATTTGGCAGTAAGGTCCTTCAGGCAGATCTTTCTCTTTTCCTTTCTGTAATGCCAGTTGTTGTTCAGTCGTTTTTGAGCCTTCCTGGCACTTGTTTTGTGAGCTGTGTTTGTTCACTGTCAGTTTACACCTACAGTTCTTTAGATCCAAATTAGGCCTAGGGAACTCTGGTATCTTGAGGATGTGTAGAGGTGGTCTTTTCTCTTTGCCCTCCCCAAAATCTTGGGATGCTTTGGTATATCCCCATGGTACCTGTGTTCCATATTGGAAGTAAGAGGAAATAGTATTTTAGTGTTCTTAACTGTTAAATCCTTTTCACTTTACTCCATATGGAACACGTCTCCTCCCCAGAGAAAAATCTCTCATGCATTTCTTCACTGGGTAGAGGGGTCCTGTTATGGTTTTGGTCCTTGAAGATATTATTTTCTTCTTACCAGCTTAGTTATTTTACAGTGGCTATTGTCACGTGAGTTCTGGGAAGTAGGCTGTGGACTGTTGAACTGGAGGGAGAGGAAGGAGTCTCCACCCTGAAGACACTGTCCTTTGTGATGTGCCCTGAACTCAACCCCATAGTACCTTTGTTCTTGCCATTTTTGATGAGAATCCATAGACTAGTTTTGGCTTGTATGTCTGACTACATTTTCTCATAGCTTCATATGGGAAAAATGTATTTTTCAAGCAGTACTTGGAAACTACATTTTTTTTAAGGCTTTGGAATGATTGCAAATTTTGCCTCTATACTCAAAAGTTATGGCCGAAATAAAAATGCCAAATTGTACTGAGCGTTCCTTTAAAGGGATAGTAATACTTGCAAATTACTAATCCCCATATTGTAGCTTTGTTAAAAAGAAACTTGTTGCCCCAGTGTCATCTCTCAAGCCCTTAAGGTTTGAGAGATGATAGCGCTCAAAGTTCCCCCCTTCCTCCCCCTTCCCTGACTGAACGCTGACTGCAGGGATATCCGGTATTACTTGCATCAGGCGGCTCTGCAGCATAGCCGAGATCGCGTTTATAAAAAAGAAATCTTTCACTAAAATGGTCTTCTACGTGTGCTTGCAAACCAAGCACAAGTAGAAGACTGTTTCAGTGAAAGAATTCTTTTTTACAAATGTGATCTCGGCAATGCTGCAGAGCCTCCTGATGCACATAAGACTGTTGTATGACATCTTCCCCTGCAGTCAGCATTCAGTAAGGGAAGGGGGGAACTTTGAGCACTTATCATCTCTCAAACCATAAGGGTTTGAGAGATGACACTGGGGCAATAAGTTTCTTTTTAACAAAGCTACAATATGGTGATTAGTAATTTGCAAGTATTACTATCCCTTTAAGCTTAACTATAGAAGCCCTATCAGGCTTCTAGAATATGACACACACATAATATGGTATGATGTCTGTGTATCCTTATAGCGTTAGTTGTGCATAGGCAAAATTATAACATATGTATAAGCCGTGATGATGCTGCTGCATGATAAATATAAAATAAAACAACACAGGTGGCACATAATAGAGCTATTAGTATAAAAGACAAATATAAAATGTCACCACAGAAAACAGTGATCCTTAAAGCGTACAAATGAGCTATAATTTTTAGGTTAGTGGGCTTAATGTAAAAGGTTGATCTGATCTTCTAATACTTAAATGTATTTAAATCAAACTTCAAAACAAATACACACATTCTCAAAGGATTTCTACTTCTTTCATGGGTTTGTATTACTTTTGAATTTTTAAGATCAAATAAATTTTGTGCACTTGAAAAATAAGGTTAAGGAAATGTTTTTTTAATCATGTTTATCAATCGAGTGTTTTATCCAGAATCATATGAAAGTGAGGCTGGCATTAATCATTGTATGACATGGATATATAATCCATCTTTCATAATCAAGAATAGGCGCTGTGGTACTTGAAATGCCAGCAGAGTGTTGTTGGCTTGTTCTGAAGCAAAAAGATGAGACCTGCCGTTCTGTGTTCTTGGCTTCTTCAGATAAGACACTCTGGAATTGTAATGAATGATTAGGTGCAGTGATGTTTGAAACATGGGCCTCTATTCAGTATGGCATCACTATTTTAAGATAAGAAGCCCAGGAAATACTGCCTTACAAATATCCAAAGATGAACAACAACTGTTTGAGGTCAGGCAGGGTGAGAGGCACACATTGCTTTTTCTTTATCCTTCAGGGGTATGACCATGTTCTGTTGAGCCCCAGCAAGAGTGTACACAGTTGATATTAGCTGTTAGTACTACAAACTGCTCACTTATTTGAAACTACAGCTACTTTTAATGTTACTGTGTGCTTTTTTTTGTCACCTTCAAAATCAAATAGTCACATATGCATGAACATATAATTGTGGTTAGGGTATCAGTATTGGCGTCACTCTTTCCATTTGTGCAGTGGCCCTCAACTATTTTAGGTGTTGTTCCAATTGCAGGCTTTAAACTTTTAATTGCGTTTATCACAGTTGTTGATTACACCTCCCTTTTTACACAGCTTTCTATGAAGCTGAATGGAGGCATCCATGAATAAAGAGAAAAATAGAGCAATTGTATTATAAACAATTAAAGAAAATTAAAAGAAGGCCTGGACATCATTTTATTAAGGGAAAATAAATACTTAGAGGATCTATCACCCCTTTACAACGTACACTCATTAGTTAGAGCATTTAGAGAATTCGTTTAAAACTTTATTACTTTTTTTAAAACAAAACATAATTATTGCGAAAATTAATGTTTATAGATTCCCCTGCAGCCTACTTCCGGCCTGACTGCTCTTGCCGCACTACCTCTGCTCCCGTTCCTCTACCCAGCATCCTCCGATGACGGAGGTTTTCTGTCTCTAAGCTGGAGCGATCTCATTGGCAGAGATCGATATTTAACCAATAAGACCACTCCAGCTTTGAGACAGAAAGCCTCTGTTATCGGAGGTTGCTGGGTAGAGGGAGCGGAGCAGAGGCAGTGCTGCAAGAGCAGTCTGCCAGAAGTAGGCTGCAGGGGAATCTATAAACATTAATTTTGGCTTAAATAACTTAAAAAAAAAAAATAATAATAATAATACAGTTTTAAACGTATTCTCTAAATGCTCTAACTAATGAGAATAAGTTGTAAAGGGGTGATAGATCCTCTTTTAAAAGCTATTGAGAGTATTTACATTTAAATACACTGCATTTGTAAAAACTCTTTTGTTATCTGAGGTAGTAAAATTAGGGGGAGATGCACTAAGGTGTGATAAAGAGGTGATAAAGTGATGACTTCTCTAGTGTTCTAGACTCTCTAAGTCCTATGTTATTCTATGGAGCCAATACACCACAAGTTCTCTAACTTTAGATAGATTTTAGTGCATTAGCTCCATAGAATAACATATGAATTATAGAAATAATGTCACTGGAGAGGTTATCTCCACCGTATCAATTCTCTATCATACCTAAGTGGAGAACCCTTCCCTAGTCTTAAATATGTCCAAAAGATAAAGAAGGAAAAAAGGAGGGAGGCACTCCTAGCGTAATAAGTTTGGGAAATCAAAGTACTGTAATCCCTTCACACATCAAGGGTTTCTACTCACCAAAATAATAGCTGGGTCTGGCGAATACAGCAGGAGGGATTTTAGGACTGTTCTACCCCTACAGTATGCAGTCTCTCAGTCTTATCAGCAAGGTGAGCCTCTCTCCACATCCAAAGGACAGCCACACATATATTAACCCTTTGAGTGCAAGGGAGCATGCAACACATTGCTTTGTAATGCATTGTTCACCTTTCTGGCACTCAAAGGATTAATACATATACAGATATGCATTCACGTGGTTTGATGGTTGGAAGCGGCATATGCCATCCTCCTTTACACCACTTGGCTATTTGATCTTGACAAAGGAACGTATGTTGGGAAACACATAGATCAGGCAAAAATAAACCTGCAGTTGTTTTAATCTTTTTTTATAGCACTAAACTTTTTGTCTTATTCAGTGGTGATGTGGGAGAGTGTCTTCAGTCCAAGAGAGTACCTGACCAGAGATGGGTCTAATATCTGTCTGCTTACTTTAGTTGGAGGATTGAGTATGCCACTTCCTACCATCAAACCAAGGGAGTCCGTATTTGTTATCACTATATATTTGGAGTTTACTTAAGTGATAGGGCACAATTGGCTCCCTCCTGTTTATTTCCACAGCCCTCTATATTTTTCCTCTTTCTTATTACATACCAGTCTTAAATATGCGCTGCAGAAGTATTCATTAATGGAGGAACCCAGGACACTGTTAGCATACGCAATCTTAATTGGTATCTGAAAAATAAAAGTGCAGGATTCTTATAAACATCCGAGTTGAAATAAAGATATTTCTCAATAAAAGAGGATTATATGATGAACTCGATAATTTAAAAAAAAAAAAAAAAAAAAAAAAAAAAACCTTTTGGATTTTGTCGCTCACTACAAGATGCAGCAAGTAATAATTGACTGTATACAATCATAATCCAGTATTCTACAACATAGTGACATAGTTAATGAAGCTGAAAAATAGATTTGTTCATCAAGTTCATTTATTGATCCACAGGGAAACCTTATTGGAACCATTTCCAATTAAGCTCTAAGTGGGGAAAAAATTTCTCCCTGATTCCAAAAAGCAGTCAGATATTTCCATGGACCAATATCCTGTCTGCAATGCAACCGGCTGTCATAATTCTCAATATTGTTCTGAGCTAGAAAGGTAACCAGTACTTTTTGGAAATAATCCTGATTATCTGCAAATAGAGTTGTTACAGAGCTAATCGTTTTGAGTAAATCGTTCCCCAAAGAGTTCTTATGACTGGCCTCAAATATATTTGTAAATAGTAATCATATCCCCTTAGACTTCTCTTTTCTAATGTAAACAGACCCAGTCTGGCTAGTCTGTCTTTGTAACAAAAATCTTCTAGTCTCTTTAACATTTTTGTGGCATGTCTCTGTGCTTTTTCCAGTTCAGTAATGTATTTTTTAAGAACTGGTGCCCTAAACTGTACTCTGCATTCTAGTTGAAATGGTATTCCCATACTGTGCATCTTGGCCCATTTTTTATATACGTGATAGTATTTTATTAGCTCTTGCTGTGGCTGATGGACATTGCATGCTGTTAATGGGATAGTAATATTTGAAAATGAAAGGAGCTCTGATTGTTCTACGTAGTTTTTTTGAGCATGTAGAATGATATGTCAATAGTATAAGATTTGTAGTTCAATAGTAACTTAATCATAAAGGATCCCCCTCCCATCCCTTTTACCTAATCTTAGTCTCCTCACCTTAATTGTGGAATCTGGTCATTGGACCAGACAACTCACAGCGAGGGTCACTCTTCATACACTGATAATAAGGAAAACCCTGTCCCCTTGACAAAGGAGGGCAGGATTTTACTTTTGCTCATTGAAGATTGTCCCTCACTGCATTCCATCTGGACTGTCTTAGAGAGTACTTGTAAACCTTTACCCAGCATGACATGGGTAAAAATTGCACTGGGGGGATCATTTATAATTAAATTACTGTTGAACTACAAATCACATACTACCGACATGCCGCTGTACTTGCTTTGAAAACTATCTAGAGCAATTGGAACTCTGTTTGTTTTTGATCTATTACTAGCTCTTTAAGTTTGTTGTTTAAAAGTACCCAAATCTAAAGGATCCTGCTTGTAGTCTTCAGTTTTTTTGCCACCCACAATTGCATAGCCTTACATTTATCTATATTAAACCTGACCTGCCACTTTTCTGTCCATTCACCTAGTTTATCCAGTTTGTCCCCAATGCTCCTTTGTTGATCCCGCAAGACAGACTGAACTAAGATCTGTAATGTTACTTTATTGCTTTGAACTCTCATAGTTCGTCCTCATTGGACTGAACAAGCAGTCTTCGTAGAGCCAAGTGAAGGGCATTCAAGCCTGACAGTCTATGAAGGTTGTGTGTGAAACCTGCAAAGTTTGTGACTGTGAGACTCAAACTTACAGGCTGTGCTCCAGCCTGCTGTTTCTGAATCCCAGAACAGCTGGAAGGAAGCATTATGATTCAGATGAGTTAATTCATTGACTCATTTATTTTGACTAATACACTTGTTTTCAAGCACGGAAATCCTTATATCCTGGCCTGCTTGTGGCTGTTGACAACTGATTTGTGAATCCCTATGCCTAACAGTATGTCACATTTTTGCAATTGTCTCCAACTTCATCTTCAGTTTTCTGCATTATGAGCCAGAGAAAATTACTCAAAGACAGCATATGACTTTTAAGAGCATTATTTATCTAGAAAATGTGTTAATTCTATATTAACCTTTGGATGGTAGGTGGAAATTTCCTGTGTTTCTATTGTCCATTAATTTATAGGTAATAATCCAGAAAAGTGAATGTCTAATTTGTTCATAACCATTAATTTAGTTTAATTTATATAACCAGATCTAGAACCTGTAGCTTTTGAAACATGCCACTTATATAGTTGGGATTCAGTGTTGGGTAGTAACTGCTCCTTCTGTGTTCATTTGTCGTGTTTCTCATCTCTTCTGTCTCTTGCTTATTTGCAGGTGTGAGAAATGCTACTTGTGTAAGTCTCTGGTGCCACTTAGAGAGTATCAGAGGCATGTGGACAGCTGCCTGCAGACTGCGGTTCTGGAGACCCAAAGTAGCAGAAGGCTAAGAAGCACAAAGGTGAGCATTTGTATCTACCTCAATCACCCTTCCACAAATGCAATGCAGTAACAATACAGCTGCCAGAAAAGACAATTCTTCATGGTAACATTTCAGTGTGTCTGCGAGATGCCCTCTTCTTATCTACCTAAATGTAACTCTCAAAGCTAGGTGAAGAATCTGAATTTAGGTCAGGGAGGCAGAAAAGTGACTTATTTTGACATTCTTTGGGGGACTTGTAATGAGCCTCTCTAGAACTGTATGAGACATACAGACATCAACAGCCCCTATCTTACTTCCCTTAAAGGGATAGTAATACTTCGTTTTAACTTTTTTATTTTGTAGGCATTAAAAAAACATGAATAATGATATAAGTCTTATCTCTCAAACCTTTATGGTTTAAGAGATATTCACAAGCAAAGTATCCCCCTCCCGCCCCTTTTACTGATGTAACACTTTTCAGCCAGGGCAGAAGGGAGCTGCCCAGGTAGACTGCAGAGAGGGACAATCTTCATTTAAGATAAGGGAAAAACCTGAAAAGCTTGTCAAGGGGGGCAGGGATTTCATTGTTTTCATAGGAATAAGAGTGTCCCCTTCTGTTATCTGTCCAGTCTATGGACTGTATTCCACATCTGACAAGAGATTGTTTACAGTAGGTAAAAGGGGTGGGAGGGGGAAACTTTGCTTGTGAATATCTCATAAACCATAAAGGTTTGAGAGATAAGACGTATATCATTCTTCATGTTTTTTTAATGCCTACAAAATAAAATAAAGTTAAAACGAAGTATTACTATCCCTTTAAGCAGCTGGTACTAATGTCAATAAATGATCTGCCTTACACCTTATGACTCATTACAAACAACATCAAAGAGAAAGATACCATTCCGCCACTGTATGTCTGGATAGTTGATCCAAACAACACCAGTGAAATGAAGTTGGCTAGTCTGGTGTTGGAGGAGAACCTTGCAATTAGATGATAACCCAAGGTCTAAAACATAACATTTATTAGTACTTACATTAAAACCAATTTTAATATTATTTAAAAATGTATGGTATTAGTATTGGGTATTGCGTGTATTCTCACCACTCGCTCAAGAAAAAGGAAAAAAGAAATCTGCCAGTAGATGGAGCTCTTTAATTACTCCTATCACTCTCTGCCTCAGTATTCATGCAGTTACAGAGTTCAGTTTAAGCATACTGGCATTATTATCCACAGTATCGGAGTACCTTAATCTCTAAATCTTTGCTACATAAGTAACAGGGATCGCAAGGAAAGGAATACCTATTGTCTGTGCTTTAGGACAGACACTACATTAACCTCCCGGTTCAGCTTTCACCTTACTGGAACATACCATCCCTGAATCTAAAGTAAGATCAAGATTGAATAGATGCACCCAATGGCACAAACAGTATAGACAGAGAAGAAATCCTGTTCCTGCCTAGTGTGGGAGAGGTCCGCATTCACCCCTGTGGAGACCCTATTCAATCTTGATCTTTTTTATGCAGACCTCCCTGAGGTGGGGGTGTCGCAACCAGGATGGGTCCTGATGTCCACCCAACAAGGTCTGAATAAATGCATTGGGCACTTCTGTGGCAGACAAAGGATTACTAGTATTGTTATTTTTTTTATTGAATGTATGTGTGGGGTTGGGACAGGAAGGGTCCTGATGACCCTCAAAGAGGTTTGGATAGAAAGTAATGGGAAAAAAAATAAACTTGTGTGTGCCACACAGGGACCCATGCATTGCTTTGCAATCAGTTGGACCCCCTGTGGCACACAAAATGTTCATATTTTTTTGCATTACTTTTTTATTCAGACATTGCTGGGGGCATCAGGAGGGGTCTTGAGGCCCCCAACAAGGTCTAAATAAAAAATAATTAACCCTGTGTGTGCTGTGCGTGTGACACAAAGAGGTCCAACACATTGCTTTGCAGTGAATTGGACACCCCTGTGAGATGCAAACTAACTGCCTCCCACGTACCTTAAATTCCCCACCCCCAAGTCTGATTCCACAGCCCAGTGGCTCCTGGCACCCAATATTGTATGTCAACAAATACAAGGTGGGGACCATGTTTCATGGGCCGGCACTAACTCCTGAATACATTAGGAAGTCCCACTGTGTTGAGCCAATCTTTGTAGTATCTTTGAAGTGATTGATGTGTAATATATTGTGTTTTTATTTTCATATAGAGCCACATTCTGGAAATAGTTTTCCACAGTAACTTAGCGGTAGAAAGACAAGAGACTTTCTACCCCTGTCTACTTTCAAAACTTTTCTGGTTTATCTATCTTATCTTTGTTTCTCTTTTTGTAACAACCATTTTAGTAAAGCAAGTCATAGTTGAAAAATGTATGAGAAACAATAGATTAAAGTTAGCATAATTTTGTGCTTCTGGCACTTACTACAGTATGTCATCTCATACCAATATGGTGTCGTTTTTTGTGGAAGAATAGTATCAAAAAATAATAGTCATGAATTCCATGTTTATCAAAGCTATCTGTATCTTTTTTTTTTTTTTTTTTTTTTTTTATTTTCTTTTACATAACATCACTCTCTGGAAACAGCTGTGCACACCAGCCTAGTGGTAAAAGGCAAGCGACTCCTCGTTTGATGTCTGTGAACTTTGTTTAAATCGATTTTTATTGCGTTCAGAACATGGAAGGATAAACATACAACTGGATGCACGTAGTACAGAAAACATAAAATACACAATACAGAGCATCATAATACATTAGCACAGTCAGCTAAGTCCTGTTTTACTTAAGAACATTTACTCCTTAGTGACTGGCCGCACGCACACGCGGCCGTCACTTATCGCCCAGCTAGGGATTTTTTTTTTCTCGCTAAAGTAATCTTTTGTCCCCGAACGGCATGCAGCCGCACAGGGACCTGGACTTTTGGGACGTACACGTACGTCCTCTGTCACTAAGTGACATTTTCTGCGGGACGTACATGTACGCCCATTGTCAGGAAGGGGTTAAAGGCATCAACATCAGGGTAAACTAATGTCAAGGGGAAGAGAGAGAGGGAATGGAAAAAGATACACAGTGTGAAAGTGGACAGTCAGAGATTAGAGGGGAAGAAGGAGAGGGAGTAGGACCCATGGTGTTGAAGAGGAGCAGAGTTTTACACAAACCAATTGTCTAATTGAGATCACATAGAGCTCAGGTCACAACCCCTGTGTAGCAGTGCCAAACGAGTAAAGGAAGCCTGCTCCACCGCTCTTCGCTGCTCCAGCTGAGAACTGAGGGTGGATCTATCGATTTCCATAAAAGTGGTATCATAGCCTTAGCCGATGTCAGTAAGAGGAGTAAGAGTCATTTTTTGAGGTTGGGCACTGGGGGTAGACCACAATATAACAAAATTTGTAAGGGGTCTCTAGACAATGAAATCCCTAGGAATGTCTCAATAAATGCCAAACATTGCATCCGGAAAGGTTGGAGTAAAGGACATTGTCACCAGATGTGCAGCAGGGAGCCCAGTGAAGCCCCACATCTCCAGCATCCCTAGGATGCAGAAGGATACATTTTCTTCAATCTAATAAGGGTAAGATACCAAAATTTATAATTCAATTCCAGTGACTGAGAGGAGACAGAGGAGTGAGCAGTAATGCTCCCGATTTCTTTCCAACTCCCTAGAGTCAGTGGATATCCCAACTCCTTCTCCCAGGCTCTGACGTAGAATGGAGGTTTGGTGTCAGAATCAGCAAGTATTATTTTTTATATCTTACCAAGGAATCCCCCTATCGGATGCCTCTGCTGGAGAAGGGTCTCAAAGTAAGTCAGTTCTCGAGAGGTGGAGTAGCAAGTATTGGGGGTGTCAATATAGTGCTTTATCTGCAGGTGTTGCCAAATCTCCCCTGGTGGAAGGGGGAAAGAGTGGCAAATGTTGGGAAAGCTTTGTGTTTCCCATCCGTCATAAGATCTTTGATACACATATCGGCGTGTGTAGCTCATAACGGGAATTGAGCCGCTTCGAAGAACTGGGGAGAGGGTTGTCTGGAAAAGATCTGTCGAAGAGGCGAGTGTGTAGGGAAGAGCTTCCCGAAGCGTTTGTATTTGTCTCCTATTAATAGAGCTGGGAAAATAGTAGGTTGAGATGTGTGAGATGCCGGTACCCCTGTCTGCGGGCTAAAGAATAGAACCAATGGGTCCTCTAGATTTGCGAAAGTTTTTTCCAATTGAACCCATGGCTTATGAGAGCCATTACGGGCCCAATCAGGGACAGAAGATAGGAGTGCCGCATGGTGGTAAAGAAGATTAGGGAGGCCCAGACCACCCGTGACAGGCCGTCTAGGTGGTCTAGACTGCCAGATGAATTTAGACACCGCTTTTTGAATATCAGAGAAGAATTTCCTAGGAAGCTTAATGGGAATCGTCTGGAATAGGTATAGCACCCGTGGAAGGATCATCTTTATAACCTGGACCCGTCCCAGCCAAGATATATATAGATGATTCCAGGAGTTTAAGTCACGACGTATCGCTGATATAAGAGGAGGAAAATTGGCTAGGTAGTGGGAGTCTGTAGTAGGGGTAAGGTTAATACCTAGATACTTAATATGGTTTGGCAGCTAGCGGAATGGGAAAGAGGAGCGCAGATGTCTGTGAATTTCAACTTTCCAAAATGTTATACCTTGCCTACCTTTCCTGTGTATCTGTAACGGTTATGACCATTTTCATGCAGGCACGTAATTTCAAAAACAAAAATGGAAGGTATATTGTTCCTTAACCATACTTGGAAATTCCATGGTTTTCAAAGATTTCAGCGCATTTGAAGGGGTGAAAATGTATTTAAAAAAAAAAAAAAAAACATTTATTGACTATAGCTTCACCTTCTGGAAACATTTGTGCAAATCAGGCTAGGAGTAGAAAGGCAACACATTTGATGCGGTGAGTTATCTTTTTTCCAGAATGGCATGATCTGTCTACCTCATGTTTTTAAAACTGTCAGAAAAATGAGCGGTTGTAGTAGGTGTAGTATGTTGACTTTTGCCACTGAGGTGCCATTTTTCTTGTAAGAGTAGTAACATTCAATATAAATGTAAATCAAGTGAATTAGATGGTTAAGGCAAACTCTATTAAAGCGGAACTACCACCCCGCCTTAAAGAATTACCCGTCTGGTGACTAGCTGCACAATAGTGCTAGTCTCCAGAATGATTACATCCTTTTAGAGAATTCCAACTGCTCCCAGGACTGACAGCCAGGAAACAGAGCAGACATGTTTGCATAGAGATGTCTGCGCACCTGTGCTGTCATTCCCTTCCGGTACCGTGTAGCTCCTAGCAACGCATCCTAGAGCAGACTGAGACTGACAGCGCAGGAGTGCAGACGTCGCTATGCAGTCCTGGGAGCATTAGGAATTCTCTAAAAGGAGGTAATAATTTTGACGACTAGCACTATTGAGTAGCTAGTCATCAGATGGGTAATTCTTTAGTGGCAAGTTTAGGTGGGGTGGTAGTTCAGCTTTAATGTCCTGCACATACTCATTAGTGAATCACCATTCTCCAGAAAAATTAATAAACTGAACCTCTATGCTGAATGTGGTAAGGCCCCTGTATAGTTGGTAGCCAACAAGGAAATTCTGTAGTCACATTATAGGGAACATTTGCACGCAATTCATGTTGCATGTGTACACTTTTGAATAATAATAGTAAGGCAATACAGTGTATTCAGGGATGATGTATGATCAGAATATAGTACTAAGTTTGATGTTTATTTGAATGCCCAAAACAATATGTAGGAAGGCAAGCAGAATGTTAAGAAATCGAATTGGGGAGCATGTTAGGAGTTCTAAAAATAGTGGTGGTTTGATTAGTGAAGGAAAAATGTTTAGTTACAGCATCATTGTTTAGGGTACACGAGGGAGAGGAACATGTGGGTGAATTGAGGTGGGGGGAAGATCAGGACAATGTGTTGTTACAAAGGTAGCAGCTCCGGATTTGCACACTGGCATGAGCAGTTTGAACCAAGTATCTGGATCCCTTTGATTGCCAGATTGCTTCGCATGCGTTGAGTACCCCTTCGGCATTCAAAGGGTTGAGGTGATAGTGAGGATGTTATACTGATGTTGGAATTTATCTTTTTATAGTCACTTATTCTGTTGCTCTTTTGAGTAAATATTGTGTTTACAAGCCTGGGTATAAATGTATCTTTAAATGAAGGAAATGTAAGATTATGCAAAATGGAATGGATACCTAATAAATCATAATAATACGACATTTGTTGAGACGATGGCTGGATGATTGGCAGAGACAGGCATGCAGATAAAGTTGCCTGAGCACTTATACCCTCATACCATATGAATATGCCTTTTGTTGTTTTGTTTTAACTATGATATTATTTATTTATTTATTTATTTATTTTTAAGAAGATTGGATGTTAGATGGGAAAAGGACATTGAAAAAAATGTTGGACTATGAAACCAGTAGATGAAAAGATTCCTTGAGACCATAATGCTCTAAGAAAAAACCAAAGAAAAATGTGTGGCACTCGCAGTATAGGTGTATATAGGTGTGGTGTAATAATTAAATAAGAACGTTCCTGCAGTGCAGTGTGATGAATAACGCAAATATGTCAATATAATACATAAATACTGGTATAACGTATTAGAGATGCATTTGTTACATAAATCTCTCAGTACCAGACTTGAACTCAATACGGGGTAAAAAATACATAATCAATAAAACATGTTGAATAGATACTTATATCCCTGCAAATGTTCACACAGTCAGATTAGTAATAAAAGTGATGATTGATAATGGCAGATGTGTTAATAATGAAATAGAACCCAAATGAAGGGTGAACACAGTAATACAAACAGTTTATCGGAGCTACTGATTCTGTTTGAGAAGGTTAGGAGTCCATGTCTATTAGTAATTGGAACGGATACGAGATGTGCAGAGTCAATAGAAGATGGCTTAAACGCTCTGAGAGATGATGTGTTAAAGTCCTAGTAGCACAAGTCTGAATGCAGATAATCCGTCTGTTTCTGATAGACATTCAGTATTAGGAGGTAATACTTTGTCTGCCCCCAAAGTCCCCTCAGGTCAATACATTATATGTAAAAGAAAAAATGGGAGACCGCACACAGAGACCCTCTAAGTGTAGTGGTTAATAAAAGGCATATAAAAGATCGTATTAAAAATTTATTTGGCAAAAAAAATAATTAGAAATAAAAAGTTATTCAAAGAAGCATAAAACAGGCCCCAAAAGCCTCCAACACCTCTAGCCCTTTGAGTGCCAGAGGGGTACGCAATGCATTGCAAAGCAATGCGTTGCGTACCCCTCTGGCACTCAAAGGGCTAGAGCCCAACTACTACTCAGTAAAGAGGAAAGGAGGAGAAATCTAGAAGACTATAATAACAGTAAAGAAGAAACAAGAAAACCCAAAATTCCTTTCATCACCAGCTATACGTCTTCAACAAAACAAATTGAAAAGATCATCCGGAAACATTTGAAAATATTAAAGGAGGACAAAAATCTTAGGAAAATACTACCAAAAAACCCAATTTGTCTACAGAAAATCTGCAGATTTAAAGAACAAACTGGCACCTTCTCTAGTAACCACTAAGATCCCAGGTAGATCAGTTGTGAGCCTCTCTGGTAGGCACCTTTAGATGTGGACATATTATGTGCCTGACTTGCAACCATGTTCAAAACAAACAAAAATCCTTCACTTCAAAAAGAACAGGGGAATTATTCCAAAATCGTCAGTTCATTAATTGCACATCAGAATTTGTGGTTTATCTGTTGGAATGTGCATGTGGACATCAGTATGTTGGACGCACAACAAGACCTTTGAAAAAAAGATTCTTAGAACATAGGAATAACATCTTAAAGAATAACAGACAACACTCAGTGACAAAACATTGCAACAACTTTCCCACGTTCCAAAACATTACAGATATCAGAATATCTGGAATTGAGCATATTACACCTACAGCAAAGGCAGGGAATCATTTTAAGAAACTCTGCAAACAGAAGAGTTACTGGATTTTTAAACTTCAAACCCTAGAACCTATGGGTATGAATAAAGAGTTGGACCTGTGGTGTCTGTAACATTTCTAGATCCAGGATCTTCTCACTCAGTCTTTCATAACGGTAAGCTTAGAAAACTGTTGGAGTTGGAGATTATAGGATGTACCTATGGTTTCTAAAACAAATAAAATATAAGTATGGGATAAAGTTCTTGAGAAAAAAACATTCCTCTTATAAAAGCATAACAAGAAAATAAATTAAACATATATAACTAGTGAAACCATTATAATATCAATTACCCCTGTATTTGAACCCACTTAGGGGTACACGTGCAGTTGTGGAGATATTTGAAGAGAAGATACCAACTCCTGAGTTTAACATTATCATATGGATCAAATCTGGATAACGTAAGCCCCATTAGATGGTTTAAATAAGATGATCATAGCAGATTATTGCAAAATGTAACCTGGGAATCCACTGTAGGAATATTAGGAGATAAGAAATGCCATACTTCTAATAGCTATACATATTCAACACTCAGAGGTATGAACAAATAGTAACGATCATCCACACTAAACATAATAAAAAAGCACTCAATCAAGATTGCTTATGTTTTCTACAAAGAAAACATGGATTTCAACTTACCCACAAATATTAGTAGGAAACAAGAAATAATCATATATGTGTAATATAAATGAGACCAATACATCAACATATAACTCCAACTGTTTCTCTTCTTCACCATGATTTTATTTATCTTATAATGCGTGAGTTGTCATGACATTGCGAAGCATCGCAACGTTCATAATTTCAATCCAGCCATCAACATCGTACATATGAGGATGAATTCAGTCACCACTTTTTCAGAATATATCAGAGCCATAGAGTAGCCTCTGAGTTAAGAGTACTGTGTTGTGATCACTTGGGTCTCCATCACATCGCGCAGCATCATGCACTCATCAATCTAGTGGGGATTCCTACTCCTAAATATCAGAACATCATTAAACTGCAACATATACTTAATATCAGTATCAAATATGGAGCAAATAAATCTGTTAAAAACAATGTTATAACTCTACAACGATACGGAAACTGGATTACTTTATATAAATTTTACTTTATATTACTTTTTAATAAAGTACCACCAAGTCTATTATTTTAAACTTGTAATGGTGATAAAAACCAGAATTACCGTTTTTTTTAAATTATTTACTGAACAGCAAAGGTTACATTGTCAACCTTAGAAATAGTTTGTGATTGGTTGGCCAAGGGTTTAGATTCCCGCTCTGTCTTGAAGTATTTATTCAATCTCAAACTTGAGAAAGGGGATCAGGTCCCTGAAACACGTTGACCAGAGATTAAATATAAGAACCAAGCGGATCGTTTTGGATTTGTCGATTAGGACCATCTACGGATAACGGACCACAAGACGACCTAAGGACCAACTTACTGGCAGGAAAACAGAGAGCCAGGCAACCAGCGGAGAGATCAGAAGGATTGACTTGCTATGGGCCCAGTAGCAAGAAGGAATCCAGTGAGCAGTTAGAACTATTTCTTGTTGGTTGCATAAAAGTCTAATTACATCATTGTATTGTCAGAGGACAGACTAATATCTGACACCTAGAGGGATAGGTTGTGTATTAGATATGAGACACTGCAAAATTATCTTATCTGCCACGTACCCCTCAAATAGGTCCCATTTTTCCTCCCTTCTGTTGATCCATCCAGGTCCACTTGTTATATTATACTTTTGTTTTATATGATTTTCATATTCACTTATTGGAGGTATTTCAAGTGACTTTTTTGTACTTCTTTGAATAACTGTTCTTAATACGATTTTTTATATGTTTATATGCCTTTTATTAACCACTACACATGGAGGGTCTCTGTGCGCTGTCTCCCATTTTTCTCTTACATGATGCTCTAAGAACTGTTGACTGATGACTGTGGACTGAACCCACGGGTGAGAAAGCCTGACTATATATTTGAAAGAAATAGGTTGATGACTGTAGAATCCTACTTTTTTGCTAAAAAGCTTACTGTGAGGAAGGTATGGAGAACTGTATATTATTAGTGAGGATGTGTGTTATAGTAAAGGGAAGCCCTCATCAAGAAACAAGTGTTATTTATTATAATCATTTGAGCACCAGCGGGGTATCCAACACCTGGCAAAGCAATCCACTGGATACCCCTCTGACACCCATATGGTTAATAAACATCCTGAAATTATGTTACCACCATTTCTATTTTTTTTCTTTCTGTTTTAGTATTTGTGTAGGCTATTATGTTGATTGCATTTTCTACTCCCCCTACCAAAGTAGCCATTGTCTAAGCAGCTCTGGCTGTTCAACATTGTCCTTTCTGACTGTCTCTGTATGTTAGTCTCCCTTATACAGTGTACTTTACCAGAAAATGACACCTTCTATACTAGACCTTTTCATCGCTGATGGGGAATGAAAACTGTAAAATGCAACTGAAAAAAAAGATATGAATTAGTAACAAAACCAATGAAAGAATCTGACTATGCCAATTACTGGTATTGTATAATGTTGTATTAGAGCTCAATACGACATTACTTCCTTAATTAAGTTTTCTATTTAAAGCGGGACTACTGCAATAATTAGACAGATGGCGACTAGCTTAAAAATAGCTATCTTACCTCTAAAAACTACACGATTCTAGAAAAATCCTTACTCTTCCAAGACTGACAGCCAGGTTTGTACAGTCTGCACATCTGCGCAGCTAGTCCCTTCCGGTGCCGTTTGGGCCCGTGCAATGCTTCTGAAGGGAGACCGTGACAATGGAAGATTAATGCTTTCTGTAGCATTGTGCAGTTTTTAGAGGTAAGAGAACTATTAATAAGCTAGACACCACCTGCCTAATTATTGCAGGGCTGAGTTGGTAGTTTAATACTTTTTGCCTTATCCATCTAATCCGTTCACTTGAGATTTATTTTGAATGGACTGCAGGCTATTGGCATATATGCCATTTATTATTATCTAGGATATATCATTTTGGTGTTGTATGATATCATGTGAATACATTTTTGTATTTTTATTGAGGTTTTTAATATAGGTTTTAATAGTGATAGTTCCCCTATAAGGTATCAGAGGCTTACAATTCTAGTTTTGTTTATGAATTAGTTCCAGGATGAGATTTTACAGTTCACTCAGGTGCATATTGGACTTCTGCTGAAATACATTATATGTATTAATAACCTTTGGTAACGAGTCAGGGGATGTGACCTATCAAGCAGTCTCATTTGTTTCCTTGCGTTCCAAATGTCATTGAGTCGCTGGAGGCTTGTTCAGTATTTGACTTTCCATTGGTTATTCTGTACAAACTATCAATGTTATGACTCTATACTATGACGTATTACAATTTTTAGTAACATACAGTGTATGTCCATCAAGTTCAACCTTTACCTCATACCCCAGTGACTGAGAATTTTATAGCTTGCCTGCTACCAAATAAGTTAGTCTTTATCAGTAGGCAGATCAGGAAGGTCTGATAAACAGTATAATTCTGTATGTTCCCTTTTGAAAGAAATGTATCTAATCTTCTCTTAAAAGTATCCATTGTATCTGCCATAACCACATCGTTGGGCAAGGAATTCCACAATTTAACAGACCTTACTGTAAAAAAACCCTTCCTCTGCTGAAGTCTAAACCTCCTTTCCTCTAATCTCAAGGGGTGTTCCCTGGTCACCTGATTAGGCCTTGGAATAAATAGCTCACCGCAGAGATCCTTGTATTGACCTCTCAGTATACTAGTCATCTTTTCTCTAGAGTAAATAAACCAAGTTTGTTTAGTCGTTCCTCATACGTCAGGTCCTCCATTCCGTTAATTAATTTTGTTGCTCTTCGCTGTACCCTCTGTAGTTCTAGTATATCCTTTTTCAGAACTGGTGCCCAAAACTGCACTGCATACTCATGGTGAAGTCTAACCAATGATTTATACAATGGCAAAATAATGTTATCCACTCTTGCTTCAATACCTCTTTTTATGCAAGACAGGATTTTGTTTGCCTTTGTTACTGCTGTTTGACATTGGTCACTTTTTCCAAGTTTGTAGTTGAGAAGGATACCCAGGCCTTTCTCTACCAATGAGTCCCCTAAAATGATTCCATTAAGTTTATAAGTAGACTTGAACTGATTTCCTCCCAAATGCATGGCTTTACACTTCATATTCCATTTGTTTGCCTAGTCTGCCATTTTCTGTAAATCCCTCTTTAGAGAGCAAATATCCTGTTCTGAATTAATTACCCTGCATATTTTAGTGTCATCTGCAGATATTTTGCTTAACCACTGATTGGCCTATAGGCATACAAGTGGCGTGAGGTGGCTGAAATACATTCTTTGTATTATAATACTTTCCTTCTTGGTTTTTCATCCTGAAAGGGTATTTCAAAGAAATCCTATAGGTCTGTCCCCTTAAAGTTGTTTCTGAGTTTCATATCAGAGAGGAAATGGTCAATACTTCTCAATCACAGTGTCATTTAATAGACATAAGCATGAACTTCACCTTTTGGATGTGGTGCAGTGTCTGATGTCCATCACACGCAGCCTTTCTGTACATTAATTTACCTGTTTGTCATCTCTGAATGCCCGCATTAGGCCATGCTGTTTCTAAGATGATGGTAGCTTCTGGGATCTTGTTTTGTAGAAGAAGCTAGTACCCTTTCAGTTTATGGCACTTTCCACCAGGTTGGTGGGTGTCTCTTAGGAATACAAGAATGAGGCTTCTGTTGAGCAGTTGTGTAAAGACATTGCTGTATCTTCAGTAGTTTTCCAAAACGAATGTGTTTGTTTTGGCTGAAGCCAGCTTTTGAAGTTTGTACAGGCTGTTCTGCCTGTGTAGGCATCCTTCCTGGTACCTGTTGGACCAGTATCATGTTGATTTCTGTTCTTTGGTTTGTAGTTTTGGTTTTCTGCATCACCTGAGGTTCAAGTCGTACCACTTAATTTCTCATTGAACCTGGCACATGTTCTGAGGGGTTTTTCCACTTTCCCTGACATATCTTGGTAGATGCTTTGGTAAATCCCCATGGTTCCTGTGTTTCCACATAGGACAAAGACCAATGCATTATTTTCCCTTAATCCACTTGTAACACAGGACTTCCTTCCTGGAGAAGAAACAATGGTTTGAGTCTTGGCACAGGTGTTCCCTCTCTTGTGCCTCTTATGCTTCTTGTCTTTATCTCTGCTTTGCTATACATGAAACTGGGAGTGATGAAGTGGTTCAGACTGGGAGTCTGCCTCAAAGAGCTCCCTGCTGTCCTGCAGAGGGGACTTCACCCCATGGTTCCTCTGTTCCAGATGGACTAAAAGAAAAGGATTGAGCAATAAGTACACAAAAATACCCTTATTGTTGTGTGCACTGATTTCATTTTTTTTTCTGTCCAGTGAAAAATACTTAAGGTTAATTGAGCTTAAATTTAACTGTTGGATTTGGTATCTTAGACTATGAAGTGATCATCTTTGTTTAACTGCAGTTTTAAGCTGAGATTTGCATTCTTCCAGAAAGTTAATATGACACGTTTATCAATTTAGTTTCCATCCAATGATCATATCCATTTAAAACCCCCTGGATGCAAGACAGTCACATGATGGGACCCTTCTACTATATGTGGTTGCAGTTTGATAGTGTGTTGTTGCTGCTGGCTTGTTTCCACAGCTTTGTCCTTATTTTCCAGGAAAATACCGGTCAAGAAGGAAGACTCCTGAGTATGCTGGAGCAATCAGAGTCCATGTCAGCAGGTATGTCCTATGTTTATACTACATTGTTGTTACTTCAGCGATTTTACTATTTCATTTAATGTTAAATTTCTTATTATTGGAACCCATAGAAATATCACACTAGCTTTCACATCTATATATAACCTACATGTTTCCATCCCTTGACTGGACTTGAGATGATAAATGGATTGTGCTGTTTTCTAATAGTCCAAAAGCTGGAGGACCAGTTTGTAATGCCTACTCTGCATGATCTCTTTTCATGGGCTCAGGTGGCCCAATTAGTGCCCCAGTCACTCTAATCTACCAGTGGTCCCTTGATTATAAGACTTAATTGCCAGATAGGTATCCTTTGCATTGCAAACTTTCCCTGACTGTCCTGTATCCTAAATTCTGTCAAGGTGTGGAAACATTTATATCTATGAATGTTACAACATACTCTTTAATATGAGCAAATTGCATTTTAGCATTGCGTTCTTTGGTGTTGTGTAGCAGTATTCAGTCTTGCTTTTTCACTTAATGTTTTAATTTTTTTCAGACTGCTAATGCATATCTGGCTTACATGCAGAGAGCAGCATCAGTCATCATCTACATGCAC